>JBAJHW010000008.1:18426863-19001863 GCA_037013535.1 Intellagama lesueurii
GCAGTACCAAAAAAGGGCCTTTCAGTGAGGAATTTGTAACCTATATTTTAGTGTGTGTCCAACGGGAGCTAAAAGGAATAAAAGGGAAGGAAAAACCATTATTCAGGTCTTGGAAATAGAACTTAATAATGAAATTCTTGGCATATTGTTTAATATTGTTATTATGGCCAAAAAGTGAGACTCCTTACATGAAAGAATTAAATTCATGTAAACGAGAATCTTATTTATTATAGAAAAACTTTTTCCCCTTATCTGATAAAATGGGGTGCTCTGCCTGTGTAAGACAGTGCTCGCCTCTGATTAGATTCACTTAAAACTGAGTTCATAATCCAAGAATAGGATTTCAGACTGTGTATGATTAGTGTACTTTTTTAATTAAGAATTTGATCCTGTGTCCACTGTATGCCTGTACTATCAGTTATTTCAATTATCACTGAACCATGTACTCAGCATTTCTCTGACTAAGCCCCAAAACAAATTAAACAGATGAGCCCTTGCATGGGTTTCAAAGAAGTACATTCTTCCAATCTTCAAAACAGAGATGAGATTATCTGAGATCTGCCAGCTTTACTCACGCTTGATGTTGGGTTATAGCCTATGTCTTCAGCAGGCTGCCCGAGGGCTGCATTTTGCTTTGTCTGTTCCATATGTTTTAAAATCCACATAATATTACTACTAGTATTTTATGACCCTACTCAGGTATTCAGAAAAGGGCTAAAAATAACGTGTGGGGGAAAGTCTTTCTGCCTGTGTATGGAGAGAAACAGTCTCTGCATACAGAGCTTGGAATATTACTTTTGCAAAGGAACTGACACATTACTTTGAGAAAGTAAGCCTATTTTGTCCCTGGGGAAGGCACAGGTTGAAGAGATCGGAGCATAGGTACAGCCAGCCTTTCAGGCCTCTATGAGTGTTGATTTCAAACAGCTAGACACTAGGGAGAAGCTGGCTGGGAAGTATAAATGCTGTAGGTACTTCTAGCACAGCATTTCTGTGAGACAATGTGGAAGTTTGCCTTCTGCCTTCTACTTAATGCAGTGAGACCAGATTCCTTGATTATCAGACTACTGAGCACCTCACCTCTGCAATTGATCTATTTGGACTGTACAAACAGTTTGACCCATGAACAGTATATAGATGTCCTGCTTCATGAATCAGGCCTGTCGTAAGACAAAGTGGCCCAGGCACATGTCACCTGACACATAACAGTTACTTCCAATCTTTGTCTCCATATGCTACCACTGTCATTGTCAACATTTGGAAAGAAACAGTCTAAAGAGGAAAGTTTCCATAAAAAGCACAGACTTTCCTCTTCTGATCATTGCTCTCCATTTTGAGGAAGGTTACAAATGGAAGAGTGAGGTTTAACATTTTCTGAATGCCTGAATTGGGGTTATATGTCCCTGTTTTTCTTTGGATAGTGTTTACATCTCATATTCCAGGTCTTACTATCTGTTTTTGGAAACACCTTGCTTGAAGAACCTCCAACATTCCTAAAACCACCTATGTGTGAGTCATGCTTTTTTTAAAGCCAGACCAGAGCCATCTTGGAGGCACTAAAACCTTGATGAGAAGGAGGTTAGGCTGACAGTTTCCAGGAGAAACCCATCTGGTAAAGAAGCCTTGTGGCACAGTGGTTAAACTGCAGTACTGCAGTGAGAACTCTGCTCACAACCCAGGTTCAATCTCAGGTAGCCAACTCAAGGTCACTCAGCCTTCCATCTTTCTGAGGTCAGTAAATTGCGTCCCCAGTTTGCTGGGGGGAGGGGCAATGTGCAGCCTGCATAATTAAATTGTAAACCACCCAGAGAGTGCTTTAAGTGCTATGGGGTGGCATATAAGCAGCTCACTTTGCTTTTTTGCTTTGGTTATCAAGAGAGGCCCTTTTGTATAATTTGAGATAGGAGAAAGGGCTGTACACTGACTGTAACTCACAGCTGCATTTCAATGGGAAATAACGAAAGTGGCTATGTGCAGAACGGCTAGTCTTGTGGAAAATTTGGGGAGAAATCCTCAAGGTATACCTGAGGTGTGCCATCCGAGAAAAGGGTTAAATGGTATAAAATTAGTCAAAGGTCAGAGCAAAGATGGGCCTTGTGCCTTGACATCTCAGCACAATTTGTTAGTGAGAATTGCACTCTGTGTGAGCTCAGAAACCTTTCTGCATCTATTCTCTTAGTGAGCAGAAGAGGCTAGTTTTCTTTTCTTTTCCAGCTTGGGTTGATTCTTTGACTGTTCTTTACCTGCAGCTATTATAATTTAGATTTTCCCTTTTATTGCAAATGACTTCCTAATCCAAAAGAAGTTTCTCTTTCATAATTTCACTTTCTTTCCTCCCACCTTCTAATAGAAAAATTAAGTTTTCCACATTGTGTGCTTTTAAGCATATAGTTAGGGATAGAGAAGCCCTAGGTTTGTTGCCTAACCACTGGGACACGTTACTGAATAGTTTCCCACAATTCGTACCTTTTGCAACAAAGTTTTGGTCTTCCTTGCAGTGCTGGTGTTAGCTCTGAAAGGAATGGAAGGAAAAGGGAGCTGCTAGATTTGTTGACCCCAGACCAGGAGTTAACAATTTCTACTTGCTTGGGCTTTCAACATCAAGGTGGGCTAGCTGAGCATCTGTGGGGCTTTGGAAGAAGCTGGGTAATAATGTGTGTGAGCATGCAGGGAAATCTCTTGGTGATAGCTACCATTTTTGGACTCTATCTTTGTACATGTCATCTGCGTGATCTCCTAGAGCAGTCCATCTTCAGAATTTAGAGAAAGTGCTTTTAGTAGTCAAAGGTCTCAATAGGAAAGACATTCCCAATGTGCAGGAACACTAAGGGTTGATTGCATTGGCCACTTACCCTTCAGTTTGTATTGGCTTTTGCATGATAAAATCCAAGTAAAAACCAGTGGTCATAAGGCTTAGAGCTAAGCATGAGGAAGCCCAGTGTATTTCATTGAAGAATCATCACTTTTTGTTCAACTGGCAGGTGGCCGTTTGTTTTGCACTGAAATAGCTGGCAACACTTTTCCCTGCTTTCTGGTGTTGTTGACTGTCTGATCCAACGCAAATGGTCTGTGAGTGGGTATGCTATTCCATCAGTTCCCCTCAACGGAGTGCTTGTTGTCTTTCATTCTCCAAACATTTCATCATTTCTTTTTAATTATTCTTGCAAATGGTAGTGCTGTATCAGATAAGTGCTATGTCACTTCAAAAAAAGTAAAATAAAATAAAATAGGACATTGGGAAGCGGTGGTCCTGAAGAACTAATTATTTTAACATACATTTGGATCTCCCCAGAGAACACTTTTCTAGCAATACATATAACAATATGGTGATTGAAAAAATCATGCAAAAAAAATGAGAAATGAAAAATGAAATATTAACAGCATCTGGGAGACTCAGCCTTTCATGCCCCAAAATATTTCCATACATCAATGCTTTAACAGAATCTTTCCCAGCAGTAGGCAATCCTATGAAAGTCAGCAGTGTGGACAGGTGTCTAGTTTGGTTTTTGGCAAGAAACCCTCCAAATTTTTCAGAGACTAAAGGAGAAGACAGGTCATTCAAGTGCCTTTTCCCAAGGTCGCAACCAAATTGGAGGTGGGAGGAAGACAATAGTTCCGCTGCACTCCCATTGTGGTTCTTGATGGGCTAAAACCAATTTTAGTCAGAAAAGAGGAAAGCCACTGAGATCAATGTGAGTTACACAAGGGGTGGCTAAGAAATGCAGTTCATTTCAGTGGATATGCTCTAGTTGGGACTATGATTGAATTTAGCAGCATCGCATCTAATAACATTGTGGGCCTTTCTGAACCTCAATCATGCTTTTCGTATGAGCCTATCTTTATTCTTAAATCCATGAATAATGAATGCCCCAGCAATTTCAGGCTTTAAAATAACCTATATCTCATTTTTATAGCTTAATTTATCTCCACAATAAATTTGTAGGATAATTTATTTCTACAACAGATTTTAGGAATACACACACACACACGCACACACAGACACATTAAAATATAAATGAGCATGAAGATATGTCCACAAATTGATGCCTTAAAAGAATCAGAAGTAACAAATTGCCTTGAAAAATCTGTAGGATGCCTGAATAAATAGGCCAGTTTGTGAGAGGGGAAACTACTGAATACCAATGGATAAGAATGGCTCTGTGTGATTAGTCAGGATTTGGAGTCTCTGCCACCTCAGTACAATGCAGCAGAAATGCAGGTAAAGCTAAGTCTTATTGCTCTTCCTGTCGTTTTATTAATGATTATTATTAATATGAAAAATAAAATGGGTCATTACATTGACAGTGACATGATGTGAGTCATATTGAAGTACAACGCTAAGAATGATAATATGCAATAATTATTTTATTGAAATGCAGGAAATGACTTCATGACTTTAAAGTGTCTGCAGATAATTCTAATTACCTAGTTTTAAAGTATATGAGATACAGTACATTGCAAAGGGACATGGTGGCACTGCAGGTTAAACTGCAGAAGCCTCTGTGCTGCAAGGTCAGAAGACCAGCAGTCGTAAGATCGAATCCACACGACGGAGTGAGCTCCCGTCGCTTATCCCAGCTCCTGCCAACCTAGCAGTTTGAAAGCATGTAAAAATGCGAGTAGATAAATAGGTACCACCACGGTGGGAAGGTAACGGTGTTCCGTGTCTAGTCGCGCTAGCCACGTGACCACAGAAACTGTCTTCGGACAAACGCTGGCTCTATGGCTTGGAAACGGAGATGAGCACCGCGCCCTAGAGTCGGACACGACTGGACTAAATGTCAGGGGGAACCTTTACCTTTACCATACATTGCAAATATATTATAATTTTTGATCAAACACCAACTACTGTACCTCTTCCTTCCTTCCTTCCTTCCTTCCTTCCTTCCTTCCTTCCTTCCTTCCTTCCTTCCTTCCTTCCTTCCTTCCTTCCTTCCTCCCTTCCTTCCTTCCTTCCTTCCTTCCTTCCTTCCTTCCTTCCTTCCAGGAACCAGGTCCTGTAAAAGTGATTTTGTAATGCAGAAATTAACAGAGGCTCAGGAGAAAAATGGAATATGAAATATGGGAGATCTTCTCAATGATTACAACCAAAGCAAACTGGAATCAATGAATACATTAGAGGGAAAACAGAGAACACAAAATTACATTTACACCTATAGATGCAAATATAATAATAAAAATAAAGAGCTATGAATCATCAAGTGCAGTTCCTGTCAAGGAGATGCAGTAGGGAATTGAACTCCCAACCAAACCACTAAGCTATCTAGCAGTTCATAAATATCTTTAAATTGTGTAACTCCTTGTTTGTCAAGCAATCACATTTTTTTCTCCTCCATTTACAAGACAGTGAGAGTCTTGTGATCAAGAAAATAAGGTTCTCTCGCTCTCTTGCACAAATTAAGCAAAATTCACAAACACATGACTCTTCATCATAGAGGTCAGAATTCTATTTGGTTTCTGCAGCACGAACTCAAAATTGTGTAATTGCTGTGAGCAATTATGCCAGCTGTCCATCATATGTTCAGACATACTTAGGTCACATTCTCATTTGCACACTTATTTGTGTGCCCAAGTGCACCATGGCTAGCCAGAAACCATGTGTACAATTTCTCTTATGTACACATTATTTTGCAATAGGTCTCTGGCTCCTGAATTATCATGGAAAAATTGTCACAAGGGATTTATGCTATGTGAAGCTTTTTCTACAACATATTCTTGTTGGGCTGTCTGTGTTCCTAATGCCTGAAAAATCATACCTAAGTATTTGAAAACTTTGACCTATTCAGTTGGACCATTTACAGAGCCTCTAACATTTTGAGAATATCATTACTTGTGTCTTGTTGTAATTCATCTCTAGACGTTCCCTCTGGCAATGATCTGAAAATGTCCTGAATTGTCTTCTCAGACCCACTTTAGTTTGAGATAAGAGTATTGCATCATCTGAATATAATAGAACTGCGATGGATTTAGTAGCCAATTTGCTGGCATGAAAGATCAAATTTCCTGGATGCTATTAACATTAATATTTTACTTTTATTTTCTTCTTTTCTCTTTTCTTTTTTGAATGATTTTTAAAAAGCTCCCTATTGTTGTAAGTATTGCTATGTGGGGTCTGTGGAATTTTTAAATTTTAACTTATAGACCACCCCAGGTAGTGTGTGCACTAATAGGGTGGTATGTAAGTCAAATAAATAAATAAATAAATAAATAAATAAATAAATAAATAAATAAATAAATAAATAAATAAATAAGTAAATAAGTAAATAAGTAAATAAGTAAATAAATAAATAAATGTCACAGTAATTTTAAGTACTACCTGCAAAGGCATGTGGCTAATGCAAATAAGAATACTCACGCTCCAGGATTGCAAACATCTGAAGAGTTGTTTGCAGGTTTTTAAACGATCAAGGAATCATTCTATGCTTGATGAATCTTGTTGGGTTTTAAAGTCCCTTTTTGACATATCTTATGAAGTTCAGACAACATAGAAGGATTAGAACAAAGAATTTCGTGACTATATATGTTCCTAAATATGTGGATATAGATAGATTTGTGTTCTGAGTTTGCCTTCTAATTCCATAGTGGTGCTTGAGCAAAACACTTTAAGAGGGTCTCTGGTGCATCAAACTAAGAGTTCCTCTAGTTCAGAGACACTGGTTAGATGTTTCTGGAAAGCCCTCCAGAGAGACAACAACCCTCCCCTTCTTCTTACCTCACCTGGCAACTGGTAATCAGTGGTATGGTCCCTCCAAATGTGGCTAATTCCTATTAATCAACTTGACAGTAAATTGATCTAAACTAATTTGAAAACCTGCAGCCATCACTATGGAAAACAACCTCCATTCATAATGTGTCAAGAAGCAATTTATTTCGTTTGTCTAAAATCTGCCAATGAACAATTTCATTACGTTACCCCCAACTTCCAATACTGCAGAAGAGAGATACTAAAAAAGAAGCCTTTGATTGCAAATTTGTACAGTATCATTTTCACATTTTTATCCTGCAACTCCCAGCCTACAAAGCAACTCCCAAGGCAGCATAAAAACCTAATGTGAACTTCAACATAAAATGTTTTTACAATAAAAGCAACTTTACAGTCACTGTTAAAGCTACCAACCTGCAAATATCTCAGAGCAGAAAGCAGATCTCAGAAGTAAAACTTTTTTGTATGTCTTAAAACAGAACCAATTTGTTGGGACTCAGCCGTTATGAAATCTGACCTCTGTAGTATTGCCAGTATTGCTCATAGACTCCTGGGAAATGTTCTGTTCTCTAGTGACTCGATTTACTGAGACCATGCTAGGGACAGAACTCCTGACTTGAGTCATGCCCATGGAGTGATTGACAAACTTTTTCCTCAATTCAAGCAGCTTTGAGATAAAAGATTTTTGTGCTTTTGGTTTCGGAGAAAATTTGCATGTCACAATTGTACTTACGAGGGGGTGCTGATAAGTATTGAGCCTTACCCAGAAAAAATTGAGCTAGGAAGCTATAACTTGCAGGGTGATTCTAGGCAGTTTGTAAAAGTCAAATACATACCCACAACATAAACCCATAATTATATAACAGTGACAATTAAAAAAGCAGAATAAGCATGATATAACAAAACACATACCCCAGAAGGTGACAGCTAAATCAAATCAAATAACACCCACTCTTCTGGTCTGCCCTGCTGCTGGATGGAATAACTCGGGGGACATACCTGGGAGAGGGTGACTCCTCCTTCACTACCCACCCATTTCTTGTATATCCCTGTCTATGAGTATTTTCTTTCTTTCTTTATTCCCTTATTTAGAACAGCGGTTCTGCCACTGAGGCTCCTTCGTCAGGTGGGGCCTCTTTTCCCTCCTTCCCGGGATAGTGTGAGATATGGGGATCTCGCAATCGCGACCCAGGAGGGGAGAGGGAGGGAGCGCTGTATATAGGCGCACTCCGTCCTCTGTTCGGCCGCTTTCAAGTCTTGCATCCCACCCACCCACCCTCGGTTCTACTGTGAGTTTTACTGGTCACCTTTTGGGGCCGGATAGGAATTTTTGACCTGTTGCCTGATTGGCCGTTGATAATGGGGATTTTTTTGCCTATTCCACACTTGCAGAGGTGTGTAGGCATGTTATGTTGTTGAATGATCACACTGGCGGGTAGTGCAGAATGAAGATGGTTTGGTGAGTCCCCTGGTGAACACAGTGAACACCAATAGCTCATCTGACCTCCCAGCGCTGCGGATCGTGAGATTAGTGTGTGGGGGGAAGGATGCACTGGAGACACACCCAGACTGACGGTCTCCAATGGGATGGGGATTCAAGGTTCGGGGGTGGTCAGATTAGTACTGGCCGAGGGCCTGTGGTCTTCAGGACCGCGAGACCTCAGGACATGGGACTCATCCATGTTCATTTGATGGGGTCCCGGGAGACCCCAGTTGCAAATCATTCTGCACTACAGCAGGCCCTCTCTTTATTTGTTGGGAGAGTGACATTCATGGTTTATTAATAAAGTGTCGCCCAGCATTTACCCACAATCTTTGTCTCACCTCATTATTCCGGGACGGGAGGGCAATGTGTGTGAACAGTTTTCTTGAACCATACTAGAGCAGCATGAAATTGTTCTGATAGCCATTTCTCTAAAAGGATAGGGCAGCTGGAAGCCAGGGGCTTTAACTAAGAAAACTGTTATAGAATTACCTTGCATTTCATAACTGAGAGCAACTAACTGACATTCTGACACAGAAACAATAGAGTTGAGATCCATAATTGTTAATCAATAGCAGCAGTTTATTTAACATAACTCAGATCAGTGAAATTCTTCAAAATTATTTTGCAAGCATGGAAAATGTCAAAGACAAATATCTAGGAAGCAACTAAGAATGTTAATTGCTTACAGACTATGCCAGAATTTTAAATTATCGAACAATATCTGCAACAGGAAAATAGATTTATAAAATGATGGACCTTATGTTCAAATCATTGTGATAACAAGATTATATAGCTTATCCGTATCATTTATTTGCTGAATTATAATTAAAATCATCTCCCTTCTTTCATTACCATAGGATACGTAGGAATTTTGTTTAAAAACATTATGATTTGTCAAATGAATTTAATATGGTGGATGGAGTTGACTAAGATAGACTAATAGAAATTTAAATCAATAATGAGAATGTGTTATCATATGTATGGTGATAATAAAGTGTTCTCTGAACCTAAAATAATAATAATTGTACTCTCCTTTTCTTATGTCATCTCCCTTCGTTCTTTGTTCAAAAGATCTTTCAACATGTGTGCAATGGCAATCAGTGCAGGAAACGAAGATTATTTCTGCTACCTTTGACCATGCTTTAAATATAGAAATCTGTCTTTCTTCATAGAGCTACAGAGCTGTAGAGGTAACTTACATAGCCTGCAGCTATGAATGTGAAAAACACCTCCTAAATTCTCTCCCCTCCCCATGGCATGATGTGACACATTGACAAGGAATTAGTGTTGCCTCCAGCACTTCAGAAAGACAAGGACTTCTTTTTCCCTTCCACGTCTCTACAATTTGCGTAAAACTTGTAAATGTATGCTCCATTTTGGAAGTAAAGTACTGCCACAGACTAAGCATAGAAGGAATAGGTGATTTCTGAAAAATTGGCAAATGACCCGTCTAATGCTTCTAGTTCTTAAAAGTTTGTGAAGTAATGTACCGGCTGTAGTAGTTTTGCTATTTGTGTTATTTGAGTCATTTTTTAAAAAAATATTCTTGCAAATGAAAAGACTCCAACTGAAATCTTTAGAAAACGTCTCAACCTCTTACCCTCAACCTGATGCTGAGGGAGGCCCGGAGAGAAAGAACAAGAAACCGTGCCTTCTCGGCAGTGGCCCCTCGTCTCTGGAACAATCTCCCCCCAGAAATTTGCCTGGCTCCCTCGCTGGGTGTTTTTAAGAGCAAGCTCAAGACCTGGCTCTTTAGGCAGGCCTTCCCTCCTGTCACTGCTTAGTTTACTTTGCCATTTTGTACCATATTATGTTGCTGTTGTTATTTTAGCTATTGTTTTTATGAATTTGTTGTAACTTCTTGTTAGCCACCCAGAGTAGACTTTTGTCTAGATGGGCGGGATATAAATTAAATAAATAAATAAATAAATAAATAAATAAATTACCAGCTAGAAGAACATTTTGCAAGTATGAGACAAGCATGGATGTACAACCCTACCTGAAGCACCTCGGAGAGATGAATTCATTCAGTCTGCAATTGGCAGCCTCAGACTGTGGGAAAAAGGGTTAAGTATGATAGTACTTGACCCCTATCAGTATGGCCATTGACCGTCTTAAGTTGGAGGTTACTCCTTCATTCTAAGTCAGGTTTCAAAATTATATGGGGAATTAATATGAATACAACCAGCTTTCCATGTGAAACAGTCACCTTCAACCTTGTGAAGGCAAACAGGAGAGTGATAGGAGTAGAGTTAATATAATTGTTCCCCTTTTCCCCGTGTAATCCATTCTATACATGAGGGGCTAACAAATCTCTATCACTTTGCAGTACACTTCATCCCAAACTGGCAAAATACCCTACAAATGAAAGCACAACATCAAGGAGGACTGAAGCTGAAGAGAATGGAACAATTCCACATGCCCATTTTTACAATAAATGCTCATGATTTCATACATTAGCACAGAATAAATTTTCAGAAATATTTTCCACTTCACAGGTTGGATTTCACAAATGTTTTTTCCCCAGGTATTAATATTCATTTCTTCTCTCCATGCTGAATGGATACAAGACACTGTGTTGTGACAACTGAGCACTCTGAAAAGAATGAGGCATTATTCTCACATTGGACATTTATAGCTGCATCAAAGTCTCTGCAATATCTCTGGATTCCCTGGACCAGTTTTAGTTGACTGGGAATTATGCATTCATGTTTTAACATAGCCACAGCTCTCCTGCTTTGCCATTGCCAACTATGGGGTCATTTTCAAATGAGAATTTATAGCTCTTGAGAGTAATGAAAACCAGTGAATGTCAGACAATAATTATGATAAATCTTTTTGTTTGAAAGATGATATGGAGATAATTATCAGTGCTCCAAGAGTCCCTGGAACAGCCATCCTTGGTTTGTTTCAGAGAAATCATGGGAAATGAGAGGGGAAAAATGAGTCCTGTTTCTTCCTTGATGATTTATATTTGTGTGAGTTCCCACCCATCAAGATCATGTCACTCCTGTTGATTGAGAATGAGGAACACACAGAGGAATTATTACCTTTTTTTTTTTTTTTTTTTGGCAAAACCCATGAAGGAAAGACCTTAATTCTTGGGTAGTTGCTGTTTTGCTATATTTCTAGTTTCATGGAAGGTAGTGTTACCAAAGGCTATCAGTCATGATGGTTATTTATTATCTCAGCAGCAGAAGCAGTGTGCTCTGAATAATTCAATTCTTTAAAAAAAATAAAAAAGAAAAGAAAACTCTGGTGGGACAGTGTGCTTCTTTTTCCTTGACCGAAAACACCAGGAAATGGTCCAGTGTTTCTGTACAATATCATGCCCTCATTGCCAGCTGGAAAAAGGATGCCAAGCTTTACATACATAGCAAAGGGCAGCCTGAATGTTGGCAACACCAATGGCAGCAGTCAAGTTGGCCTACAAGATGCCTTCCTTTACTCAGTACCATTCACAAACTGACAACAAGCAAGGGAAAATCCTAGAAGCTGACTCCTCTTCTCATCTGTTCACCACTTCTTACACAAACCCGAAGCAACTGCCAAGGATGTTTTTCAACAAGTGTGAATGGTAGTGAACACAAGACAGTGTCCTGTGGACTATCTTTCTGGGACTTGAAATCTCACCTCCTTCTTTTTGGAACAAGGGGCAGAGAGATTATGATTAGGTAAAGGTTCCCCTTGACATTTAGTCCAGTCGTGTCCGACTCTAGGGCGCGGTGCTCATCCCCGTTTCCAAGCCGTAGAGCCAGTGTTTGTCCGTAGACATTTTCCGTGGTCACGTGGCCAGCGCGACTAGTCACAGAACGCTGTTACCTTCCCACCGAGGTGGTACCTATTTATCTACTCGCATTTTTACATGCTTTCAAACTGCTAGGTTGGCAGGAGCTGGGACAAGTGACGGGAGCTCACTCCGTCGCGTGGATTCGATCTTACGACTGCTGGTCTTCTGACCTTGCAGCCCAGAGGCTTCTGCAGTTTAACCCGCAGTGCCACCACGTCCCTTGAGATTATGATTACTGGATCCCAATTCTACACTCTGTATTAAAAGAACATTTTCCAGATGAAGCTTAAATTATCTTCCTCAATAAAATAAACTATTTCTGAAGGGCAAATATTAGACTGATATTTTAGCTGCTAATACAGTCTAAGCTTTAATAAGTTGCCTTCTCTGCCTTGTGACATTCTGTTTGAGGGATGTCCAAGTCAATTTTCAACTTCCATGGTCAGAATCTGATAAATTGTCATTTCATAAACATATCTTTATATTCTAAGCTGTGCTATAGATGAGAAGGGTCCAGGTGTGAAACAGACATTTGGAAACTACACATAATAAATGTACAATGTGTTATGTGGAAAGATAATCACTGCTAGATTACAGTAGCAGTAATATTGTATTCAAATGTTGATTTAAATGATTTCTGACCAAAAATAGAGAAGCAGTACTAAAAAAACAATCAATCAATCAAACAAACAAAAAGGAACAAAAACAAACAAACAACCTGTAGTAGGGTTTTTTTAAAAATCAGTGGAGCTTGCCTGTTTACTTCAGAGAAAGTAATATTAATAAAGAAACCAGTAACATATACGTATTGCTTAAAAATGACAATAGTAGCAGATGTGACCCTGTTCCTGTGCAGAGGATGTAAAGTTTTAATAAAATAAGGTAAGAAAAGTAGAAGGATGGAACAGGATAAATCAACCAAGAAATGGGATTAGATGAGTTACCTAAGAGCATATAGCTCATTTTAGGATAACCTAAGAATGAATTTTCAGGTTAAATTAGTAGTTTGTAAGAGATGAAGACATACCCAGTGTGGAGTAATGGATAGAGTGGTGGACTTGGATTCAGGAGAGCTGTTTCAGATCCACACTTAACCATGGAAACTTGCAGAGGGTGGGGGTCAATTGGTAAATAATAATAATTGTGTGTTGTTAAGTCAATTCTAACTTCTGGTGACCCTTTTCATGCTTTCTAGGTAGAGAGTACTCAGAAGTGGTTTATCATCCCCTTCTTATTGGGTGCCCTAGGATTGTGCCGCTTGCCCAAGGCCACACAGGCTGTGTCTTCTGAAATGCACACTGTGGAACTGAACTGCCAACCTCTGGCTCTGTAGCCAGAAACTTGATTCACTGAGCTATCCAGACAGCTGAAAAGGTAAAACCACTCATTAAATTTCTCACCTTGAAATCTCAGTTCCAGCTTGACAGCACATGAAACAAGGAATGAGGGCTGTTTTTGAGAAGGAACTAAAACGAAGAAGACTGGTTGGAAACAAAATGGCAAAAAGTCTATTGATTACATGGAGAACAGAAGAAAGGGTTTGACACTGCCTACAATGGCTTTCTTTGACTTGGTGCCTCCTGCTATTTAGCATTATAACATCTCTCACCCTGCTCACTGGCTATAGTAACTACGAGTCCAAAATATTCAGGAGGGAAACTAGGCTAGAACTTGGCAGAAGATTATTTATTTATTTAATTATTTTTAAACTTCTAGACCACCCATCTGATGGATGGTCACTCTCGGAAGTGTACAATAATAAAAACTAACTACACAATATACAACATAAAATATGCAATAAAGCTAAAATTAATCAGATGGGTGCAGATGATAAATTCAAACTCAAGTCAGAGCATTTAACAATGGGATAAATTAGAAGGCCTGATGCAACAAGAAAGTTTTTTTCTTGAAAATCTCCAAGGAGGAGGGGCAGGTGAATCTCGGGTGTCAGTTTGTTCCAAAACAAAAGAGCGACCACCAAGAAGGCATGGTTCCTTTGTTCTCTCCTTCCAGGTAAGCATCCTCAGCTGCCTGGCTTGAGATGCTCAGGTAGGCTGGGCAACCACTCTTGGGAGGAGGTGTTCTACCATGTACCGAGGTCCCAAACCATTCGAGGAAGAAAGCTATCCCATGGAAAGCTCAGAAAGCATTGCCCATTGTGGCTACACCACTGACGCTATTTTAACTAGGGCTGTACACAGGGCTTCCCCGATCTGATCTTGATTATGTTTTGCAGCTTTGGATTGGGACATGATTCAACCCCATATGACCCAGGCCTCCTCTGATCTCATCCTGGATCTGGACAGACAGTTGGTTTTCCAAAGTATCTGGAACTCCAATTGACTTGAAGGGGGGCATTCAATGATTACAACTTTGTGGAGTTGTTGTACATCATCCAGATGACAGATTACAAAGAGGAGACTCACCATGCCCAACTACAGACAAGTGGCTTTTCAGGGTTTGAGGCAAACCATCTTCAACTTTTTCTCTTGTCTTCTTCATTTTTTCCCCTTTCTTCTTTCTCTCAGTGTCATTTTAGTTTAGTTTTAGTTGCTGTTGCTGCTCTGGAGTGGGTATCCTTTGTGTTGGTGGTCGGTTTGGGATGGGGAGGATGACTTTGTTCATGTAGCAGCAACAGCCACCAATGCAATTACACACATGCATAATGTCCTAAATGAAAGTGAAAATAACCCTGCAATGCAGCAACTATCTGCCCCTAACTGAACCCAAGAGAAACATGGGTGCAAGAAAACATGCTACCTTCCCCATTGGAGAGTCTTGAGGTGAACGCTACAGTTCAAGAAGGATGGTGACAAGCTGGAATAAATTCAGAGGAGGGCAAAAAGGATGATCAGGGGGCTGGAAAACAAGCCCTGTGAGGAAAGACTGAAAGAACTGGGTATGTTTAGCCTTGAGAAAAGAAGACTCAGTAGAGATATAATAGCACTTTTCAAATACTTGAAAGGCTGTCATACAGAGGAGGGGCAGGATCTGTTCTCAATCATCCCAGAGTGCAGGAAAAGCAACAATGGGCTCACGTTACAGGAAGCCAGGTTGCGACTGAATATCAGGAAAAACTTCCTAACTGTTAGAGCAGTAAGACAGTGGAACCAATTACCTCGAGAGGTGGTGAGTGCTCCAACACTGGAAGCATTCAGGAGAAACCTAGACAACCACCTGGCAGATATCCTTTGATTTGTATTCCTGAACTGAGCAGGGGGTTGGACTCGATGGCCTTATAGGCCCCTTGCAAGTTCATTATTCTATGAGTCTATGATCCTTTGTCTTGGAGGTATATGTGTTAGAACCTTTCAGGCAGTGAAACCCAGTTCTTTCCCCTTAATTATTGCACATTACCTCCTATGTCTCTTCCCCATTTATCTTTGACAAATGTTTACCTTTTGAATGATGAGCATGCAGGATAGTCCCAAACCACAACCTTCAAGACTAACAGAAGATACTTGTGCATTGGTCAGCAGTGATGAAACATGATCTCCTCGCCACTTTTCCCTATGAAATGCTCACTCCCTATCATGAAACTCTCCAGAAAATTCCATGACCTAGTGTCAGTAACAGTGATAGGAACAAAGCCGTCAGGCCCATTCTTAATTTTCCACTGCTTGTCAGTCCCGAAGGCTCAGACACATGCAAAGTCCCATTTCGAATGCCCCTGAAGCTTTGCAGATTTATGTCAAAACACATTCTTGCAACTTCCCTGTTCCAACTTCAGATGGTTTGCCTCAGGTAGAAGTACAGTCCATGGGTATATGTTTTTGTGGCACGGATCACAGCAGCAAACCTGACTCTGTATTTCAGAGATGAAAATACTGATGTGCTTATACTGCATTTATCCCACCAAAGATCAGTTCTCACACTCCCTACTGTTTCTATATTTCTAAGTATTTCTACTGCACTAGCACGGCCAGTGTGGCATAGGAATTAGAGCACAGGTAGGAATATTAAAGGGAGAAAGTCACATTTCAATTGTTAATCAGTGAAAAATCTGATTAAATCGTTTTTACATCAAAGAGGGGCCTTATTAACATTTTATGCTATAACTTTAAATTAGTTTTAAAAGTTTGCATTAGTTTATATTACTGTACCAAAGTTAATAAGAATGAAGGCAAATAAATAAATATATCTCATTCACTAGTTTACCTCACACTCTCTGCCAGCTTTGCTTGTTTTGAACTAGTTTTGAGAGAAGAAAAAGAGTTGAATGAGCTTCTGAAGGTTTCTCATCCTTCCCACTAAACCCCCTTCCCGTGCTTTTTCTTTCTTCCTCCTGTATAATGTCATATTCTTATCCTCTCCTTTTCTTTAGTTCTTGAACATACAGAGTAATACAGAAATTGGGATGTGGAGAAATAGAAAAACCCAATAATTTTGCCCATATGTTGAAGCTGCAGGATTTGCAGTTGGATTAAATACTTCAGTCCAGAGACTGGACTTTTGAAGAATCAGTCTGAGATGGGACAACACCAGGGTTTCTTTCACAGTGCGTAGAAGCAATGCTCTCCTCCTCCTCTCCTTCAATCTGTAAAGGCAAATGACTGCCAAGTAATTGCTCCTATTCTGGATGGAAGCAAAAGAACCCAAAACACGATGGGGCTCCCCTTCTGGAAAAGCTGGGGATTGAATTTATCTTAAAAATATTAGGTTCTGTAGCTTCAACATCCACTATGATGACCGGATTTTTCTGTTTCTTTTCCCCACCCTGAACTGTGCAATATCCAAAACACAAAGCCAAAAAAACACAAAGACTTGTGTTTTTAAAATTATATTTTAGTCTTATAATAAAGGTATTTTTCAATGCTAGTTTTAGATATCTATTTTTCAGAGAATACACAGTTAATTCTCTCTTTCTCTCCCCCCCTCCTTGTGTGTGTATGTGTGTGTTCTATGTCTGTTGAAGCTCAAAATGTGGGACGGAAAGATCAGGAACACAGAGAATATATACCCACTAGTTGTATATTATGCTTCTCTTTATCCTGCTCCCAAAGAGGTTGGCTTCCAGAAGTGAGGCCAATGGTACGAAATGGCAAGGTTGCTTTACTGTTCATGTGCATACACGTGCATGTGCCTTCTCCAGAACCAAGGTGTATTCATCCATATACTCAGAGACCCAGGAAATAAATTAAATCCTGGACAACTGCAAATCCAACCTACTCAGTAAATATTTCAGTAAGATATGGAAAAGAAGAGAGGAATAAGATGAAACACTGGTGTGCTGATTATTTCTGAATTAGATTTAATCCTGATTTTCCTCCAGTAAGCTTAAAAGTTAACACACAGCTTTCCTCTTGACAAATTTATGCTCACAACAGTCTTGTGAGGTTTGTCAGACTGAGAGTGACTGAACCAATCTCATGGCTCATCAGGGACTTGAACCTGGATCTCCAAAGTAACATTCCGACGTTCTAACCACCACATAATTTCAAGGGATAGGGACCATGCTCAGAAGCTTGGCAGAGTTGGAACATATGCTATTACAAGCTATTTACCTTTTAACATGCTGACATCAATGCACATTCAGCTTGATATGAACATGTCCTGAACTTGGAAGAGAAGCATAAGCATCTCACCTCTGAAGTTGTGTATGGTTTGATAACTGAACATTTTAAATATTTTCCATTACCAGAAAAAATGGATTCATATTGATCTATGTCCTCTGTAGACCATCCTTTAGAAAAGAAATGATATATATGTATAGATGAGGTAGCATTTGCTGCAGTGCTGTAAGAATTGATTTCAGGTGGAAAATGAGAACAGCAACTCATTATACGGTACACAAGGGGTAGTGCCGGTGTTCCTTTCACCCATCCTTTCCCGGGGCAAATTTTCTTATTTAAAACTTTATTACCAAAGCATATTTGCTCCTAAATTATGTTCCAGGGGGGCTGCATGTGACAAGCAATCCTGCTTTAGAAACAAAACTAAATAACGGCATCTTGTCTCTGCCATAAGTAAGAGTCTGTACAACCTAAACATCTAAAATAGGGCATGCACATTAAGGAGGCCTTGGAGGTGTGTATCTGAGGGTTCTTTTGTTTTAAAAAATGGATTAATAGCATTCACTAAAATCTGTCCATAGTCTGCCGTGCCGCTGGTTGACTCACTAAATAGCAGCTAACAGATCATCTCAAGTGTAAGTAGGGGTCTCCTCAAAAATGAGAAAGTGTTGCATGCTAGCCCAAATATTCACAACTAGTTTGTAATGAGTCTCAAACAAGCCTATTTGAACTTTTGCTGCTGGCCTGATGGAGCCATTTCACTTCTGCTGCAACTGCATAACTTCCTGATCTATGTAACATGACTGTACCTAATTCTAAAAATGCATGAATCAGGGTGGGAGGAGACTGAGAGAGTGAGAGTGTGAAAGAGAAAAGGAAAACAAAATATATGAGTGAGTGAATGAATGAATGAATGACTGGATGGATGGATGGATGGATGGATGGGTGGGTGGGTGGGTGGGTGGGTGGACATAATTGTGATAATTCTTTCTTCTGAATGTGTTGGGGTTTAAGAATGAGGAGAGAGAAAGCCAGTTCCTTTTTTTTTTTTTTTGGAGGAAAGCCATTCTATAGAAGCACCATTTAACATTGTCAGTAGTATTACATAGTTGTGTTATGTGCTGTCAAATCAGAACTGACTTAGGGTGACCTTAATAGAGATTTCAAGATATGTGAGATATTTAAGGAGTGGTTTTACCAGTTACACCACTCCTCCAATGAGTTTCCATGGCTGAGCAGGGATGCGAACTCACATCACCTGAGTCCTAGCTCAAAAGCATTTCTCTCCACACAGTTTAGATTTTTTTCTTTCTGGATTACAATTCCCTATGCTGGTTGGGGTGAGTAGTCCTGGAAGTTGTTATCCACAACAGTGGTGATCATTATCATCATCCCATGATTTTTACTTTGTTTTGGTTACTTATTTTATTTTTCTTAATGTTAAGATAGAAAACATTTTTTTATGTTTGCATGGAAGCATCTGCATGCAATTCAACTCTGTCATGGCCCAGGACACAAATTCCAACAATTCCTGTAGCAAAGCCACTCTTCAGTCAGGTCAATATGATTGTTTCCATTTTGGACCTGGAATGTGGTCATGAGACTGATCTTACCTAAAAGAGGGCTCAAAACACTGTGGGACCTCCATTCTGCAGGAAGCCATGCCTGTTGAAAACAGGTGTTTCCTGCAGCTGTTAAAAGGCATAGGAGTTCAAGGAGGTTAAAAAGGGTGAAGGAAAAGGGAATCATAAAGGTGCACAAAACTCCTTGGGACTGATGTCATGCACATGAAAACAATTCAAGAAAACCCAGCTTTTCTTTTCTCGTATGTAAGGATAATTTAAAAACAGTGCTTTTGAGTGTGGAATAAGCGAAGTATGTGCATGCTATTCAACTCTTTCATGGCCCAGTACATGATCCCCATAATACACAAAGAATATTTATAACCTCTGAATGCTACTGCCTAGATCTGGGCAAAAAGACTATAGTAGTCCTGGTAGGATATAGAGTGAAGCATATGGTCCCTAGTTGGGAGAAGAGTTAGGAGATGAGGATACTGAATGAGAAATGAGGTGGAGTGAGTGAAAGATCAGAGAGAAATCCTCACTTTTCTCATTCACATGCATGAGAATATTAAAAGCCTATTTTCCCCCTTCATGCCTGTGACATTGCAAGATATTTTAGATTGATCGAAATAAGTGCTTTCTTATTCTCAAGAACTTCTTTGCATAAATTCCATAGCTAAACTGCTTTGTTTTTGCTAGTTTCTAATGAGGACTCTTAAAAAGTAGAAGCATTGAATTGGTTATTTGCATCTTTTGGATCAATCTGCCAATACTTCTGTGTTTGCTGTTATGCCTTTGTTCCAACAGTTTGGCTAAAAGCCATTTTATGCAAATAGTTGAAGTGTTGACCAACAATAGTATTCAAGGTCTTGTTTGCAAGCTACAGGCAAGAAATCTTTCAAGTTTCACAAACTCTTGACAGGCTGTCACAACATGTCAGAATAGCCTATCTCATCAAGAATTATTGTAACTTAACCAGATTTCTTCACATCCATAAAACACAGCCACTCTCTTTCTTTCTAAATGTCTGCTTCTCTCTCTTTAGCTTTTATTTAATTAACAATGTATTCTTTTTAGCTTTTGTGCTGTTCATTTTTTTAACACTGTAAGCCACCTTGGACCCTTTTTTAGTAGAAAGGTGAGGTGAAACTATTATAAATAAATAAATAAATAAATAAATAAATATTTTCTCTGAAAATCCACACCCACTCATGGTTTCCCTCACAACTAAGCTTTGGTTTCATTTATAATAACATGTATAATATCCCTTTTTGACCTTTGCTGAACCTTTGAAATATCCTGTTTTCTGGGCTAAACTTCCTAATGTAAACTTTCTGATGTTAATTAAACCTTTAACCTTTCAAGCTATTAACCTTATGGTTCAAAGTGACTAGCATGCATGAGCACACACTTAGTCATGATAATCTTCCTTCCTTCCTTCCTTCCTTCCTTCCTTCCTTCCTTCCTTCCTTCCTTCCTTCCTTCCTTCCTTCCTTCCTTCCTTCCTATGCTGCCTTTCTTCCCACATTTTTACAGTTTTCAAAACTGACACTGTTTTGTGCATCATTCAGTTTTGTAGAGTTCATACTAATATCTAATCTCACACATCTTCAGATTTATCACTGTCAATTCGTCAGGCGTTTGCTTCAATATTAATTCCTAAGGGGGGGGTGGAAGAGCTCTGTGGAGTCCTATCACATTTTTGGGACACTCCCTTCTAAACTCGTGACTTCAAAGGCTAACCTGGAACCACAGTAAAATACGAATAGTAACACAAAGGTGATTCCTTATGACACTGTTAATTCACTCTATATTTATGCCCTATTTTGCTTTCCCTGAGGAGATTGAGTCTCCATGGTCCATCATGTGCAGTGCTTCATTCCTCTTCACAGAAACCCTGCCAGGTAGATTAGGCAGAGAAACAGTGAATTACTTAATGTCTCCCGATAAATTTCAGTGCAAAGACTAGGGCCTCAGCCGCTATCTATTTCCTCTGTTCTACTCAGGATGCTATTGGTATAGAAGTTCCAATGTTCATGGCATTTTACACACCACAAGAAGGAAGACCTCTGTTTAAAGATCTTACAGTCTAAATTTGACACAAGGGAACAAATGAAATTTAAACACAATTTGGCAATTTAATTGCAAGAAATTTCCTAGAAGGTTTCTATAGATTTGCACAACCAACGTTTCTTTTCTCCCCACCCCCCTAAATTGTGAAGATGTATATGAAATTTCTAGGAAACATATCACACTTAAATAAGTTTCACATAGCTACTTCTGACACTAATTCATTCTTCCCTCTCTCTGCATCTTTACGATTTTCAGAGCTGACACTGTTTTGTTATGGTGCATCATCCAGTTTTGTAGAGTTCATCCTAATATCTAATCTCACACATCTTCAGGTTTATCACAGTCAACATATGAGGTGTTTGCTTCGATACAAATTCCTAAGGAAAAAAATTTCCCAGAAAGGATTAAGCAGTGTATGTAGAAAATCAGACAAACCATGAAGAGAAAGGTTTTCTAAACTGTTTTAGTAGATTAGAAGTAAATCACGAAATGTCAAGCTATAGAAATTGGCTCAGATAAATATGATTTTTTCTTGAATTAGTTTGCTAAGCTGTTATCCTTCCCAAACACTTTCAGTCAATCCTAAATGTGTTAAGTACCTGCTTTAATATTGAACAGTTATGCTACAGCACTCGCACAAAGATTGAGGTTAGCAGTTAGTGAAGGCATGAAACAAGCTTGTTTGTCATGATTTGGATCAGAAAAGGTCTGTTGTTCTTGATTTTTAATTGCACATTTAGAAAAGGACAAAACAATATTGGGATAATTTCATTTATCTGTATTTATTTTCATTCATATTCCAAAAAGGCTACAGCCCTGGCAGTCTTTGCTTTGGATCATTCTATAAGGCATTTGGAAAACCTGAGATCTTACTGCCTGTAATTTTTTATTTGTTCATTTTATCATATTAAAGTCTAGGGTACTTCAATTATTTAACATTTGTGAGCTCAGATTCCTGAGGCTGTAGAACATCTGATAGCTATGATGCTGGGTTGGCCATGGGCCACCTGGTAGCAAAGTGGCCACTAATGGATGACACTGTTCTTGTCTGAGGGGCAAGTCCATTGGCTCCATTTTTGCCACATGTCAAGCCCTGACTCAATGCTGCCAGTAGCTGAGAATCATTCTAGCACTGGCTGGCTGTGACAGAAGTCTTGGTGTGGCTTAAAAATGGCACCAATACATATTTTTAAAAACTGCATTGGCGGTTGCAATAACAACTAAAGTCAGCATGAACAAACTTCAGCCCTTCCTAAAAATACAATTACAGCCAAAAAAAAAGTCCCTTCTCTTCTCTACTTCCTCCAGTGGGTCTCCATGATGTACTAGTTCCTTCTATTCAGTATTAGTTAAGCCTCATCTAGAGTACTCTGTCCAGTTCTGGACATAGCATTTCAAGAAGGATGCCGACAAACTGGAGCAAGTTCAGAAGAGGGCAACAAAGATGATCAGAGGACTGGAAACCAAGCCCTATGAGGAAAAACTGACAGAACTGGGCATGTTTAACTTTGAGAAAAGAAGACTGAGTGGAGATACAATAGCATTTTTCCAATACTTGAAAGGTGGTCATAGAAAGGAGGGCAGGATCTGTTCTCGTAATAATGGGCTCAAGCTACCGGAACCCAGATTTAGGCTGAATATCAGATAAAACCTCTTAACTATTAGAGCAGTGTGACAATGGAACCAATGCTGCAGCCGCTGGAGAGCCCACGGGCTTCAAACAGCAAGGCTGGCTCTTTGCCCTCCACCACGGATAACGCGAGACTGTTTAGTCTCACGTGACTTGCAAGTAGGAGGGGGGGAAAGCCAGGTTACTTAAGGGGCTTCCCCCCCTCAGACCGCCCCCTTTCTTTTTCGGGCACCCACCCGCCCTCCCTATTTCTAGTGTGAGTTTTTGCTGGTCACTTTTATAGGGGCCGGATAGGAATTTTTGACCTTCATCCTGATTGGCCTTTGGATGAGGGGATTTTTCGCCTATCCCATACTGGAAAAGGGCCGTTGGCATTTTGGCGGAAAATTTTGGTCACACTGGCGGGTAGTGCAGAAAAAAACAGGTATTTTCGGTGTGTCCCACTGTAATTTCAGGTAAGCCAACAGCGCATCCGACCTCCCGGCACTGCGGATCGTGCGATTACAGTGCCTGGGGTGGGAAGATGCGCTGGGCCACTTCCGGACCAACAGTCATCAACTAAAGATGGCTTGAGGTCTGGGGGTGTTTATTAGCGGCCGGCCGGGTTCCTGCTGTCTTTAAGACTGCTGGAACCTGGGGCCGGGGACTCGCCCATTTGTTGATCAAGGGGTATTTGCATACCCCTGCCATTTACCTTTTCCGCACTACAGCAGGCCCCCTCCTTTTGCCAAAGGATGGCAAATTTGAATCTGAATTTATATCAATAAAGTGTGGCCCGTATTTAACCCATATCACTGTCTCGCGTCTTTATTCCAGGGTTGGGAGGGCAGTGACCTTGGCAGGTGGTGAGTGCTCGAACACTGGAGGCATTCAAGAAAAAAAATTGGACAAAAATCTGTCAGATCTGCTTTGACTTGGATTCTTGCCTTGAGCAGGGGGTTGGATTCGGTGGCCTTATAGGCCCCTTCCAACTCCACTATTCTATGATTCTGTGCTTCTAAGAGTCAGAAAAACTTTTAGCATTCATACTAAATTACAGTCAAAGTGCCTGTTAAGGTTTCTGGTTTTTGTTATGGTCAAGTTTTTAAATGGCCAGAATCTTAATGATTATTTATGTTTCCCTTATTAGGCACATGCCCAGGAATGCAACCAGCATCTCACTGATGAACAACTTTGTTACCAAGATGAATGCCATTTCTGTTATGCTGATGTAAATTTCAAAGAGGATTCTGGCTATTGAGTTTAAACTTGTTTTGTACTGAATGTTGCCCTTGTCAGCTGCCTGTGAGTGCAATTCTTCTCAGTCCAATAAATAGTAATAATATAAACTAATGGCTAAATTCTTGTTGTGCAATTGTTCATATGGGGTAGCTTTTAGATGAAAGCAGCCATAGGTTCAGATATCTCTGTAAACATTATCTGCTGCATGCTGACACACACAACTCAATAAGCAACAGATAATATCTACAAGATTTCTTAACCTATAGCAATTCACTTTCAAATATCCAGATAGCCCCAGAAGTAAAACTGATTTCTTACTTGAAAACTTACGTGAGGAGACTCTTTGGTCTGATCAGTCCTCAGAGAATATGCCTTGAAGATACATAGCAAAATATCCCCCCTTCTGGGGGGAATGTTAGTCCATTACTTTCTTCAAAGCAACCCTCTCTTTTTCTCTTTTAAAAAACCCTGCCTTTTCCTTCTGTTTCTGTGACCTTTCTCTCTAAATATCTCCCTGCCGCTCCTAAAAATGTATCCAAATTGTGAAGCTCTTATGCTAGCCTGTACCACACATGCTCAGTCTTATAATAACGTGGCTGTTTCTTCCTTTTGAAAGACCTATTTTAAAGATCAATATTTCAGCCCATGCAGCCTGGATTCATTCCAAGTAAAAACAAAATAATGGGGCCAACAATGCAGAAATAGACAACATTAAGTGTCCCTCATTTAAAATATATCACATACATTGAAAATACCAATCTTGGTCACCTTGAAAGAGAATGGTTGATCCCGCCTGCTTTTTTTCAATTTCCAGGGAATTAGCATACAATTTTGTAATGTATTGTTGTTGCATGGGAGTGCAGCAGAATAAAAAAAATCAACATTCCAAAAGATAAATTTAAAAATGGAGGCACCCCAAACAAGAAATTATACAAGAAATTATATTTGATTTTCAAGTTATGATTTTTTAAATGTAAAACTGTTCCCCTCCGTGCAGACATCAGCAAATTTTTTGTCTGCAGTTTTATATTTAATAGTCTTACTTTGAAGAATCATAATACTTACCCAAACCTCCCCACATTTGATGCTGTCTCTCACAACAATAATTAAGAACTGATGTGAAATAGAGATTGTCTGCCTTTAGGAGCCTTTGTCATTTGCCTTGGTATATCCTCTGTCTTGTTTATTTGTAATTAAAATAAATAGCATCCTTATAGAATGTAACAGAAATGGCTGCCTCACTGGCTAGATGTTAGATTCCTTCTCATTTTTTATTTTGGGTTTTCACTGTATGGAACAATACTTAACATGGATTATTATTAAGCAATCGTCAAAATATTTCCTGAGATAGATCAGCAATGTGGTTTCATTTTTTCCCCCAGCCATCTGGATTGTCCCAAAGGCTCCCATGTAAGGTTTATACAGATTAAAACAAAGGATTTGGCAGAAGATGGCAAGGATACCAAGTAATGAAGTTTCCCAGTGTGGTAGTTCTGGCACTTGGGCAGTTTGTTTTCCAGCCACCTACAGGAGAGGTAAAAATAGATTATCCTGAAAAGAGGGAAGGAGAACTTTTAAAAAACATTGCAGGTTGGACACTTAGCCCAGTCCTTAACATGATGGGGTGATCAGAGTTTTCTGCATTCTTGATTTCATCTTTAAAAGAAACAACAATAGTCTTGTGACCTTGTCAAATTTTCAGAGCTAGTGCAATGGCCATGATAAAGTGTCATGATATGGCAAAGTCCAACACCTCAGGAAACAAGAAACAAACATACAGTTACAAGGTGGGGAATACATGTCTCATTAATACTATATGTGAGAAAGAACTTGGAATTGTTGTAGATCACATGCTCTTTTCAGTTTTTGAAATCCTTCTTAGAGTGCAGTGCCTAGAACTGAACACATTACTCAAGATGAGGCCCATCCAGTGCTGAATAGAGAGGAACTAGTACTTCACAGGATTTGGAGATTATCCTTTTGAAAGTGCAGCCTAAAATAGATTTGTCTTTTTTGTAGCCGCATTGCACGGTTGGCTCATACTCAGCTTGTGGCCCTGCTGCTGCAGAGAAGGGCGAGAGAGATTCTGTTGCTTATTGGTGCTGATGCCACTGCTCCTCCTCCTGCCCTCCCTGCTGCTACTGTGAACGACTGCTCTGCCAGATGGACAGAATCACTCTGAATGAAGGGAACTAGCCAGTCTCCACCAGGATCAGGAATGGTTCCTCTCTCTCTTACTATGCATGATATTGTATCTCCTGCTGCCTATTTTCCTCCTAGCCTAACTTGCCATCCTCTTTCCCCATCCCATCCTTCTGTAGGGGATGCACAGCTAGTGCCCTGCCTTAACCACCAATGTCTGGGTTAACTCTCCATTCTCCTCAGCAGGACTTTGCTGGAACTGTGCTGCCTTGTTGAGGTAGAACCCAGGGCCAGGGAGCCCAACAAAGCTCCCTTCCTTGCCTTTTCTCGCAGTTGTCATTCAACCTGCTACAGTGGCTTTCCATATTTTTTCCCCCTAAAGTAAGCGGCATATTGAAAAAGCGATGCATCAACCTATGTAGCATAGCATTAGAATTATGCTGTGTCAGTTAGGGAAATATGTATTTTTAAAAGATAAAAACACAGAAGGTGAATTGCTCCACCCTCTCTTTTAATGTCACAACCCACCTATTATACCACAGGGTTGTCACCTCTGATCACACTGCCCACAGCTCCACTTGGGTGTGAACAAACCGTCCACACAGACTACACAATGATATAATTAGGACCAAGTTGAATTCTATGAAAAAAGAATGCATGCTCTAGCGCTGTGGCAGAGAGGTGTGTTACAGTTCTTAAAGGGGCAGGATGGATTGATCTAAGTAGAAATGTGTGTGGACGCCATCATTTGGTTCAGACCAAACCATACCAACGGCAATCCAGATACCAATCTGGACAAGCCCTGAGATTTGCTGACACCAAGATTTTTTATCAGCTTTTTCTTTTTTTAGCAGAAGCACAGAAGCAATATGTGGCACTTCAGAGAGCCCCGATTCAATTCCAGTGCCACTTTGAGTTTCCTCTTTTCTCTTAGGATTGTGCCAGATTTCCAAACTCAAACTATATTCCTAGACTACCTCTGTTGGAGATCCCTAATCATAAAGTCAGCATAATTCTGAAGTAGCTTGATGACACATAACGCTCTCTGTCACACCCACCCCAATGTATCTGCTAATATTAGATTAAAAAAACACACTCTTATGGTTAAATGTAACTTTTCATTTTTAACATATTTTATCCCCATTTTATTCAGAACAGGAATTCACCCATTGTGAATTGCTATCATTCATACTTTGATGCTTTTTACCATGGAAAGAGACCTAGAGAGATGTTCTCCACCAGAAAGTTATTATGAAAGCTTCACAGCACCATGAAAAGTGAGAGGAAATTGTCCTTTCATGGGTATAATCTTTTTAAAGTCTTTGTATTTCAGAATAAAAAAATCCCTTCCATTTTATCACAAGCCATACAGGAAATTAAGAATATCTAAAGCATATGAAGGCAAGCATAGAATAACTGTTGAAACGGTACTGTCACACCCAAGTTTAATGGCAACAAACTGTTGTGGGCTTTTTTGACACAGCTGTGAGCCTGTTTGTCCCCATCTCTGATTTTTCAGAGGCCTTCAAAGCATGATGGGAGATGGCAGGGTCTTTGCTAGCTTCTTTTGTCTTTCTTTCTTTGCTACCCTGCTTCCCAGTAAATGGTTTCAAGTAGGCTTACAAGATATTTAATAGGCAAAGGAACCAAGAAATACAATAAATCATGGCATCAAATGGCAATTATCTTACAACCACTGAATTAAAAACATTAAAACAATTCAGAAAAATAAACAAGAAAGGTAAGGGGGGGGTTGTGTCCCTTGTTACAAACTCCAGTAGGTTGGTATAAGTTTCTTTCAACTGAAATGTATTTCTCCATTGGTGGAAGAACTGCAAGGACAGAGACCAACTGAACATTTCTACTTCCCAGGATAACTGAGGACCATCATTAGGTTTTCCATCTGAACATCCAGAGATGAGTGTTGGCAGGACAACAGTGCCCAGATGATCTAGGGTCATTTAAGGACAGGTGTGGGGCAAGGAGGGAGGTGCATGGCTCCTGGTAGAAGGAAAGGAAAGAAAGAAAAATGACAAGTGGCGGGAGATTTATCTCTATACTGGATTCAGTCTCGGAATGGAGCAGAGCCTGACTGAACCTGGACAAGGTGGAGATTCTTGGTCTCCCCACACACCCAATTTGGAAACATACCAATATCTACAAATACATTTACAAACCTAGGTGCATATCAAATCAGGTTGCCTCCAAATGAGTTTAAAATAAAGAGGTACTCTCTAGAAGATAAATTATTTGGTACAAATTGATTTGGATGGTATTCACACACCCCTAGAAGTGAATCTTGATTGGCTCTCAGCTTGATCTTTGATTCTAGCTGTTCTGAATCTAACTCATGGCTTGACTTTATCAGATCCCCAACTTTTAGGTTCCGTTTGATATCTGTTTATGACTCACCTGTGACAAGTAGTCTGTGGTGTCCTTTAGGACACTGCTTGCTTTGACAACATATGGTCTCAGGATAGTGCCAGTGTGTCCAAACACACGGTCTATGGTGGATTGGTGCTTCAAGTTTTGCAATTGATTGTGCTGTTAATTGCAGTGGAAACCAGAAAATTACTTTAATCTTCTCTTGTTGGCCACCCATAGTTAGAAGGGTTTCTTCTCATTCTTTTTTTTGGGAGGAAAAAATTGTAGAATAGTTTAATGCAGTTTGGGAAGAATCTTCTATGATATGTTTTATAATGAAATATGGACATTTCTCAATCAAATGAAGTATAAAATTATAAAAGGATTCCAAACATCAAGAAACCTCTGAATTTTATAGCTTTGGGAAACCATATATATATGATGGGAATCTAATCATTTCCCATAATCAAGCAATGTAGATTCTGGCAGCAATTAAAAGAATCTCTATAAGTTGCTAATGAGCAGGTTGAACACAACCTAAAAGAAAAATAATCAGTAACAGAAGGAATACATGTTCAGTCATATCCCTAACTACAGCCACCTTTTTCCAAAATGATTTTATCTTAGTGTAATTTCATCATAAATTGAAGTATTCAGTCCTTCTGTTACTTCTATTAGTGTCTAGAAATGTTGTGTTTCTTTAGAAAGTCGGTACTTTGTTCCTCACAACTAAACTCCACATGGTGCATGGAGGGAGTAGAAGATAACAATGGAGGAAAAGTGGCAATATGTAATATATATATTACAGTACATATATATATATATATATATATATATATATATATATATATATATATATATATATATATATATATATTACAATTCTCAGTCTCCAAAATTTTCTTGAGAGAGCAATTTCTTTAACCTGACTGGAATCAAACACTAAGCCACTTTCTAAAGCAGATTGCTCAGTAAACATTAAATGAGAATAATAAGTAAATGTCTGTTTGGTTCTTTAAAATGTGCTTTGTATATAGTTAATTTCACACTTATTTGCACTGGAAAATTAAATTCTCATTTATCAATTGGCACAGAAATATTTTGGGGAAACCTCTGGCATTCTAGAGAGGCGCCTTCATTTGCTGCCTTAGGCAAACTATATTAAAAAGTGATTGATAATTACATAGCTGGCATAGTTGTAACAAAATTGTCCATTATTCCAAACGGAAAGACCTTGATTAGTCATTAGCTTTTCATCAAGGATACAAAGCCTGTTAAGAAATATGCTACTATACTGTGTAGGAGGAGAATATCTCTGATTTTTAAATTTGTTATTAACTGCATTTATAAGTTTCACTTATGTAAAGCAGAAGACCCATTTCTAGTATTAAACACAGTGTCCTGCACAAATGTTGCAGTCTGAATGCTGCTGTTCAGAGTTTAAATTAGAAAGACCTTTTTTAAAAAACCAGTCCATTTTTCTTTCACTTCTAGTTTTTAAACCCCCTGTCTGTTGGGCCATTATAACCTATGAGCATAAAGGTAAAGGTAAAGGTTCCCCTTGACATTTAGTCCAGTCGTGTCCGACTGTAGGGGGCAGTACTCATCCCCGTTTCCAAGCCGTAGAGCCAGTGTTTTGTCCATAGACAGTTTCCATGGTCACGTGGCCAGCGCGACTACAAACAGAACACCGTTACCTTCCCACTGTGGTGGTCCCTATTTATCTACTCGCATTTTTACATGCTTTCAAACTGCTACGTTGGCAGGAGGGTGCCATATTCCAGTTATCCAAATCCTATCCTGTCTTAACAAGCACTATTGCTTAATTTGCATATAATGCATATTTGCCCCATCTGCAGCTTAAGCACATTAATAGTTGCACTGTTTTTCTACCAAAATGCATCAGCCTTGGCATTATTTATATTTTAAAAATCACTAATCATAGAAAGTCAATATAGAATAGTGTTTAGACTTTGGGGCTTGGAAAAAAAAGAGTCATGTTCAAACTCCAGCTAAGTCATAAAGGTTACTGGGTGTCCTTGGCTAAGCAATATCTCTTGGGTCAACCTATCTTACTGATAGTGGAAGATGTTCATGTAAGACAATCAGAGCATTAACCCTCCCTTCCAGTTCAGACATTCTCAACTACGCACTCCTTAGGCACAGACTATGTTTTGGAGCCATGCTTAAAGATCAAATATTATTCTTCTACTTTTAAATGTAATCAATTGCTCCTATTTGCCTATGGATGGGACTCATCGATGTACTGGTGGACACAAAAGCTTTAATGAACAGCAACATGGGAAGCTGGAAAAATACCCTTTCTACTAAAAACAGATGACAGAACCTCCTGTCCTCTAGTGTGGGCAGTGACAGTTACCTCCCGCCTCCAGATCAATAGCAATGAAAGGCAATGGGTGTACAGTTCGTTCCCCTAAGACAAGAAACTGTTTGCAACCTGTATGGACAGTAATTGGACATTTCTTGCATGTACAATGTGAGCACATGAAGATGCAAATGAACAGCTGGAGAGAAAGAAAAAGGTTTTGTTGGTTTTTCATTTGATTACTGAGTACTACTGCCTCTAGGTGTCTTTCTCTGTTGCTCCATCATTTTTAGATGGAAGCTGAATTTTACAGTCAAGAATATTGCTGCTTAAACTTACTCTTTAGTAATCCAGGCCTTAGCTTATGAATAGACCATGGCAGCATTGTATTATAATGCTTTTTGATGCTTCCATGCAAGAAGAAATGGAGAGGGACTATAATTCCCCACACACTGGGCTGCTTGGTCAACTGGATAAACTGAACATTCCTTGTTTTTCAAGTAATATACAAACTGCAATGAACAAAGTGTTGGGGTGGGCTTGAGAATAATCAGTGCTATGATAACATTGGCACACTGAAGGTAGGATTAATAATTTTGAGACTTGGAAAGAATTAACAATTCCACATTTGGATACAGTAGGGATCAGAGATCAGTTTCACTTATCCAGGATCTGAAAATATTAAAAGAAAAATCTTAGAAATCCTAAAGGTGAAGTTACCAGAACTGGCCACTAGAAGGAGCCAGAGACCATGGTATGTATCGTGTTCACTATTAAAATAGGGTTCACATTCATGCGAGTGATGATAATCCACATTTTTCAGCATCCACAGGGAAGCTTGGAACCAATTCCCCCACAGATACAGGTGTCCTACTGTATAGCCACATCTCCATTTCAAGTCTTGTAATTCAGTACTCCAAGGGCACATAGCTAGCTACCTGATGCTTGCTTAAAGAGACTTGAAGTGACAAATTTCACTTTTTTTTGAAAAAGCAGAAGGCTTTTTGCTTGCACCAGCCCCTGGAAGGAAATGCTCTGCAAAAAAAACCTCTTGCTTGCTTTTCTTGAGAGAACTTGGCACAGGAATCAGGACCAGCACGAAGCTGCCTGGTATTTGCTAAATTTGGCGTGTATTCCTCTACACCCTCCTTCTCCTCTGCCCCTGCTTTTACTAGTGAATGGCATTTTTTAAAGACCTCCTGTTTGTTTCTGATCCTTCCATGTATTTCTATATATAGCCTTTCTACATAATTCACTTTTCCTGGTTTTTCATGATCCTCTAATTAAATCATTTTTAAAAAAAAAACACTAAAAGCACTATAAATAATTTCAAGAGGTAAGAAGAGTGGCATTTGGAGTGACCCTGTGGAGATTCAGAATTTATCATGATGGGATAGAGAAGGAGAAAAACACACCTAAACATGATAAATGGCAGGAGTGTGCTGGGGTGAGGGAAGGGGGCATCTGTGATTATGATAACCTCCACAGAATGATTGCAATGCATCTGCTGGGTTGGAAAGCTCTAGGGAACTTTCCAAGTTATTTCATCATGGAAAGCTGTTGGGGGATTTGTGAAAAGAACATTATGGGGGAGGTGGGGCCTGCAGATGTATTTCCAGTTATATCAATGAAGGATCAAGTTTGTAGGGGGACCGTAGTGTGCACATGCGAGTGATGATAATGATGGTGATTATTATTATTTATTTTTTTAAAGGCAGAAGGTGGTATTTTAGTTTGCCCTTACTGGGGTCAGGGATACAGTTGGTTTTCTCTTCTGCCCCAGCCCACCGTTTTCAGCGATAATTCATATTTTCCAGAAGGTCATACTCTGCTTAAACTCCTCTCTTCTGCTTCTGTTTCTTCTCACTATATTTGCAGGGTGGCAAATATAAATTCAAATACAAATCTGAAATCTAGTCAACCAAGTCATATGGGAACGGAACTGTGTACGCTTGAACTAGCTGTTGGAAGAGTCTAAACAAACTGTGTTGTTACGTGAACTCCTAAATTGCTTAGTTTCTGTTCTATACCAAATAATTCAGAAATCCCAAATCCAGGGAGAAATTTAGATGAAGTAGCAGCTGTCTCACACAGTCTATACAGAGCCTACTAAAACTGATGCCTTATCCAAATTTCATGCATATGATATACATACAATAATGTTTGTTTGCATAATAGTAATTCTAATAATAGTTTTATTCAATTTTCATTTTCTGTGTAGTTGTCAAGACAGATATTGAAAGATAAAGCTAAGTGGCAATGTGTGTGGGGTAGCACTTCTCGCCGCCTGGACCATTGTCATCATATCACTAAAAACCACAACTGAGCTAGCTCACACAGGCCCACAGCAGGGAGCTCTCTCCTGTCATGTTTATAATACGGTGTATATGGAGCAAGCTGTGCTCATTTACACTTCCTGTTATCTGTTCTATTTGCCCCTCCAGGAAAACTTCCCTTTCCAAATACTTCTGAACAAGTGATAAGAATACATGAAGCAGTGAAATTTAGGGCCAAGAAATATTACTTTAGACCCTTTTTTTTTTTTTTTTTTTTTTTGGCATGCTAAATGAATTTGAGGGATGGAAACACGTCCTCAAAGCACCCAAAAGGATACTGTTTCCACATTGGTGTACGAGTATTTTCTACCCCAAATAGTTGCTGCACTATTACTATTTGTTTGTTTGCTTGCTTTTGAAATTCTAGGTCTTACTTTAACAAGCAGTACCAACCATATGGCAAGTCCAGTTTTGCTGTGTGAAAAATCCCTAATGGGGAAAAAAAGAAAACAGAGTGGAGGCAGTGGTTTCAGAATAATACCCTCATTCTGAACTGGCTTTGTTTTTCCTTAAGAATCTTTGTTCAGGCCTCTCACATGAGCTTTACTAGAGATGTCAATCCTCATGTTCTTCTATATGAGGATTAGGCATGGGATTGTCAGAAAGAATAACCTCTACTCTGATAAGCAAGAATCCTCCATGGCCAAACTGTGGTAATAAAAACCCTCAGACCTGTAGGAGGTAGAGCAGCCATCTTATCTCCCTGCTCTTTCTGTTGAACAAGAAGAAAAGCATCCCACTTCAGTGTTGTTATCCGGTTCATTTCAAAAAGGAAAGCTCCCAAACTGAGAGACTGAGACACGAAGGCTTCTTGTGAGGTTATTTTATTGCAAAGGAAAACGCCTGCTGCAGAAAGCGGGGAGAAAAACAATTTACCACGCAGGGCAAAGGCTTTCTCCAAAGAACAAAAGGAGTGGTACAATCTCTTATAGCCTGTCCCTTCCAGGCGATTTGGGGTGGGCGCACAATCTCCTTAAAAGGGTCAGAAAGTTAGTTGGCGAAAATTCATTGGATTAGTAAAAACACCTTTCAAACATGCGCAGAACAGATCTTCTCTCCCTGGGGCCCCTGCATTCCATTCTTATCTACTACAAGCATGTTGTTTTTCAGTGAACGGACCTTCTTGTTTTCAGGAAACATTAGTCCTTGAGTCAAGAGAAAAAGCAAAAAGAAAGGGAGGGGTTGGGCCCGCTTTTACGGGGCCAATTCTTTTCTCTGAATAAGTCAAACACAATTTTCCTAACAAATCCCCCCTTTTCTTTTTCTACACACTTTGACTTATTCACAATTATAAGTTTCATCCTGGGCTGGGATAATTTTGTAACTTAACAGCATTAGCCCGAACATAATCATACCTAGGAAGAATAGTGCTTGTTTCCAGTTGTTGAAAATCCCTCCTAACCACCCAGTGTCATTCATAATTCCAGCCCATTTTTGAATAGGGACATGAGCCAATTTCCGCATTTGACCGGTAATTTCTGCAATTGCGTCCTGTGTATCTCCAATCTCAAGGCAACAATTTGTCAAATTAAACTTTCCACACACACCTCCTTCCGAAGCTAATAAGTAATCTAGAGCTAATCTATTCTGATATATAGCATTCCTAATTTGCGTGTTCTGTTATTTGTGCTGTGCCTTATAGTATTTTACCCATTCCATCCCCCCACACTTAGTGAACTGAAAGGCTCCATGACTAATTGCAACGCATGCATCAAAGATGAGGGATATAGGATGATTCTCTTTCCGCTCAGCTCTAGTTATTAATGTCTGATGAAAGGATGCCATGGTGTAGATCTCCACCCAGATCCTTTCAGGATCTTCCTTAGGATCGAAACAAACTGGCTCTTGACTCCCTTTCCTGCAGACAGTATATTCTATATTGTTAAATCGACATACAGAGGTATTGCCCATACATTTATAGACGGACTTGTAGAGCAATGTTTGATGTTCCTGATTCCCTTTCCTGGTAGTTATCACACAAGGACAAGTAGACCCTGTCGCTTGCAGAATAAAGCTCAGAAAGATCCCTAATACTGTAATCACTTTGCCATCTACCCTTGGTCTACCAATAAACATCTGCCTGATATTCTTCCAAGACATCAGAGGGGTAGGCTTTACCGCCACTGGTAGTGGGAGTTCCATTCCTCGTCCTCTGAGTCTGGGCTGGGCACGGACCAAGGGCTTTCGCTCCTGCACTTCCAACACGTCTCGTGGTGTACCGAAGATGCGTAGCGGAGCCATCCCTTAGGAATGGCTTTTGCCTGCGTCGAGCTATCGGGTCGAACCTTCCACTGATAGCTTGCAACTGGTGTTTCCACAGCCCACAGACTTTCGGCCCACAACCTCTCGGAATATCCCACCTTCAGCACATACCACCTCAATGTCGGGCTTTCGTCAAATTTGGTTATTCTGGCACACCAATGGTGAGGGCAAAAGTGGCAATATAGTAGACAATGGGGCTCAAAGGGATCTATCCCTAGCAAGGGATCTTTTAAGTTCCGGATATCGCCTGGTGTTCCGAACAAGCTGCCGGGAGGTGAAAGTGTGAGAGCGGAAAGGTCACTCCCTTCCGGGAACGACCTAATCGGAGTCTGACTCTGATCCAGAGTCGATGTTGCTATCCCTAATTTTGATAAGGGGGCACCGCTTGCAGTCTCGATTATGCCAGAACTCTAAGCTTGAGGCCAGCTTAGTACTAGTATACAAGGTCCCATGGCCCTTGCCTTTGACTCTTTTGTATACCATCAACTGGTTGCCCCAGGCCAACCCCTCGTATTCAGTGTCCCAATAGGAAGTAGTTTGTATTCGCACTATCCACGCCTCTACCTCTCCCTTTGGTGTTCGACTGATTGAACAGGAAAACCAGGGGCAAACACTACCTGTTATATGGGGAACTATGGACATTACTCTACAATATCCGTCCAAATAATGAAATTCGACAATCCTCATCTAACTCTTCTTCAGAACTACTCTCAGTATCGGTAATTTCGCACAGTTCTTGATTCTTCGTAATAGGGCAGACCTTACAGTACTGATTGTGCCACCACTGAGAATCCCACAATTCTGTAAAAACCCCGTTAAAAATTCTTCTTTCCTCCTCCCTATCGATTGTCTCCTCGTCTTCCAATACTACTTGATCTCCAATTGAATACCCTTTAAAGAAATAGAACCCCCACCGACTCCTGCTAATTTTTAAGGATACCTTCCAAGTTTGAACCAGATTATTGACCTTCCTTGCTTCCAGGAACACACTAAAGAAGGGGCAACACTTATGCGCCAATTGCCTGCTGGACATTACTTTTGTTGCCTAAAAATAGTCTTTAGTCCGTCCTCAGACACATGCACGGCTTCCCACCATCCTTCAGGATTAGTTGCGTGTTTGGCGCGAGTGTGGTGAGTCCAGCCTAGTTCTTTGGTCCTGACGGCAGTTTCTGTTGTCAACAAGATCTGGAACGGGCCAAGCCACCTTGGGGCGAGCGGTTCACTCTTCCATGCCTTGATGTAAGCCCAATCCCCGGGGTGGAAGGAATGCACTGCTACCTCCAATGGCGTTCGCTGCACCGCGATGCCTCGCTCCCCATTATCGGAGAGAATAGAGAACAGGGCCAGCAGATATTTTCTTATAAAGGCATCTTTGAAAAGTTCTAGGTTGGGGCTAATTCTCTGTGTGCTAACATCCCAAATTCCCATTCCATATAGACTCTCAAAGGGCGAGAGTCCTGTAGTGCTATGCGGCTTGGTCCTTATAGCATATAAGGATTCCTAATTTGGCCATTAAATCTCGACCTAGTAGGTTCACTCCTGAATTTGGGGTCCACACGAAATCATGCCACAGCTTTTCATGTGACCCAGGTTTTAGCACCTCTAGGGGTTTTAGAACAGGAACCCGTTGCGTTAGGTTTTCTATTCCTACTATGTTACAATGTCCCCCAGAAAGAGGAAGTTGTCCTTCCCAGGTAGGTTGGCTCAGGCTAGATCTCGTGGCTCCTGAGTCTACCAAAAATTCGATTTCCTTTCCCTCTTTGCCCACCTGCAAAGTTAACAAGGGCTCTGCGCAGGCAGGACTTTTTACCAGGCAGCCCCTCACCTGCCCTTGTCCCTCTTCATTCTTTCTACCTTCCACAAGCTTTCCTCTACCTCCCTGGTTACTATACACTCCTCTCTCACGGCCCCGTCCACGAGTCCCGACCCATGGAGGGTTATTTCCGGGGATCCTTTTATCTACAACTTTTTCCACCATCTGTGCCATCAATTTCAACTTTCTCTTTTCCTTCTCCTCTTCCCTCCTTACCACTACCTTCTGAGCTTCCGTTAACAAATCTCCTATAGGTTTAGTTGTCAAGTCAACAATTTTCTGTAGTTTGAACTTTATGTCCGGGTAACACCCCGACACAAACTCCAGCCTCAGAATATTTGCGTTTGCTTGATCCTCTGGGTCTAATCCGGTATACCGTCGCATATTTCGTTTTAGCCTTTCTAAATACTCGACTGGACTCTCATCTTTTCCTTGGGGCTGTCCAAAGGCTAATTTCATGCTAACGGTTTTAGGGACTGTTGCTTCTAGTCCCTTTAATAAGAAATCTTTCATTTCCCCACACTGCTCCCTAATATTATTAGCCTGAAAGTCCCAGTTCCCCGGGGTTATCTCAGGGAATCTCTCCCTGGCCATCTGTTCTGTTCGGGCGCCATCCTGCACCTGCCAAAGCCTTCTAGCATGACCCAACGCTTGGTTGGTATACGTTACTCCTGCTAATTGTTTGCAAATATGTAACAATTCAGTGGGCTTATAAACCATAGTCCCTAGAGCGTCCCTGAGTCCTGTCACGAACCCAATGGGGTCTTCTGGAAGATTAGGCAGTTGTTGTTTTATTACCCGAATATCGGAATTAGTTAGAGGGACTTCTACATATCCAACCCTAGTTCCCATTGGGACTTCCCTTAATGGGTACTGGGCTGATGCGCCGGGGCATTCATCTGTTACTTCAGCTGCCTCTGTTGCCCGTGTCCTAGACCTGGTGTTTGGTCGAGATGGGGTCTGCTCCATCTGTTCTATGACCGTCTTCAGTCTGTCAGCTTGTTTTCTGATTGGGTCTAAAGAAGGGGAATACTCTATGGTGGAGGCAGCGCTTAAGGGACTGGCCTGGGTTGGGCCTGAATTGCTACCCTCCCGCCCTGCCTCTTCGTAAGAAGGAGGCGCTGCTAATTGCTCAGCAGCCTCAGGTGGTGCTGTTGGCGGTGCTATGGGCTGCTGATAGTTAAAAAACTCTAAGGGGTCAAATTTAGACATTTCCTCACCTTTCAGCTTGGTATCTAATAGGGTTCTGCTTACTGCCAATTTAACTCCTGGTCCAAATTTTATAATGTACCACATCCAGGAGTCGACATAGGCAGTACGGGGCGGATGAGCAACATAGAAGTTGTCCACCCTTTTAATATCATCGAAATTATCGGATCCGAGTTTTGGCCATCTTGGACTGATTTCAAAATTGGTCCAGACCTCTGTGCACATACGGACCATTTCCTGCTCTGACTGAAACTCCTGTACTTTCACCGATTCCCAATGTAGCAACAGCTTCCCCAACGGGCTATTGCTAGGAATTCCTAGCTCCTCTCCGCCTCTCGGAGTTGGTGCCGGGGCGTCCCCCTCGAAATTCCTCCTTTTCTTTTGGTCCCCGCTGGACCTCTTTTCCTTTCTAGACATCTGGTTTCCCATCCCGCGGGAGACAAATACAAAAGGGAAAGGGGTTTTGCGACAAGAGTAAGGGGTCTCTTGAACGCAGACACAATAGGATTGCAACAACCACTCTCTCGACCTGACCCAGGGTACCGGATCACACAACGGCTACCGTAGGGAACTGCAGGTCCACTCAATCCTTCACTCATTCAACAACAACCAACCCGTTCGGAGTTTCCCCACCTTAACTTACCAATGTCCGTTGGCCGGCCGGCTTGGAGGACCTCTTGCGTTCGTGCCTCTTTCCGAGTTCTTGATGCCGAGCAGCCGAAGCGTCGGGAAGGAAGCGGCTGCCTAAAAGGAGACAGGGGTACCCTCCGGTTCGCTTCACCGCCGCCTTCGTTCTGCTCGGCCTCAACTGGGCTGTGGCCCAGCCCCAACCGGGGCTGTTAGGAGATCCCGGACGAGCCCCCAAAACTGTTATCCGGTTCATTTCAAAAAGGAAAGCTCCCAAACTGAGAGACTGAGACACGAAGGCTTCTTGTGAGGTTATTTTATTGCAAAGGAAAACGCCTGCTGCAGAAAGCGGGGAGAAAAACAATTTACCACGCAGGGCAAAGGCTTTCTCCAAAGAACAAAAGGAGTGGTACAATCTCTTATAGCCTGTCCCTTCCGGGCGATTTGGGGTGGGCGCACAATCTCCTTAAAAGGGTCAGAAAGTTAGTTGGCGAAAATTCATTGGATTAGTAAAAACACCTTTCAAACATGCGCAGAACAGATCTTCTCTCCCTGGGGCCCCTGCATTCCATTCTTATCTACTACAAGCATGTTGTTTTTCAGTGAACGGACCTTCTTGTTTTCAGGAAACATTAGTCCTTGAGTCAAGAGAAAAAGCAAAAAGAAAGGGAGGGGTTGGGCCCGCTTTTACGGGGCCAATTCTTTTCTCTGAATAAGTCAAACACAATTTTCCTAACAGTGTGTAAATCACAAAGATTCCTTGTGACTCAGAAACCTTCATGGGAAGGTGAGTTTCAGTGGAGGCTGCCTCCACAGATTCCATGTGTCTGTAGCACATGGGCTTCTGTATTGCAATTTTTACAAAAATGTAAAAGAGAATATTGCACCCAATTCTGGTCTAGTTTCCTAGCAGATCCAAAGTAGAGCTTATATCTACTTTGTTGTTGTTTAGTCGTTAAGTCGTGTCCGACTCTTCGTGACCCCATGGACCAGAGCACGCCAGGCCCTCCTGTCTTCCACTGCCTCCCGGAGTTTGGTCAAAATATATCTACTTAGCCCCCTTTGTTGTTAATGTTGCACAATTTTTAAATAGTATATTGCTGCTGGACCAAAGATGCTGAAAGAGATGCAGTCTATTCTGTAGCTGGTTATTTAAAGACACCTCTGGCTTTGTTGTCCAAATGTGTTTGTTTTTTATGATCAATTTATCAATAAACATTTGATGAATTGCTCTGCTAATCAGTCCCAAGGCAGTGGCATGCATTCATCTGAACAGGCATTCTCTCAAGCTGAATGGGGCAGGGACAAAGAAAGAAACTGGGGCTACCCACCATCTGACTTCTGATAAGATGGCTTCATAAGTTATTGTCTCTTCCCCTTTCTCCACTGTCAATCAAGAAACTATTCCATCAGAATAGAAGCAGTAGAGACAGGAAGCAAAGACTCTCTATGGGCTCAATCAGCATTTTTTGGAGTTGAGATTGTTTCCATTCCACCTGGTCATGATAAGACCAAAAACATATCTGTATATCTAACAGCAGAACTAGAGCTAATTGCTATAGGAACGTTATATCATGATGATTTGGGGCTGACTATTCTTGTTTCCTTTTTTCTTCTTAAACCTTTTGTATAATTTATTTTTAAACTCTCAGCCTTTGAGTGGAGGCTGTCATATTTACTGATCCATAAGTTATTTTGGGAAACTTCTCAGCAGAAGAAGAGGATATCAATGTTGGAAATAGGCAAACAGATAGTGAAATCTTCATCTACCGTCTGCTGACTCTACCTTAAAATATAGAGGAGGTTTGAAACACTCTGCAGACAAAGAAATGTGCAGATGCCCTTTGATGTCTTCATGGAAGGAGCTTCACTCTGTCAAATAGCAGGGTGATTTGCTTGGATGGTTTTTGTGTAGCTCTGAAAAGGCTCACAATTCTTCAGTGGCATGCTGCAGATGGAATTTTAGGAAAGCTTCTATTGAAGCAGGAAGCCATTATATAGCAAGCACAAAGATAGTATACGCCCACAATTCCAACGAGTAACTCAACTGTCATTATAATAATAATATTTCTCACTTTCTTTGGTGAAGTATCAGTTTCCAACATCCCTCCTAATATTTGTACTCAACAGTTTTTCTATAATTTTATAAGAATAGAATAAGAATAACACTTTATTGTCATTGCATGTGCAATGAAATCACCAGAGTGCTATCCAGACAGTGCATCACTCATTCAGCTAAAACTCCATGTAAACTCCTTACAAATTCCAACATAATACAACGGCAACAAAATACATTCACATGCAACCCTACAGTAAGTCAGATTAAATTGAATTTAGCAAAGTTGTTGCCTTTGGATAAAAACTGTTTTGAAATCTATTTGTCCTTGTTTCAACTGTTATTTCTACTGTTTTGAAATCTATTTGTCCTTGTTTTATCATCTTCCTGATGGCAGTAGTTCAAGCAAAGGGTGTCCAGGATGGGAGGTGTCCTTTTTAATATTTTGTGCTTTTTTAAGACAGTGGGACCTGTACAGTTCATCCAAGGTGGGGAGGGGACACCCAACAATCTTCTGTGCTGTATTAATCACCCTCTGGAGCGATTTTTCTCTGGGCCACTGTACAACCCGTGTACCACGTGCACATACAGTATGACAATGCACTTTCTATTGAGCATCGATAAAAGGACACCAACAGTCTCTGTGATGTCATTCTTCCTAGGCATCCTTAGAAAGTACAATTTCTGTTGAGCCTTTTTCAGTACCTCTGAGGTATTTATGCTCCAAGACATGTTCTCAATATGGACACCCAAAAAATGAAAAACCCTCACCCTTTCTACCCAGTCTCCACTGATGGATAATGGTGGAATATCCATCGCCTTCTTCCTATAATCTATTACAAGCTCCTTAGTTTTTGAAGTATTTAGATGCAAGTTATTCTCGCTACACCATTTTACCAATCGTTCCACCTTGTCCCTATAAGCAGACTCATTCTCCTCTGAGATGAGCCCCACTACTGTGGTATCATCTGTGAACTTAACAATGGTATTGCTGTTATAAGTAGAAATACAATCATATGTATAGAGGGTATAGAGCAGGGGACTCAGCACACAGCCTTGTGGTGAACCAATACTAAGGCTGAGAACTGTAGATGTATATTGACCTCTAACCCTCTGACTGCATTCAGACAAAAAACTGTTTATCCACATACAAGTGGAATATGGAAGTCCCAAGTCCCTTAATTTAACCACCAGCTTCTGAGGGAGGATGGTATTAAATGCCGAGCTGATGTCCACAAAAAGCATTTGAAGGAAATATATATTTTTAAGCCAAATAAGAACAAAGTCCCAGATATATTTATCAACTGAGGTACAACATCCACAATGTAAAGGAATCAGCTGTGACATGTTTACAGTCACCCTTTCAATGTTTACAGTCACCCTTTCAATGACATCCTACACAAACATATTGAAATTCTATGGCCTTCATCAAGATGGTACAGGCCTCTAGCTGTTCCATTCTTTCTTAACTGAAATCTTGAATCACAGCCCATTCCTATGACTTCTCCACCCACTGGGCTAAACCAAACAGTCCATAGGGCTTACATCTAGCTTGTATGCCTCTCTAAGGCAGCCATTCTCAACTAGGGCCATTTGGTCCACTGGGGGGCCTCCTGGACCATTTGAAGGGGGCTGCAGACTGAAAAATGTGAGAAGGGGATTTTCTGTTCATCTGTTTGTGTTGCATCCTTTAACACAGGAGACCCTAGGACTTGAGAGGAATTCTTAAAAGGGCCATGGCAAAGAACAACAACAACAACAAAACAACAACACACATAGTTAAGAATGGCTGCCCTAAGGCTGGTCACTATGGGAAGAAGGGTTCTGGACTAGATGGATTTTAAGAGCCTTCTTATTTTCCTAATATTAAGAATACCAAAAAGAAACCTGATGTAGATGAGACCAATAGACAGTGCAAAGCAATATCTCATCCAGAGCTTGGAAATAATTGGTTACAAGTAAAATATATATATATGGATTTGTGTTTTTGGACCACAGCTCCAATAGACGTTTCCCAGCAGCGTAGCCTGCACATTTTTAGTTACAAGTAATAAATGCCATGGGAAATTTACAATTAATTATTCTTGCCGTAGAGAAGCTGTAACTATATTACATTATGACTGTAACTAAATGAGATCTAACTTCATTCATTTTATGAGGTAACTTTAATTTTAGTCACTTTTCTACTTCTGGATGTGTGGCCTCAATAAATTGTATAGAAGGACTATCTCATGCTGGATTACTCATACTGTTGCCTAGGGTTGTGTAAGAAATATACTTTAGATTCCTCACCCTTGCTGACTGGGTCTGTCTCAGCAGCCCAAGAGTTCCTGGCAAGGCTTTGGACAGCCCTGTAGCATTCCTCCGCTCCTGCTGAGTATGACATAAATGGCTTTGTCGAGGTCTTTGTAAGCACAGCAGTTGTCTCATTTACTGAGCAGAGATGAACGAAAGATGAAATAAAGACAATTGCATCCATTCTGCAGCACCCTTAAAAAAAGTAAGTAAAGATTATAGTTATGCTACACAAATAGAAAAATAGTTGCATTTTAATACTGGTAACTTCATATATGGGTGTTTCCTTATGACTGTAACTGTAACTGATTTTAAGAGAACTTTCAAGATTAAAACTCTGAACTTATTTTTCATAGCTACCAAAGTTTACCTTGTCTGCAATACTAACCAGTCAAATATTTCCACAGACACCTCAAGAAAGGCATAATTCTCTTCACTTGCAGGTGGTATTTTGATGTGTAAGCATATAATATGCTACCATGTTGTTTCTGACCAATATCAACCCTATGTTTCTAACCCAAGTCACATGATTTAAGACTGGTTATCACCTGAGCTAGCCTCAGAGGACATCCCAACTTCTGTGCTTGAATCATTTGATTTGCAGAATACAACCAGGGTGCCTAGTCACCTAATAGTGCCCCTTGGTCTTACCACTACCAGCCCTTCTCCCAGCACTACCTGCTGGAATGCGAGCTATCAGCACCAACCCCTTTCTACTCAGGTGCCCCATAGGATTCAGAATGGGATAGGCAGAAACTTCCTAGGGCCCTTTTTGTTCAATACACTAATCAGGGAAACCCAGGCCGATGTGAGTTCTGGGGAGACCAGAAGACCTCTCACTGGATTACAGAGTAGGGGGCAGGCTATGTTCATCACAAAAAAGAGGCAGGTGTTATGGTGGGGGTAGCCTTTAAGGCCCTGCTTCTCCATAACCAGTGCCCGCAGTGGCTTGGCACATTGTGTCACACCATGTGTCCTGCCTCCTTCCTCAATCTGGGCAACACTCCTCATCAGCAACATAGATGTAGTGGAACAGAGGTGGCAATATAGAGAAAATCTGGACCTTGATTTTCAAGACTGTTTTTTTTTAAAAAAAAAAAAGGTTTTGCGGTTGTTTTCTTTGTTTTGTATTTTGTTTTGCTCAGGTAGAATGTGTTTCTTCAAACTAATATCTCAGCATCTGTAAAACATACTCCACAAGTTACTCACACTAGGTATCTCTTGAAGGTATAGTCAAATTAGCTGAATAAATATTCAGCGTAACAACCAGGAATATTTTATCAGTTCAGAGAAATCTGAAAGAAAGCAGTGAGGAAACAGAAAAATGAAATGCATTAATCAATATGTATAAAGCATGTTCCCAGTGCAGCACTACATATATTCAGTATGATAATGAAGTTCTCCAGTGGCAGTGGTTGTTCTGTCTCAAAGGAAAAGAAGTCACACACAAAAAATTACCCTCAGGCATGATGACAGTCTGTGTCATGTTAAATAATAATAATGTGCCACCAAGTCAATTCTGACTTCTGGCTACCCTTTTCAGGATTTCCCAAGTACAGAATAATCAGTAGTGGTTGACCATTCCCTTCTTCTGGGAATGCCCTGGAACTGTGCAGCATGCTGAAGGCCACACAGGCTGGCTCTGTTCCACAGGAGGCACAATGGGGAAATCAAACTTCCAACCTCTGGCTCCATAGTCAGACATCTCAACCACTGAGCTATCCATGTTACATGCTGTTAAACTCCATCTGACTTAGTGACCCTATTGGAGTGTTTGAGGTATGTAAGACGTTTAAGGAGTGGTTTAACATTGCACCAGACACACCGCAATGAGTTTCCATAACTGAAGAGGGATTTGAATCAAGATATCCTGAGTCCTAATTCATCACTCTATGTACCAAATCCACTTGCTCTCATTTGAGAGTATAAACAATACTTCACATAGGATGAACAGTTGTTCAAGTTCATTGTCCTCTTAATGGATCTCATGAATTGTTTTTCCACAAACAGTTCATGAGATCCATTATGGTGATGCTTGATTGAGACTGTAACCTATAAAAGTCACCAAGGTAGTCACTTTGTCTCCTGATCTGGAATTATTTCATATAACCATCTCTGCTCTTGATTTTATGAAGTGGCCTTTTGACAACTTTTTTGAATATGCTAAAGTTGTTCAGTTTACGTATGAGATATACAAGGGAAAAAAAAAACCTTGTTTCATTATTTTCCTTCATATTCCCAGCAGTTCTTAGGCTTATAGGTGACTCATGGCCAGGGCTATCAAAATTTTGAGATGACTGCTCCCCAATCAGTCTGTGTGTTGACCCTGAGATTTACTGTTCTTTCTTTCTTATTGCCTTATTTTCTACTGCCAATCATTATTGTTGCACAAGAATGAAGAGCGCAACATTATTTCCAGCAATTTGAAATATGAGGGAAGCCTGAACCAAAAATTATAATTTTTTAACTAGGCTTCAGATGAACACGGAACAACTGTAGAAGACAGATTGTACTTGCTCTGTGTCCGATTTGGAGAAAGTGTTTTTGAGTTATGATATTTTTATAATAAAACTCTTTTAACTCCCCCCTGCATTCAGAAAAAGGCAAGCCTAAATGTCCACAGATTTAAAATAGCTGATATAAATTGTAAAAATTTGTAAAACTTGCTTGCATTGAAAGAGAATGTTTTGCTTCATCTACTTTTTTTTTAATTTAGAAAATATCCAGGCTGTAGGGGCTGAAACATTGGACCTCAAAAAAGGCCTTTCAAAAAGAAGAGTGATTTTTTTTTATCACACCAAGTGTTCATGGAACATCCTTGCCAGCAAGAGTTTTGCAAAGTGATATTTTGTTGGGCATTTGTGGGCAGGGAAGGGAGATATTTGGATAGCTTAGGGCAATGAAAGGTTATAGAAACACAGCATCAGAAGACAGCTTTTCTTTGAAGAATCAAAAAACTAGGTTTGTTTTAATGAAGGTAATGGAGTGACAGTCCTCCAGAAAGGTGGACATTTTGACATGCTTCACAGTCCAGGATATCCCAGGCAGTCCCACACCAGGGGCAAGGGCACCAGGACCCAGTCCACCACACAGAGTATCAAGTCCCACGGCACTCACTGTGCAGTTGGTCGTGACTAAGTAGAGGCAGGAGCACAAGGCTGAGAACACAGAGCAGGAACCAGGTGCTGAGGGCAAGCAGTGGCAAGAGCAGGAACCAAGGCAGGAGCAGAAGCAGGAACAGTGGAGGCAAGAATAGAGACCAAGGCAGGAACAGGAACACCAGAACTCTGGAGCAGCCAGCACAGCACAACCAAAAGACCTTTGTTGTTGAGGCAAGTTCTGGGAGGGAGAAGCACTCCTTAAATAGGCCTTCCCTCCAGGCCTCCAGGTGAGCCTCATGAGTGGCCCAGCAGCTGCTACACAGGCCAGAGCCTGAGCCTGCAAACACCAGGCTACTCCTGGCTCAGGTTGGCCTTGATCCTGCAGCTCCCAGGGTGGTGCGGGCCAGATCCTGACAACATGTATCTCAAGGGACAAGTTCAGAGGAGGGCAACAAAGATTATCAGGGGGCGGAAAGCAAACCCTATGAGGAAAGACTGAGATAACTCAGCATGTTTAGCCTTGAGGAAAGAAGACCGAGGGGAGAGATGATGATGATGATGATGATGATGATGATAATAATAATAATAATAATAATAATAATAATAATAATAATAATAATAATAATAATAATAATAATAATAATCCTTTATTGGCATATAAAATAAACATAGTCAAGCTAGTTTGTTAGATTCAGGGCTTCGCCTCCTAATAATTGACTCAAGGAAAACAACTACTTGTTCCATAATGTCGACCAGGGGAGAGATGATAGCACTTTTCAAATATTTGAAAGGCTGTCATGCAGAGAAAGGGCAGGATCTATTCTTGATCATCCCAGAGTGCAGGACACGCAACAATGGGCTCAGGTTACAGGAAGCCAGATTTCAAATGAATATCAGGAAAAACTTCCTAACTGTTAGAGCAGTACGGCAGTGGAACCAATGACCTCAAGAGATGGTGAGTGCTTTAACATTGGAGGCATTCAAGAGAAACTTAGACAACCACCTGGCAGATATCCTTTGATTTGTATTCCTGCATCAAACAGGGGACTGGACTTGATGGCCTTATGAGCCCCTTCCAGCTCAATTATTCTATGATTATTCTATGACTTCACATGAAATTTTGTAACACAAATTCAATGTATTTCTGCTTTACAAAAGGACGGAGCAGTTGTGTTTGTCCCAGCCCTGAGTACTTTCAGTAAACATTATCTCATAATTTCTGAGATCAGGCTCCTGACACAAGTCGTCAAAGGGGAAACCAGCTCCAAATCTAGCACAATCTGAAATTGCGAACCTGACAATTATTGAATTATTATCTCCTTTCTGGCCAAACAGGGATTTGTACTTAAAAAGAGATTCTGTGTCTGGCTATAAAAATATATATTTTTTAAAAAAAGTATTTTAAAAGGAATAGAAAACAAATGTTCAGAAGCTGTGAAATTACTGGGTATTTTTGTTTCTTTGTGGCTGGGGATAATCTTACTTGATGTTAGCAGAGCTTTGGTGCCAATAGCGTGTCATAGATTCAACCATTCCACCCATCTTGTCACTATACAATTGGTTGGTAATTTTTTTAAAAAATGATGTTATGATCTATCAAGTCACTTTTTATGTGTTGTGTGACTATATGAATTAATGACCTCCCAAATGTCTTATAATTAACAACTCTGTTCAGATCTTGTGAATCAACAGCATCTCATGTTAAGTTCTTTGCTTTTCCTTCTACCATCTCCTTGTAGCAATATTGTCTTTTCCAATAAGTTCTGCTAAGGTCTTGCAAATTAACAGCTGTGCCTTCTCTTATGGAGACAATATATCTCATGTAAGGTCTTCTTCTCTTCCTACTGCCCACCCTCCCTTTTGCCAACAATATTGCCTTTTGTGTTCAGTTCTATATTTTCATATATCCATGGTAGGATGGCCTCTGTTAACTCATTTTTGCTGCAGTGAGAATTCAGGCTTGACTTGAATGGCTTCACTACCATTCACTCTTGTCGAAAAACAGTCCTGACAATTGCTTTGTGTTTGGATGAGAAGTAGTTGACTAATTCAAAAAAGGAGTCAGCTTCTGGGATTTTCTCTTGCTTGATGCTTCTTCATGAATGATACTGAACACAGTAGGGTATTCTGTAGACCATCTTGACTGCTGCCATTGGTGTTGTCAATAATCAAGCTGCCCTTTGCTATGGAAAGTTTGACATCTTTTTTTCCTGCTGGCAATGCAGGAAAATATTGGGCCACTTTCTGGCATTCTGAATCATGGACACAGAAGCACAACATCCCACATTCATCAACTAGAGGTTTTTGGATGAATTGAATTAGAAAACAATTTAAATGTTAATCTTCCAGTAGTTTCCCTCCATGCATCAGTAACTGTGTGTTGGTAGTTGCTTCCCAACCAGTGTTACCAAGAACCTTTTGCTCATGTGGGAGCTTACACACAAACTGTTCAGCTCTGCTCTATACACTTACAGATCTTTATTCCTGAATAAGGAATTTACTCCACAGCCATGAAATAAAGAGACAAGACACAAAAGATGGAGTGAAAAAAAGGGCTACAACTTTATGAAGTGATATATATTCCTTTACCTGCAGAGGGTCCTAATGATAGTGTTTAAACCTGTGTGAAGAAGCAACCATCCAAGCCTGTCTTCCACTGGGACAGGGTGAGCCTCATGGCCCTGATCCTCTGCTGTACTTAGCCAATCTTGTCTAGGCCAACCAGTCTTGGGGAGGCCCACCAGGGTTCATTTCCAACTCCACTCCCACTATTTAAAGTAGCACCAGTAAGACTTAGAAAGCATACATCAGTTGTGTGTCTGAATCTCATGATGTCTGGAGTGCAACCAGGGTGTCCAGTCACTGAATGGTGTCCCAAAGGGCAACCCCTTCTCCCAGTGCTACCCATCAAATTGTGGCCTGTTTAAATGTACACTGCCCTCCAGGTTGCCCATGGGGAATAGGCAAAAACATCTTCCCCACTACTTTTTTTAAAAAACCTTCCTTTCCAATCCAGAGTGGCCAGGAAAATTCACTTTGGCTTACAGTGAGGGTGAGCAGCCAAGTGTGTGAACAAAAGAGGCTGGCATTTGGAAATGCAGGCCTTTTTAAAGCCACTGACCCAATGCCAGCAGAGTCGTGATATATGTTTACACACCGCCATGCCCCACCTTCTTCCTGATGGTGGGCAAGGCTCCCGTTCCCATTAGACAGTAAGCCAAGGTGGAAGGAATAAGCATAGTTAAATCAGAATTGAGAGGAAGTCAGGACAAAATGAATCCACAGAACAATAAACCATTATCGCAATTTCTTAAGGAGCTATTTGTTTCCTCCTTTAGACATTCCATTCTGTTTTGGTGAAGGATGGTGTTAGACTCTACCTGACTACTTTTTCTGTTCTTCTAATGAAACTCCTATGTCTGCTAGGACAGCATATGCTGTTGCTTCACCCTTTGTAAGCTTTTGACACCACTCTTTGTCAATAACCTTGCTTTGTTCTATTTGAAATTTTGCATTGCATCAGTAGTGACCTATGAGAAGTGTCACCACAAGAATGGAGCTGAACACCTGGATGGAATTGATCGTATATTCCTTGCCAGCATTTTACATTGCCTTTGCAGTTATAATCCTTGTTAGAAAAAAAAACAAAAAACCCTCCTGATTTTCTTCAAATGTGGTTTGCTTTGCTGATACCATCTATTTATAGTTTTAATATATTCATGACCAAGTCTTTTTCTTAATGTTTCACTAACAGAAGTGAATAACCTAGAAATATTTTTAACATCTAGTGAATTGTCTGGGCTCCAGTTCCCATTGCAGACTGCTAGCTGATGGAATTGTAAGCATAAAGTAGTACACTTTTTATGCAATGCCATGATTATGAAGTGCAAAGATCTGAGCAATTGGTTGATTAATTGCTGAATGACTTTTAAATGTAGATCCAACTAAATTGGTTAATTGCTGGTTCTGTAATTCACCCAAACCATCTTTTAAACATAATTTGATTTGGTTGTATCTGCTTGTAGCTTCATTTTGGAAGAAGGTTATCAATCAGGTTGACTGAAATGCTGCTGAGCAGCTCTGCCTGTGCAATGGGAATGATGTGGAATTGCTGCTGATTAAGGACAGCCTTTTGCTATTTCATGGTGTGCAGGGCTTGTACGCAATGTGACAAACTCACGCACAGTGTCTCCTGCAAATAAAGAGCTATGCTGAAGTCATCTCCATGTCTGAACTCACTACTGTATTTTTCTGTGTATAAGATGATACTTTTGTCTAAAATCTTGAGACTAAAAATTGAAGGTCGTCTTATACACGGAAGTAAGCCGAGGAGAGAACAAAAACAAGTGGAGGGGGGAAGGGACAAAAGTGATCATGCTGTGCTTTGATCGCTGCTTTCCCCTCCACTTCCTAGGTCCCATGGAGCTTAGCAAGTGCAGGAGGAAAGCAGAGATCAAAGGGCTGCAGGATCGCTTTGATCGCTGCTTTCCCCTCCACTTCCTAAGCCCCAGGGGTATTACCAAAAGGAGGGGGAAAGCAGCGATCAAAGTGGTCCTGCAGCCCTTTGATCCCTGCTTTCCCCTTCCTTTTGCTAAGCCCCGTGGGGCTTAGGAAGTAGGGGGGAAAGCAGCGATCAAAGCGATCCTGCAGCCCTTTGGTCCCTGCTTTCCCCCTCCTTTTGCTAAGCCTCATGGGACCTAGGAAGTGGAGGGGAAAGCAGCAATCAAATTTTCTAATTTGGTGTTAAAAAGTGGGGGTTGTCTTATACATCGGGGCATCTTATACATGGAAAAATACGGTACTTTACGCTTAGCCTCTGACTTCTTTTTTCCCTTATTGGGTGAATTTCAGTCTGACTAAGGTGGATGGATTGATTATTATTATAATTATGACTGCCTGATGCTGTGCCTATTTTGCTTCTTTGTGAATGATCTAGTCTATCCATCTGGTATGCTTTGTTCTCTTATGATGTGAGACTCCATGCAACTTGATTACCTGACAAATGGATACAGATACCCTACCTACTTAGCTGCTGGCTCCCCTTTACCTGGACCAATGATAAGTTATAGCTTTTATTCAAGCTTTTGGCTTGAAGTTTGAGTTCTGGTTCTGTCTGCTCTCCAATACATTAATTGTCTTGTCAGCGTGGTGAACACAGGTTGGAGTTTCAGGTGTCCCTTTTCATCACCCATGGGAAACAGCATCACTGTCTGGTGTGCTCTCCAGCCAATCAGGTATTTGGAGCTTACAAACAGGACAATCCAATACCAACTTCTGTTAAAGTCTCATGAGGACCAACCCCATCCCTTTGCTGTCTCTTCCTTTCCTATCCCCAAATCCTTTCTTTCACACTGGGGTGTCTCTCTCTGCCCTGATCTTTAACTGAAGCATCCAGCTTAATAAAAGAGAGAAACAAATATCTGTGATCAGGTGCTACTAAACTCTAATTACCAGTGGCCCAAGCTGGGGCTTCAGAAAAAAACGTATTTTAGGATACAACCAATCCAATTGGCCAAAATTATGCTGCTTAGCATAGTAATTCACACAAGAGTACACCCATTGACTCAATGGGGATTTTATGAGTCAACACCTATGTAATTTTAATGGAACTTTTGGAGGAGCTGACTTACTAAATCCCCATTGAGTCAATGGGTCAACTCCAGTGTTACATTAAGTAACAGGGTTTTGGCCAGGAAGTTAGAAATTCTGTAGTATCTACACAGATTGTTACATTTCTAGCTCTTCCCATTTCAGATATCTTTTAGGACAAACAACAAACAAAGAAAAGGGACTATTTGGGGCTATAAAGAACCCAGTAACTTAAGACAGAAAATTAGGAGTATTTATATCGAATGTGTATCTAGCTGTAACAATTTCAGAGATCACTTCACTAAAATGAACTCCTCAGGAGGAACCTGAAAAGAACCAAAAAGATTAGGAGAATGTCTATTCCTGACTTGATCAATCTTTGAAGTTATCGGGTTTGGGGCAGAACTGCATTTAAGGAAAATAAGTGTGGAAAATGCCATGTATAAATAAATGGGTCATGACTATCCCTGGCATTTGGTTCCCTTCCTCCTAGATCTAGTTCTTATAGTGGCCATTCCACTAGTTCGTTATATAATTTTGTAAGGTAATTGTATACAAAGGTTGGCATCTAAATTTGCTTATTTTGCTTTTCCCTCTCTATTAACCATTTTTACAATGTTTCTTAGCCATTATCTGAAACTATAAACTGTCCTGTGTACTCTAGGAGAAAGCTATCATCTAAATATAGTTAAGTAAATCAATGAACTATAAAGTGGGATACAGTGGAAACTCGTAATATGCAAATAGATGAACTAATATTTGTAGCACAACCTAGCTATGTAATTTTAGTGGCGGATAGAATGAAATGTAAATATTACAGTGAGAGATACGCCTTTCTTGGATAAAATGGGGTCTGGAAAGGTCAGAACCAAGACTGATACCAAAACAAGCTTAAATATAAAAATAAGTTCTAGTAAATCTTCAAATGAAAAGGGGATAGCCTAAGGCTTAGTACAGTGAAAGCTGAAATGATAAACTGGAGCAAAAAGAGTAATACTGAAGGGCTCTACAAGTATTAATAAAATGAGAAATACTCTCAAACACTGTGGCATCATAAACTTCTTCATATCTAAGATACTTAGATTTTATTTGAACTCTAGTCCTTTGTGCTTTTTCAAATGTTTTCTGAAGTTCAGTTATATTGGAAAGTAATGCTATATTACTATTTTCCTTATAAGCAATACTAAACTAAGCACCAGAGCACACTTGGGGAAAAATGTGTGTTTACTGCTTCTAAATCGTTTTCGCCCCACACGCACATCTTATGTGCATCCCCAGAATTAGACTTGCAAAGAAACCCTTTGTTTACATTCTAGACATAATTGCTAGGATATAAATCCTTTACCTTTTAATGTATTTTTCACAATTGTATCCTCTTTGCCACTTGAGGGAGCACTCTTTCTAGATATGAGATTAGCATAATGTCTAGTGCCCCTAAGCTGCAATTTTTGACAGATTCACATTTGCCTAAGTTTGATTTGCACAAACCACAGAACAGCAAACATTTTAGTCTGTCCTGTATAAGCCATAAACCAAGAAGTGTTAAGATGCTGAATATATTAGAGAGAGAATTTTGGCTTTCCAGTCCAGGCTCTCTCTAGCTGCTGATAAGTATAATTTAAAACAGATACAGTCATATGAAAAGGACTGTACACCTTTGAATTCTATGGTTTCATGTGTCAGGACATAATAAAATCACCTGGTCCCTAGCAGGTCTAAAGATTAGGTAAATACAACCTCAGATGAACAACAAGACATGACATATTGCACTGTGTAATGATTCATTTTGCAAAAATAAGCCAAAATAGAGAAACCATGTGTGAAAAACTAAGTACACCCTTACTGCTTCCCTAGGAATTAAGAGGTTAAGAAGCAGCCAGGTGCTGCTAACCAAATGCCCTTGAGTAACTGATCATCACCAAGTGTGACCACCCCTATAAAAGCTGATATTTTAGCAGTTTGGTCTGGAACTTTCAGTTGTGTGTTAATACAATGCCAAGGAGGAAACACATCAGCAATGATCGTAGAGAAGCAACTGTTGCTGCCCATCAATCTGAGAAGGGTTAGAAGGCCATTTCCAAACAATTTAAAGTCCATCATTCTACAGTGAAAAAAAATGATTCACAAGTGAAAAACATTCAAGACAGTTCCCAATCTTCCCAGGAGTGGTCATCCAAGCAAATTCACCCAAAGGTCAGACCATGCAATGCTCAGAAAATTTGCAAAAAAACCCCCAAGAGTTACATCTCAGACTTTACAGGTCTCAATTAGCATGTTAAAAGTTCATGACAGTATAATTAGACTGAACAATTATGTTTTGTTAGGAAGGGTTGCCAGGAGAAAGCCTCTTCTCTCTAAAAAGAATATGGCAGCATGGCTTAGGTATTCAAAGTTGGACAGACGAGACCAAAGTGGAGATGTTTGGCCATAATACACAGTACCACGTTGTGTGAAAACCAAACACAGCATATCAGCACAAACACCTCATATCAATTGTCAAGCATGGTGGTGGAGGGGTGATGATTTGGGCTTGTTTTGCCGCCACAGGGCCTGGGCACCTTGCAGTCATTGAGTCGACCATGAACTCCTCTGTATACCAAAATATTATAGAGTCAAATGTGAGGCGATCTGTCCGACAGCTAAAACTTTCTCTTTTACTGCTGCCTTCCACCTTTCCCATCATTATTGCCTTTTCCAGAGAATTTTATCTTCTTATGATGTGCCCAAAGTAGGACAGCTTCAGTTTCAACAGTTTGGCCTCCAGAGATAGTTCAGGCTTGATTTGATCTTGGATCCTCTTGTTTGTCTTTTTGGCAGTCCAGGGTATCCACAAAGTTCGCCTCCAGCACAACATTTCAAATGAAACGATTTTTTCCCCTGTCAGCTTTCTTAAGTCACCAGCTTTCATAGCTGGACATGGTGACTGGAAATATGCTAGTGTGGATGATCTTGGTCTTCGTCTCCAGTGCCATCTCTGGTCAGTCATTTACAAAAGCACTAACATACATTAAATCAATAAAGCAATAGTTAACAAGAACTGTGGGTCCTGATGGCAATTTTTAGAGTATCTATTTTAATTGTATTTTAATTGTTTCATCTTTTTATTGTATTTTTATTGTATTTTAATTGTTGTAAGCCGCCCAGAGACCTTTGGGTAGAGTGGGCGGCATATAAGTTAAATAAATAAATAAATAAATAAATAAATAAATAAATAAAGAACAGATTAAAACAAATGAGCTAGCCAGCAGCATTGCAATGTTTATGCTAAAATCCTATTTTTTCCAGGACTGTGACCAGATGGAATATGTTTATTTTCTGGACTACTTGCAGAATTTTCTCTATGTCATAGGCACTGGAAGGACCACAGTTTTGGTGCACCATTCCAAGCTGTAGAAAATAATTGTTACATGAAGCATATGAGGGTCCAAAGTGAAGACCAGGTGCAAACCAAAACTGCACAGTTCATAGTATGGATATATGAGATTTTCACCCCTTTGAATATCTCTTTGTGTGTGTTTCATGGATTTAATTAGTTTAATGTCTTCCAGTCTAAACAAAGAACTGGATATGATTTGTAGTTAGAAAGCTACACATTTCTGTGCTTTCAGTATACTCCATGAAAGAAAGGAAAGTGCATTTGACAGTGTGCACATTTGGGGGAAAGGAATCCACAACATTTCTAAGATGTGCAAAAACACAGTTCAGTCCATATGTCCATTAATCTGTTTATTCATTTGAAAAATGCACTCAAAAATAAGGTCAGGTTTTGTTTCCAGTAAAAGAAAATCTGCATGGAAGTGGTACAAAACAGACAGGGAGATGTTTACCAGCAATTCTACACCACATCTAACTGATATATTCATCGGTGTGAATGGTGTGTGTGTGTGTCTGAGAGAGAGAGAGAGAGAGAGCTGCCTTGTCTCATAGAGTTTCAAAAAATCTGAGGTCTTGAAGCAGCGGTTTGTCTAGTGTTGATAACACAGCCAGTCTTTCTGTGTTTGCTCTTCGTGTATGTTTTGCTTCACAAGAAGGGAAGCTAACAGTTTTACACAGAGACATTTTTGCACATACTGCAAAAACCCTGCTTAAAAAAATATTCACTATCTTATTTTCACACTGGAGGGAAGAAAACTCAGAAGCCTAATGAATTATATCAATAAGCTATCTCGATATATTGACCCAGCCTTTCTCCTTGACAGCAAGTAATTTACCAAGACTTCTTCACAAGCCTTTTGCATAGATTGAAAAGGGCATGTGTATGAATGAACCACACGGAGAGAAACTAGAATACATAGGGGAAACACTATTAGGTTCCTATTGACATCATACTGAAATAAGATGGATTTTTAAAAAAATCCTCTAATATTAATTTCACATTTGAAATTCCATAAGAAAAAAATCGAAAGAAAAAGCTTAGGAATTTTCATCACAAATGTCCACCTTTTCTGATATGTCTTAAATACTGCTTCTCCAACTTTTTGGGCGATTAGTTCTTGAAATATTCTTTCAAGCCATTGAACTAGAAGTGTTTATAGCTGGCTGCACATGCCATCCATTCAACTGAAAGCTAAAACAGAAATTCCAGAATAGAAAAATGGAGCATAATTTTCTTTTTCCCTTGGGAAGAAAAAAAGGCTAAGATTCCTGTCACATCAAAATGAGCCCAAGGCGATTTATATGGAAGTGGTTATTAAAAGAAGTACCTTAACTAAGATCATGGCCACTGGTCCTATCACCTCCTGGCAAATAGAAGGGGACGATATGGAAGCAGTGACAGATTTTGCTTTTTTGGGCTCCATGATCACTGCAGATGGTGACAGCAACCACGAAATTAAAAGACACCTGCTTCTTGGGAGGAAAGCGATGTCAAACCTAGACAGCATCTTAAAAAGCAGAGACATCACCTTGCCGACAAAGGTCCGCATAGTCAAAGCGATGGTTTTTTCCAGTAGTGATGTATGGAAGTGAGAGCTGGACCGTAAAGAAGGCTGACCACCAAAGAATTGATGCTTTTTACCATTTTTGGTGCTTCTCCATGATAAAATTAATGAAAATTAATGGGAAAAAAAAGTAGCTGTCCAAAGGCCTCATATCAATTGTCAGGGAAATTTAAAAAATGCATATTCAAAAGCACTTCCCTATTTCGTGAAAACATCTCGTATAATGAAATAAACAAATATATGAATAGCTCCCAATTTGCTCAAAACTGTACACATTTTCCTTAGTTTAATTCCATAGGCCTTTGTAGATATTTTGTGTTAAGCATATTATGAAATAAGGCCACAGGGCTGAGATAAACTAATTTGAGAGAGTACAGTACAGAAGTTGAATGATTTCATTACCTTCTATACCACAAGTTAAAGTCACAATGAAATGCATCTCATTCTGCAGTCAGACAGTTCTGTCTTCTGCAGTACTTTTGACCTCAGAGGGTCATTTGCCATGTAGGATGAGACAGGTGAGAACAGGGAATTCAATATGTTTAAAAGGTATTGGAAGAGATGATTGCTCAGCCATAAGAAGAGATGTGAAAGAATTTTGTTTTCTTCTGGTTCCTTCTATTTGTTATCCGTTTGTTAAAGCTCCATCCATATTATTCTTTTTCTATTACATTCACATTTGTTTTATTACTCAAATTTGTTGTTCTTTCATTTCATTTTATTCTATCAACTATGGCATAGATGAAAGCAAACACCTTCTCAGTGGCTGTTTTTTCTTTCCATTGTGGAAGAATGTTTTAAAGTTGCATAATTCTGAAGCATTTTAGGGGGAAAAATGACACCCACCTGTACATTGAAAATAGGTGCCACACTGTGTACTTAAAGTAACCAATGGAGGTGATAGAGAAACAGGTAGCCAAGTAGTCTTGAGTATTAGGGATGGGACGTCCGGGTAAGTGACAATGGAAAAAACAAAGAAGCCCTGTTTGTTTATAGAGTCTTTTATGACTTTATGGCAGGCAACCTCAGAAATGCAAAAGAGTTGTGATTCTCAAAACAAAGCTTCTGGTCCTTTTGCCATTGATTGCCTCCTGGCCTCCAGTGACAATCTTTGCTAATGTCAAATTCTCTCTACCCCATCCCATTAAAGGTGAGGGGACATCTTTTGGGGGAAAATTCACACAACATGTTCATAGGGCTTTTGGTTCAATATAGCTTTTCTTCCTCAGGTTGCCTACCCCAAGGATTTGGTTTGGAAACTGGAACATAGCTTTCTAGTCCGCATTCTGCAGAATGGGCATGGTAACCTGAGAGGTTAAAGGGTGTGTATGTTTCTCCATCGTATGTGTTCTACTTACTCTACCTTTGTGTGAAAGTGATCTATTCCAGTGGATTTTTTTTCCAGATCAAGGACTGAAATACTAAAACATTATTTTTTTTGCTCCACATTTTTTAGTTTACTTCAATCCATACTTCTCACATTTCATGTTCCAAAGCAGCATTGATTTTGCCTTTTCCCTCTATGCACACTATTCATACTTGTCCTTTGCTCTTCTCTGTTGATGATAAAACAGCTTATGACCTGGGAGTCTCACCTTCCAGCCTCTCTCTCTTTTCTTTTTGGATTTTCTCATCATTGGGTTTTCAAGGCATAACCTATTTAGATCTAGTTTACCATTGCCTTCTTTTGGACAGTACACACTAAAGCTATACAGCTTGGGTCCAGGCTACCTGAAGGACCGTATCTCCCCATATGAGCCTCCTCAGTGTTTAAGATCATCAGAGGAGGCCCTCCTCTCAGTCCCATCGCCAGCACAAGCACAGCTGATGGGGACACGGGAGAGGGCCTTCTCTGTGGCAGCTCCCAGGCTATGGAACTCTCTCCCTCGGGAGATCAGGATGGCCCCTTCCCTGTTATCCTTCCGAAAAAAGCTAAAGACCCATCTCTTCAGGCAGGCTTTTAACAATTATAACTGAATCCCTGAACCCCATTTCAGCAGAAATTGTAATCCCTTATGTTTTCATGTTTTAATCTTTTAATTGTATTTTAAATCATATATTGTTTCATTTATCTTTTAATATTTAACTTATTGTGTTTCTAAACTGTGTGAATTTTAACGTGAGCCACTTTGGGTCCCTTGTTGGGAGAAATGTGGCATATAAATAAAACTAATAAAATAAATGATAAATAAATAAAGTTGGATTGTCATAGCCATTGTCTGTGAATGACCCTCTGCCAGTGTCACTTTCCACAACTGCTACTGCCCAGTAGTTGTCCCTCATAAGATTCTCCATTCTTATCATCACTGGAAGGATAAATTCTCTTCTGTCAATGTGACCTTCCATTCTGAAGAGAGTGGGCATGTCTTACTCTGTTGTTTCAGCTTTAACCTTTCCTCCTTAGGCAACCTTGCAAGAAGTACAAATTTGTAACAAAGCCTAACCTTCTGACAGCATTGCTTTCAGCCTCCCCGAGGCACTTAGCACCCCACCATCAGCACATTAAAGAGTGCAACCAAGAGACAGTGTTAAAAATAGACACAGTTCAAAAATACATGCAAACACACTTTGCTCAATAAATATTATGAGTTTATTAAAATGTATAATTTTGTGTGCACATCAAGAAAATAATTCAGAACAATGACAGGGGGGGAAAGAATGAATTCAGAGAAACAATGAAGTTCAAACAGAGGTCTTTTCATATCCTTAGAAATGGCATACACTTAAAAGGTATAAAAAAGCAATGGCGTCTTAAACTGAGACAAAAGTTTAGAATGTGAATACATCATTAGGAATCTAACTGTCAAAAGTAACTTGAGCATGACTTGTTTGAAGTATCAACAATGTTAACTAGAGATGGGCATGAATTGTCAGTTTGGCGGTTCATTCTAGTTTGTTTTTTGGCTGAACAAGTGTTTGACACTTCTCAGCCCCACCTCCTCTGGTGACTGCCCACTCAGAAGGAGCAGAGGAAGTGGGGCAGGGAAGTCGGGACACTGTCTCTGAGTGGGTGCCTGCCAGAGGAGGCAGGCTGGGAAGTGCCGAACACATGTTCGGCCAAAAAACGAACCAGGACGAACAGCTGAACTGAAAAGGACTTGAAGACTGTAAGGTGCTAACTTTTATATACAAGATTTAATTTATTGCCAAAGCATCAGGAACTGCTAATAGATGTAAGCAGCCAAATCTGATTTTTTTTCTAAGCCTGTAACATGAAAATATTACATTACTTTGCTAGTAATTCAAAGAACTCCAATTTATGTCAAGAATTCTAACTATATAATATATATTATAAAATGTAATGAATATCTGTTCCTCAAGTGCAGGGTATCATTCAAGCCAGCCATGCACACAAATGTAGGATCTTCCAAAAGACAGAAACATATGTGAAAAACTCTAGCATGGGGAAGGGATATTGCTAGAATGCATACATGAAACCAACAGAAAAAATATTAAGAGACAAGGTTTTTGGGTTTTTTACCCATATGAAATTGAAGTGAGCAGTGTAATGACATGATATGAAAGACAAGGTTGACTCAAAGTGTCTCTGAATATCATACTAGTCCATCAACTCCATTCTCCTCTCCCCACTTCAGTGTCTCATCCTACCAACGTGATGGAAGGAGAAATGGGTAGGCAAGTATAGGGTGCTGTTGTATACAAGAAGATTAACACATGCCATGTTTAAAGCATATAGTATGTTCTGTAAGGTTAAAAGGGGGAAAAAAATGACAGGAACTGTCTAATACAATGGTCATGTTTCTTTTTAAAAGTGTAGATTTTATTTAAGTTCATTAAGATGAAAACAAATATTTCAACAAACAGAACAGATATAGGGCCTTTTTTTGCATTTTAATGTGTAAATATACACATTAGGAAATACACAAATTCACAAATATACATATTCATATATACCATGTAGCTTGTGTCAGATTCACACAGATTCACTGTACATTAGTTTGGACTTCAGCATCAGGTCTAGGACCAAAAGCCTCCCTTCATTACTAAGACAAAGGGCTCCCAGCACAAGCAAAAGGGCATGGGTTAATAGGGTGAAGCTAGTGCAATGAAACACAAAGGACAAACTTGTATGCTTATATTTGATGTGTGTCATATTTGGAAACTGGGCAGATCCCTGCAGCAGCAACCACAGAGGAAGAGAGCAGAATGGACTTCCGATAAGCAACACACAGGGTGGCTACATCTGGAGAACCATGCCAAGTCATTTAGCTGCACAGGCATAATAATTTTAAAAGGGGTGAAAGTTGCAGTCTGAAACATACTTATTAAGGAGAAAGCTCCACTGAGGATAGCCCAGTAGAGTAGATTCTGCTCACACAGCTCTTTAAAAATGAGAAGAAGCTGAGCTTTCAACATAATAACCATTGCTGTTGTTTTTACGTTTGTTGTTGTTGTTGTAGCTGTTGTTGTTTTTAGTGTTTTCCTCAGCTAAATGTCTGAAATAAAAACAAAGGGCATGATGTCATTTTTCAACTCAGCTCCACAATCCAGAGGTGGAGAGGGAAGACACAAGAGATGGGGAATTTTTTAAAAAGGCCACAACTTTGTTTATTTATGTCATCTAACCTGCAGTGGGGCCTAAGATCGTGCTTAACATAGTTAAAGGAACAGGTGGACTACCCTGGCACTTCTCGTGCACAGAGAGGGCAAACCTTGCAGTCTCGAGGCCCAGCTGTAGATTGTCTGCTTTGTCCCAGGAAACCTATCATGGGGAAATCAAGCAGAGGTCCCTTCTAGTCCAAGTCCCAGGATTCAAGACTGGTCATAATCCCCATTTGCCTCAGAAAGAATATCCCATTGAATGTTTGAATAAGATGATTTGTGGGATACAACCAGGGTACCCAATCACCAAATAGTGCTCCTCAGAAACTCATCACTCCAGTCCTTCACCCAGCACTACCCACCAAATTTTGGCCTACTTAAATCAATACCACCCCCAATCTAACCATATGCCCCATGAGAAATCAGAGTGAGACAGACATAAACTTCCTGGGCCTCTTTTGTCCACTGTGCCAATCAGGGAAACCCTGGCCAAAAAATCCTATCCAGCCCATTGGTGACCTGTAACATGCTGTATGGCTCACATGATGGGCAGGCAGGCTGAGCATGTCAGGAAAAGAGGCCAGTGCTTGGGTAGGGCAGGCCTTTTAAAGCCTCAGAGCCGCCCCCCCCCCATGCCAGAATACAGTGACACACAGCATTACACAGGCATGCCCCCTCTTCATTCTTGGAGAAGGGCAAAGCTTCTCCTCTCTGTCTCAGAAATGAGCTATGGGAGGAAAAGGGAACAGTATAAACAAGAGAGCAAACATTTTGGTCTTTGCTGCTCCAGAAGACAAGACTCAACTTAATGAGCTTGTGTCCAGTAGTGTACTGCTAAATTTGCAAGAGCAGGGGCTCATTGTGATGGTCCTCATATCAACTCAACCTTAAGGAGAGTCTAAACCTGTAGGTTGCTGGATTCGCACACATCAACACTTGAAGAACATGCCTTTTTCTAAATCACTATTCAAGACCAAACTAGCCTCAACTGTTTTGAATTATAAGAGGGGATGACTTCTGTGACCGAAATACAACAATTGGAGGATATAAACTGTTCAAAAAGAACAGAAGGAATAGGAAGGGAGGTGGAATAGCACCATATGTCAAAAACATCTATTCCTGCATAGAAATACAGGAGGATGAGCTTGGCTTCCCCGCCAAGAGAATCTGGATTAATTTAATTAAGATAAAAAATAAATGGAACTTGGTAGTTGGAATTTACTACTGAATGCCCAATGAAGGAGAACTTAAACATGCTCAGCTCCCTCAACTGTTCTTCACAGGTTTTGGTTTCTGTAACTTCTACCATCTTGTTCATTCCCCACTAGTTCATATTTTTCAATATATTTCTTAAGAATTTATCAATCATTTTTGCTTCCTATTTCATGCTCCTTCCCTTCCCATCATTGAAATTGGCTGAGTTGTACTGCATGCACAATCCAGTTATGTTGCATAACACACACACTTTTGTACAATCGTCATATCTATATGTGAGCTTAATGGAGCCCAAGTACGTAAATAGAAATGTTTCAATTTTTGCTTGTGCCATGGAGAGTACTGCAAATATCATATCAGATGTAAAAGGAGAAGGTTACACAATTGTGTTAAAAAGGCTAACACCAGTTCCTTCAGTGCCTTGAGAACCTCAGAGACTTGAGAAAGCAGAAGGTATTTAAAAAGGCTTCTTCCACACATATAGAGATTACCAAAGTCTCTCTCTATGGACAACTTCAAAATGTGATATTTAGAGACACACAGAAAGATTAAGGGGTCAGTCAGTGTCTGGCATGACAGACATAAAAATATTGAACCAGAGACTTGGCAAGTATTATACTCACCTGTTGCATATGAGGGGATTCTAAATCTCACGCAGAGCTATGTGTGGGATGTCCTTTAGCTGCTTCTGACTTCAGATGATCTCTATCAGCATCCTTTGAACTCAATATGGTTTGGATTTGCTACATAGGCGACCGTCAAAACTCCAAGTGATTTAATGTTATACTCCAAGAAGAGCTAGCTAGCTTTCTTTCTCTCTCTCTCTCTCTCTCTCTCTCTCTCTCTCTCTCTCTCTCTCTCTCTCTCTCTCCCTTCCTTCCCCCCAGCTGGAGGCACTTGAAATTATTCCAAGGCATAGAGTCCAAAAAGGTACAACTCTGCCAGTGCCACTAAGAAATATTAAGTCAGATGTCGTTATCAAGATAATCACACCATACTTGTGTGGATACTCCCTGCAGTCACATAGAAAAAGGTGATTTCTCTCCTTTCATAAGGTGTTGCATGAACCTCTTCCCTCTTAAATTGACTTCTTATCTGAGAAACATGTAGTTTTTTCATGGTGTGGAAGTTACATTTTCTTTCATGGGAAAATACTTGAGAAAAGTATGAAATATTTTTTGTAGGCAAGAAGGAAATACTGTTTGAAATTCAGTATTTTTGCTAACCAAGTGTGACCATCCAGATACTGGTGGACTGTAATTCCCTTTACCTCTAGCCAGCCCTGCAACAATGAAGAAACTAGAGAAGAAAATCAAGTGTAAGGATGTGTCACTGGAGACCAAGACCAAGATCATCCACACTGTTGTATTCCCAATCACTGTGTATGGATTTGAAAGCTGGACAGTAAAGAAAGCTGACAGGAAGAAAATTGATTCTCTTGCAATCTGGTGCTGGAGGAGTTTTGCGGATACTCTGGATGGCCAGAAAAATGAGTGGGTCCTAGATCAAAGCAAGGCTGAAGTTCTTCCCATCCTGAATATAGGTAAATTTGCAAGATGTTGCTCTCTCTCCTCCTCTCTTTCTAGCAGCCAAATTCAATTGGTCGAGTTTTTTCTGAGACCGATGAGGATTATGTCACACTTGTCTGTCATTTAGGTATAAAAAGTTTCTTAACATGGGGAATTTGCTTATTTAAGTTCTAGAACAGTTAAATGCAGAGCAATTCAAACTCACACTTTTATGAGTTAAGCCCTTGAAGCCATCTATCAGGAGGTACACATCTGTCAGTTTCAAGGCCCATTCAATCATTCAACATCTGAATGGGATAAACATGTGAAGAAGGAGAGAGAGCAAGCTTCACTTCTTCCATCATTGCTTTGCTTGTGAAGGATCTCTGTGGAAGCCAGGAACTTTATTTCTCCAAGGTCTGGCATGTATTCAGAGCTTTCTCAGGTTGACAAAACCTTCTTTTTCACACTTGTCACTTTGTTTGAACAGCATGACAATGGAGGGGGTGAGTAGCTCACTCTTTTTCCTTTTGCACTTTGCTCATTCAAATGCTGAAGGACTAAATACAACTTTGGCTTTCTGTTTAGATTCAGGTTTGTTGTTGTTGTTTTTTAAATCACATTCTTTTTCTATACTGCAAATGGAAAAAAATGGCAATAAGTACATTCTTTTAAAGAGTGAAGTGCACTGAAATTCCTGGCAGTTCCTGGCAGTGAAAGTAGGGATATTTCAGTAATACTTTAGGATATTATATGCTAAATGTTCACTGACATTCTCTGGACTAAAATGAACATGTAGCATATTAAAAAAAAACACCTATCAAGATCTTTGCAGTTTTTCCAAAAGTTTTATAATGTTATTCCATTCAGTGGAACTGAAGATTTTTAACACATACGGTATCTGATTATAACAGAATTCTTCAGTAATCCTGGGTAGGAGTCTATATTGTCTACATCGTAAAAGTATGGAGAGTCTCTCTCTCTCTCTCTCTCTTTTTTTTTTTGCTCCAAATATTGAATTAAATTAAAAATGGCACAACAAATAGTGCCAGAACATTGTCAACATGTGCACATGTTCTGAAAGAATGGGAAGGCTGAGATCCATACGCTTCTGTTGCAGAAAGTGGGTGTTGCAGTGAGAATTCTCACATGCACCCCAGGGAGTGAACAGATTGAAGTCAGTGGGCTGAATGATAGAGTTTCAGTATGTGAGGGCAGAAAAAAAGCAATCTCCCACAATCAATGATGAGACAGAGTTCCATTGGTCTATCTGGCTCATAGCTTTGTGCCTCAGAATATATATTTTTTTCCTTTGAATACATTTCTGCCTTTTTAAAAAAAATCCTGTCTCTTTCCCCCACACCCGAAAAGGTCACTTTATGGAATTTTCTTCAGGTACTCTCCATGTTTTTTGATAGCTATTATTCCTCACCGCTACACACATGCTCTCAAGTCTGGAGCATTGTGAAAGATGCAACAAATGTTCAGGGTGGGAACAAAATTTTTGTTTTCTTGCTTTGGAGGGAAGGAAAGAAGGAAGCTGCGCTACTGTCATGGCTACTGCTGAAATTGTTGGCTCTTTTCCTCTAAAGATATATGGCAAAAGGTCTTCTAAATTCTCTGACCATAGATAGCATGAAGAACGTCAAGACAACACTCTTATATCTCACATTCAGAAATCCCTTGGTAATTTGTTGCATGTATGGTTTATATGTACTGAGCCATCCAGTGCTGTGAGTGCAACTTTGTGTAGTGGGAAGCAACACTTCATTATTCATTGGTCCTTCTAGCCCCTCTCTGCCACTGGGTGGAATCAGTCACCAGAATCTTTTTCAAATCACGAACAAATAACCAATGCATCAGAAAACTTTTTAACTAGGACTAAAATCAGAATGACTCCCCATTCACAAGCAGAGATGTAGATCTGGATTTGATTTATTATCCTATGGTAATTGTGAAAACTTCAAACACTTAATTCTTAGTATGACTTACTAAGAGATTGCCATCTTTTGGGAATGGTTTCTCAGAAAATGCTTACACATTTAGTGAGTGCTTTTTGGATTTTTCTACAAAATTTTAGCATTGGCAGGCCTCCTCCCTCCCAAACTTTTAGAGAATGCTGAAGATTTGGGGAAGTTTTTAAGAGCATCCTCTCATAAGTTATTTCTACAGGTGCTCCCATAGTCTGTCGTCACTTAGAGTTTATGTAGTTACTGTATTTGTGTTCTTAAATTTTTTTTGTTATTTGTTGATGCTTAGATTATTGTTTTTAGTAAACTGCTTAGAGTAGTGTTATACACTAAGTCAGCAGAACAGAAATACACGAATCAACAAATGAATGAATGAACGAACAAACGAATGAACGAATTAATGAATGAATGAATGTGGCAAATCCTTATAATATTCATAAAGGTAGTTATATTGGATAAGTTGCTTCTGTCTTTATGATATCACTGAAGTTACATATTCCTCTTTTTTTCTTCAACTTTTCATTCAGTTTCCTTTCTTTAGCTCTTAATAAAGGTCCTAGCAGACAGCTAGAGTGATGTGAAAACCAGTATGGTGTACTGGATAGAGAATATGTGACTAAGACACAGAAGATCTCGGCTGAAATTGCTGCTCAGCCAGTGAAGGTAACCGGGGGTGGCCACGGTAAATCATTCCTTGAATATCTCATTTATCTCAATAACCCTATTAGGATTTTCAAAAGTCAGAAGAAACCTGACAGCACAGAATGACAATGAAATCTTAGGCCATTGAGAAAATTGCAGTGGTTATTAATAGTCTTGATTAGTTTGAGTCTTTGTCTCTTCACTTCAAAACCTTTTGTTTTGTCAATATGAAATCTCTAGATGAATGCCCCTTTTGCCTTTCCTGTTGATTTGTTTATTTCAGTAGTAATCAATTTGTTATGTGTGGATTTTAATTTATTAGATAGTGACACTTATCTATGCAATCTCACCCTCTAGCTTCTTACCCAGATGGGACATGAATTTCACCAGCAATATTAGACTAGTTTTTGAAAGAACTTTGCTGGGGTTTGGTGACAGTTTCATGTTGATTGTGGCTTGTGTTTTGCCTTTGTTCATGTCCAAGAGGGAACTCAGCCCTCAATCCTTTACCCTAGTCCTTTCACCATCCAGTCCCATGTTTCCTTATTTTCTCATTTGTTGCTTAGTTGGCTGAATCTGTGTGTTGATATCAGTGCTATTTTAGTGGAATTCATTAGGCAGCAGCACTTGCCTTATTTCCTTCCCCACACATCATTGAAAAATCTACAACTGGTATTGTGGCAACTTTAAGGTTATTTCAGTATCAAGTTTTATGGTGTGCTACCTGCTTCTTCGTGGGACGTGGTGACAATGAGGGTTAAACTACAAAGCCTCTGGGCTGCAAGGTCAAAAGATCAGCAGTTCGAATCCACGCAACGGAGTGAGCTCCCGTCACTTGTCCCAGCTCCTGCCAACCTAGCAGTTCGAAAGCATGCAAATGCAAGTAGATAAATAGGTACCACCTCGGTGGGAAGGTAACGGCGTTCCATGTCTAGTCGCGCTGGCCACGTGACCACGGAAACTGTCTACGGACAAATGCTGGCTCTATGGCTTGGAAATGGGGATGAGCACCGCCCCCTAGAGTTGGACACAACTGGACAATTTGTCAAGGGGAACCTTTACCTTTACCTTACCTGCTTCTTCAGACACATGGAACACAATTTTTGGGACACATACTATGTATGGGGTGGTGGTGATAGAACTGGAATTAATGTTGTTGGACTCCCTTTTAAGACAACAGAATTTGAACTCAGATCAGCTGACTTCTGTTCTGACAATCTCTGATACAACATTGGAACTCACAGAATTTTAGTCCTTACTGTGTCCCAGAGAGTTTGCTACTGACACCAGTTATAGCAGTTTGATAGCATTTAATTGTCATTTGCAGAAAGGTGGCTGTTATAGTCTCTGCAGCAAAACCAACACAGAATTATATGTGACTTTGAAGATGAGCAAGTTTTATTTGGCTTAAGCTGTCATGAACGTTAGCTCACTTTTTGCAAGCTAAGGTCAATGAAACCTTAGACCAATAAAGGTTGTTCTCCTTTAAGATATCATAAGGCTCCATCCTACAGAATCCCAGACTTTTTTAGTTTGGTGAAGTAGTCAGAATTCTCTCTTGTAGCTCAGGGAAGATCACTGGAGTTCTCTAGGAGACAATTCTAAGTGAATGACCAAACTACAGACCTTGGGATTATAGGGAAAGAAATTATGGCATTTAAATTGGCATCAAACTGATAAACTGTATAGTATAGATACAATCTACAGCTGCAATGTAAGGCAGTAAGACCTATTGAAGTGACTGAGACATTTCTCTATACTTGCATATGTTTGCACTGAAGACAACATGAAAATTCACCCATAGAACAAAACATTTATTACTTGACTGATATTAAGATGTGGAATGGAAAGGAGAGTCTTAGGGGCTAATAACATGGACCATTTGAATCATTTCTATTTCCTCCTTTTTATATCAATACATTTGTATATATGGTCACCTCGTGTATTTACTGCTGGCCCCATTCGCATATCTGTCAGTTCAATTGGTACATTTCTTGCTATTTATACTGGTTCGTTGGTGCCACATGCCATCTCATATAAAGAAGTTCATTTTCTGTCCTGTTTCTGGGTCCCCGCTGCCCTAAAATTTTATTTTTTAAAAAAGCGTAAGTTATCTATCGCTAAAGCAGCATATATGTACATTCATGTGTAATTACGTAAAACTGTAGCAGACAGTATTGGAATTTGATTCATAAGTTACACAAAAGCAGGGATGACAGTTACAATAGGGAAGACATTGGCTAAGTGATACATTGGTAAACTGTTGTGGAGAAAAAATATAAAAGAAAAAGTAAGTGATTTATCGCTAAGCATTACCTTAAAAAAATCAAAAAAAGAGAGAGGGTACAAGCATGGTGGCTATGCAGTGGCCATGGCTCCCCAAAACCCGACCCATTTGCAAAGTTCAACAGCAATGTTCACATGAACTGAAATGATAAGGACTGAAGCAACACAGGGATCAGATCATTTTTAAAAGGCCATGCCAGCACGGTGGAAAAAACCCATTTGGTTGGCCAAATCCGTGCATTGTATGAATGGAAATTTATAAAATGATTTAAATAACAGCAGAATTGATATAACTGGAGGTGTGGGGGGTTTTTTTGCATGTGTGACTGCACCCTCAGTTTGCTTTCTGAAAAGGCTTCCTGTTCAAATTGATCATTCATCTGCTACAGACTGTCTGTTTTATACATTTGCATGACAAAAAATGAGTCTATCTCCTTTCCTGGAGATTTCATGAGGGATTTGGGTGGGAATTCATTCATAAAGTCTTCAGACCTTGTGAATAACAAAGAAAACACACTGTAGTTATAATGAGGCAAGTTTGAAAGCTCATCAGCAGCCTTTATATAATGCATCTTTTCACAATTGCTGGCACAGCTGCTTGAGAAATAAGCCAAGGAAAGGGAGATGAGGAATGGGAGTGAGAAAAAGAATGAACAAGTGACATGTAGAAGCTATAGACTTTTATACAAACACATAAACAAACACACATGTATCTATACATACATACATACAGTACACACGCATACATTTCACATGGTTTGGCGTTCACATGCCTGACATTTCTAATCTATATTCATCAAAGAGAAAATGACAAAAGGGGAGTGAGACTATACAGAGGCTGCCAAGCTCTCTACTGCCATCTTATAACATTAATACATGCAAATTAAAACAGAGTTGTTTTGCAAAAACAATAGCCAGAAGGTTTATACTGCCTGAGCCTTGTCTCAATAAATTAAGTGTGTGCGAGCCATTGATTTCAATCAAACCACTATTAATTAATAGCTGTGCCAAATTTTCTTTGAAATGGGGCAGAATGTATTCTTGATTTAAGCTGAAAAAAGTAAAAGAGACTTACCGGAGTCTAGAAGAGAATGTCTGTTTAGGTTTCTTGTCCATCTTTTCCCTAAAGACTAAGTAGGTAAATTGGTGAGGGAAAGATCTCTTACACCTTTATGTCAAACACAGTATGGAATAAAAATTATCCTCTAAAATGCTATATTGACCCAAATCCTATTGTTAGTTTACATTGGCTTAACACAAACAGCATGACCTTTAGCAATGAATTGCTGCAAGGTACCCATTCAATGTAGACATTGACTTTTGCATGCCAACTTGGGCAGTTCAGTGCACCCCAGAGAATTTCTAAACTGACTTCTCAACTTATGGCAATTTGCTGCCCAAAGGAACATTGTCTGTGTTATCCTTTCAGGTGTAACTAACAGGATTTTAATCACAGTTTTAAAAATCTGTGCTGTGTCAATTTAAACACACACATACACACAGAGAGAGAAAGATTCTTATTACAGTAGATGATTACGAATCAAGAAAATCTAAGTTCATCAGGTAAAGGTAAAGGTTCCCCTTGACAAATGTCCAGTCGTGTCCAACTCTAGGGGGCGGTGCTCATCCCCGTTTCCAAGCCGTAGAGCCAGCGTTTGTCCGAAGACAGTTTCCGTGGTCACGTGGCCAGCGCGACTAGACACGGAATGCTGTTACCTTCCCACCGTGGTGGTACCTATTTATCTACTTGCATTTGCATGCTTTCGAACTGCTAGGTGGGCAGGAGCTGGGACAAGTGACGGGAGCTCACTCCGTTGCGTGGATTCGATCTTACTACGGCTGGTCTTTTGACCTTGCAGCACAGAGGCTTCTGCGGTTTAACCCGCAGCGCCACCGCGTCCCTCTCATCAAGATACTGCCATTTCCACCTTGAACCGTCTACTAACTCCTGTCTGTATCAGTGTCATAGTTCTCTTCAAAGCATTTTCTAAGATGTATGCCATTTCTTGTGCTTCTTTTCAAAAAGTATACTTTTGTTTTGCATTTTTCCCACATTCCAAAAGCACTATGGAATAGTATATAAACGGCACACTTGGCTTTTGCTATGTTGTAAGGTTAAAAAAAAAAACAAAAAAGAAGTGGGCTTGCAGCTTCATATTGCATCTAGATAGCCCAGGAGGTGCACAATGTATCTCTTCCAGCTGAAAGTGATCTGAATAAATTTTCCCACCCATCCCTATTAAACTGTGCACTTCCATATTTCATACCACTGAAGTGAATGGGACTTACCTGCAACTGGACTTGTTGTGGAATTAAAGAACAAAAACGTCCAACATTTTCTTAAACCCAATGAATCTTTTCAGACCTTTGCCCTATTGAAGACATTTCAGCACTTGTGATCTTTGTGTATAGCAGTGGGTGCTTTATTGTGTGTGATTATGCACATTTTTAAAATGTTTTCATGCCAGCCTTTGAGGTAAAGCCTCCTTAGGGTTGTTTGAAAGACAAAATCTTAATAACATCCAGATTACACTTCACTGGAAGATTAGCGTAGAAAAAAAATTAAATTGCAGCCACAGTAAAATCTCCAATTTATTTTATAGCATCGGAAGAACGCTAGTTGTGTGTGCTTCAGAATGAAAGACTAACAGAACTGCAGAGATGGAAGGGATATCAAGGATCATCTGATCAATGGCAAGCCACCTAGTCACTTGCCCCAAACCACATGAATAAAAGGACTTTGTTTTCCAGTAGGTGGACAACATGGATAGAGCCAGTGTATTATCTCTTGAAAGGGATTTACACAGGTTGAGTGCCATTGGCAAGAAAATCTTTTCTGGCATGCCCCCTAGACATTCCTCTGAGAGTGGCAGAATTGGGAGAAAAGACTTGGCCAAAGAAGGCAGGGACTTCATGGAGCTGAGTATGGTATCTTCCATGTGTACCATGTTAAAGTCTGTAGCCTTAGCTAGTCCTTAGTGCAGAGAAAGAAACAGAGAGACTAAACCAAGGCATTCTGGAATAAAGAAGCTGGCATTCCCTTTGAAAATATCAAAGCCAACATTTATCTGGATATCCTTTCTACCCATAATTGGAAAACGTGAGTCCCTTTAAAGGCAGAGATCAGAAGCAAAGAAGAACACATGGAAGTCCTTATCTTGGATTTTATGAATGGGAGAAAAGGTATCACTTATGCTCAGGCTTCATTATAGCTGTGAATGGGAACTAAGAGGACAAGCAAAGGTTTTTCCAAAGAAGCAGGGATGATTTAAGAAATCACACCACATGTGAATTTAGGGAAACTATTCCAGACATAAGAGGCAGAAGGAGCGAATGTCCTTCTCTATCCTACATTTACATCAAGGATTTATAATGTAAGACTGTTTTGCCTTTGAGATAATGTATTTAATTCACTTGTAGTCTTGTGCTTTCATAGTTCTCTATCATCTCATTTTTTAAAAAAATATAGAGGTACTAAAGACATTTACAAAGCCACACAATTTAAACTGAAGGTGTATTCTAATGGTGATTATAGCATTACCCTTTCATATTTTCCCCTTCAGTGGGTACTGCAAATTAAAACTAACTAACTAATAAAACATATATTTTGTTGTTTAGTTGTTAAGTCGTGTCCGACTCTTCGTGACCCCATGGACCAGAGCATGCCAGGCCCTCCTGTCTTCAACTGCCTCCTGGAGTTTGGTCAAATTCATGTTGGTAGCTTCGGTGACACTGTCCAACCATCTCGTCCTCTGTCGTCCCCTTCTCCTCTTGCCTTCACACTTTCCCAACATCAGGGTCTTTTCCAGGGAGTCTTCTCTTCTCATGAGATGGCCAAAGTATTGGAGCCTCAGCTTCAGGATCTGTCCTTCCAGTGAGCACTCAGGGTTGATTTCCTTCAAAATGGATAGGTTTGTTCTCTTTGCAGTCCAGGGGACTCTCAAGAGTCTCCTCCAGCACCACGATTCAAAAATAAAACATATATACTGCCCTTAAATATGAAAATACTGTTTCTGTATTGCATGGCCTTGGACAAACTGCACAATCTCTGGGTATCACCAGAAGACGGGACTGGTAAACTCCTGAGTACACTGTGCCTAGAAAACCCTAGAAAGAATCAATCTGATGTACATCATGATTATTTACTCTAAACCCTTAATACAGAGGCCATATTGCTGTTTTATGGACTAAAATTTGATGTCAAATCCCTGTGGTGTAATTCCTGCGATTAAATGTGATTAGAGGTGATTACTGATTCTTCTACATGCAAAACATTAGCAGCTAAGCACAGGAGAGAAATATCTTTCACTAAGAAACAGTGATAAGGCTTACACTGGAGGAAGGAAATTGGCACAGAATGCTGATTGACTTTACTATTTGAGTTGAGAGGGAATGGAACAGAGTGTCTGAGTAGGGGACATAGACGGGTGGATGTGACCTGAACAAAAATATTCCACATTTCAATGGAGCATATTCTGTTGCTAGTCCTGATTATATTCAGTTGCTAGTTAGAACTAGAGTTAATTGAAATAAAGTGAAGGAACTTAACATTGAAGTAAGTCTCAATAACTTAATGGTGCTTTATTTCTTTATTTTATTTAATTTTAATGACTATAAAATACAAAAATACAAAACTAACACATAAATTACTTAATACTTACATACATACAGAAAGTGCTGCCCTCCACTGGGACCATTTGAAGCCATGCTGCATCCATTTCATTTTTCATGCCTCATTCCTCATCCAAAACTACATTGATTCCTATGATGGTACATGACTAGAGATGGGCACAAACTGCAAAATGAATCAGGAAATTCATGAAAAATCACCAATTCATTGCTTCAGATCACTTCGGGTTTGTCCAAACAGGGGAAACCAAACTTTCCTGAAGCAACAAGTTTGGGGGCAATTTATGAACCTCCTGGTTTGTTGCCACAGACTGTCTAAAAAAGGCACAGACTAACAGATTCACGGTTCATCAGAAATAATCTGGAAATTTGTGGTTTGTAGTTCATCAAGGTTGTTAAACCACAAACCAAGACGAACCGCCATTTTGGCAGTTCGTGCCCATCTCTATACACGACCCTTTCCTTTAAATAATACATAGTCAATAAAAACTCCCAAGATATCTCTAAAGATATTTTTGTTCATCAAACCTTCTTTAAACTTAATATCACATCAGTTTATCATTAATAGCAATGTTCCATACTTCTTTATGCCATGTATTTAATTGAAATTCACACTTTAATTTCCATTTTTTTGCTATAAAATCAATGATTGTACTCTAGTTGGGAGCTACTACCTGATCCACCCAACATGTATTGGTCCAAAGTCCTTTAAAATAAATTAACTTTGAGGAGTAATCACACCTTATAAAATATCAAATGAGAATGGAAATGATAAAAGATACATTCCATTTTATTCTTTAAAAATAAATATATCTAAATATTTGTTTATATTTTTTATTTTGCATTCCAAATGCAGCTTATTCATAGTTCAGCTGCTTTCAATAATGTACTTCACATTCACAGATCCAATGTTTTCCTTCTAGGAAAGATGCAACTCACAAATTATCAGTCATGGATGTGTGGGAAGTGTTTGCAAATCTGACAGTTATTTGAACCCGACTTTTTCTCAGATGACTAATTAATCTTTCGGCATTCACAGCTATCTCTGACAGAATATGTCTTTTGTAAATTTTAAAACAGAAGCCATATAATATTAACTGAAATGAAGTACAGAATTGCCCTAAAACGTTGCTGTCTCGTTTCAAAATAAGGCAAATATTATTTAAACCTTGGAAACAGATATCTTTGACAAAAATAAACCCTGACTGAAAGTGAAAAAAACCGTGCAGGTTTGGGGCAGGGATAATAAGAGATAATATTAGACTAGGATAACTTGTTCAATCTGCCGGTAGTATGGCCTATTCTGGTGTCTTATCTTACGCAGTTTTGTGTGAGTTTGGGGGACAAGGGTTTGGCACCCCATTCCATGCAAAGCCCTGGCCTTTGAAGCTGGGGTCAATGGTATTGGGACCCAACAGGCAATTTTTATATATGTTGGAGGGTTGGAATAGGGAGATGGGGTGATGTAAGGATTGTAGGGTCCCATTGTCTCCCAATATTTCGAGAATTTGGGCATCTGAAGTTCTAGTTACAAAAGTGCTCTATTCCATTCAGCAGCTCTCATGACCTTCTTTGGCACATTTAGAATCAGTGAGTTGGTGGCATTATCACGTCGGACCATGGTAGGTCATGCTCTGTGCTTCAGGGACGTCTCCTTGGAGGGGCATTGTATCACAATCCAGTTGCGTTGGTCTTGGATGGACCAAAAAAAGGTAAGAGGACCTTGGTGAAGCTGGACGGGGTGTTGGATCCGGAGTTATGTACAGTCAGAGCACTTGAGCACTACCTGGCAGTTTGTAAGGATGAATGCTTGTTTAGGCATCAAGGGGGAGGGCGCTGACCAGATACCAGTTTTGGTTGGTGACCAGTCTGGCCTTCAGAGTATGCAGTTCAGGACTCTTTCATTCCATATTGGGGCTGCCTCGACAGCAGCAGTGATGGGAATGGAGGGCACATCCATTGCCAAGATCGGTTGGTGGAGGTCTTATTGCTATATGCTCTATGTGCCTGCCAGAGTTAAGTAGGGTGAGGTGACGCTGACACTTTACCTTCACCTTGCAGGGACCAAATTTGTGGATAGACGCACGTGCTCCTCTGTGGTGATAGCATCTTATTTTTTACATCTTACACACTATCATAGGCACCACTGCAAGTTAGAGGCTCTTAAATAGTTAATAAAGTTGTGGCCCAAGTTTCAAACTCATTTTATGCATCTTGCTTCTTTTTGGGCAATGGGGGGGGCAATGTACTCTCTCTCTCTCTCTTCCTTGCACAAACTTACAAGCACATCTCACCTTGGTTTTTTGTTTGTTTGGTTGGTTTCTCCACTCCTTTAGAGTCTTCCAACAGGATAATTCCAAACAGGAAAATTAGGGGATAAAAGAAATAAAGAAAATGTGGATTTCACCTTCCAATTTGATAAAATAATTAGTTTAAAAACCATAAACTCATCCTAACATTTAAACCGGTACATTTTCATTATAGGTTTAGAGAATTGTAAAATATATATATAGGGCAAAGAAGTCAACTATGGGTTATGTTCTTCAGATTGCAGCTATAGCTCTTTATGAGTTCGTATTAATTAGAAGAGTCTAAAGGAGTGGAAAAAACATGTTTGTAATATGACTGGGGGACAAATTGTTTTGTTGCATTTCTACTGTGATAAATGGAAGTTGCCATGATAATTGAAAAATAGTCTCAAATGGCAGTGCTACCTCAAGGTTCAATAGAACCTTTATTTATTAAGTGAAAAATCTAATTAGATCTGCAACATATTCCGATATAGTAATCAAGCAGGAAAAAAAGAGCACACAATTAACTATGCTTGTTATTAGAGGTGAATCAGAGCAATCTGGCCACATTTGCAAATGTGGCTAGCACAGAATGTAATAATAACATAACATAACTATTAAAGCAAATGGAGCAAATCTGTTTACTAAGGCTTGAGTAAGAAAGCAGAGGAGAGAAGAAGTACAACTTTTAAGGCCAATGTCTTATATCTTAAATGCTATTGAACACTATGAGGCTTACTTTTGTGTAAGTATGAATTGGGCTAATAGATATTCCTACACAAACACACACTCCTTTTCATCTTAACCTACTTACTTTAGAATGCATCTGCTCTCTAGCCTTCCCCATTGTTGCTTCATTGCCATCAGCCCCACCTGAAACCATGGAGAAGGGTGGGCTCTGCAAAAAAGAGGGCATCTAGGACCAATTGTCTATAGCTTGGTCACCTCTGAATGACAGAGTAACAGAGCTTCAACAGGAGTGTCAACTGGAATCAGCCAGAAAACCCCACCCCCCAAGGCATTTTGGAATAATAGGATACATCAATCTTCAGGGGTGAACCATAGCAATGGGTTCATCCTCCCCATGGATGGGAATCGCTGTACACAATCCAAATCTCAGCAGGAAATGATCTGACCATGACAAAGGGGTGGATCCAAGATTCACCACCTTCAGATCATCCTCTTCTTGACCTGCTGAAAACAGTAAGACTAGAGTGTGACCTGCATCATGTGTAGGGCCAATGGAAAGTTGGATTAGGCCGATGGCCACCATGGCATCCATGAACTTCAGAGCTGCTCCAGACAGTTGTGTCTCCACGTGTATGTTAAAGTCTGCCAGCAGGAAAAGTCTAGGAGACCTCAACTTAGCAGCTGAGATATATCCCATCATCTCTGGTAGGGAGTGTGTTACAGCACGGAGGGAGTGGTACACCAAAATCAGTTCCATTCTATCCCCATGGTCCAGCATGAGGTAAAGGCACTCCAAACTCAGGCACAACCGGACTGAAATCCTGCTGATAATGATGGAATTTCTGTGGACAAAAGCAACCTCCCTGCCCCTCTGATCTGCCATGTTGCTGTAACAAATATCCCGGGGGACATCACTGGGAAAGGGCTTCTACTCCTACCTAAGTCTTTGTTATACATACCAGGTCAGCCTTTTCCTCTTCTATCAAATCTAACATTACTCCAGCTTTTATTATTATTATTATTATCAAGATAGAAAAAGAAAAATAATGAAAACAGAATTGCATACAATTCTTGCATATCAAGAACACCTGACATTTGTATACATGACTTATACTCTACATTTAAGTTATCTATAGCCAAAACAATTCAGGGCTTTAAAGGTGAAAAACAGAGTGTTAAATTGTTCCATAATCAAAGAGGAAATTGATTCTGGTCACTGGTCCTACCAGTGGTATTAAAAAAGTTGTAGTGTCTAAACACTGTCTAAGGACAGCTTGACAGACGGCACTGTACAGTAACCTAACCTCAGTGTGGGCATACTGTAGATCGCCATGGTAAAGTTGTATTTCTCCAGGAAAGGTTAGAATTGATCAACTAGCTTATGCTGGCTGAATGAACATTAGACACTGATGTCACTAGCTAATACAAGTTTAAAACAGATCAACAAAAACAGAAGGCAAATTCAATAATAATGTTTCCAAGCCATCGGAGAACATCTTGATTGGCAATATGCAATATTTCACATTATAAAAACTCTGGACTAACATGTTGACATCCATAATGAGAGTTTCTCATATTGAATGCTTTTTCAGAATGTGTTTTCAGTAGCAGGTGTACCCAAATGATCATGGCCCACATCATGCCTATTAGGAAAGGCAATTCCATATCTAAGTGGTCTTGAACAGAGGAGGTATTAGCAGTTTGAGTGTGAATGGCACAATTAAAAAGAAATAATCCAGTCCTACCTATATACTCAGGAACCTATTATGAAATTGCAGCAGCTGTTGTATATTAATCCATCATCATCCCCCAACAATGTATCAACAGTTCCACAATAAAACTCGAGATTCTTGAAAGCTAGAGATAAGATCTACGCGAAATGGCTTTAATTTTACACCCCCCCTTACAATACAGGGTGGCTTATTTCTCTCTTAATTCAATGCACCTGTCACATCTAAAGTTGAAGCTAGCAGAACTGAATTAAAAGTTCTTAGGTTTAAAGTTGTGCCATTAGACTTATGATTCCTCCCACCTTTTCAGGGTCTACATATTAGCAGCTCTTAATGGGTCCTTCACATTGAGAACTTTGCCTGTCAATCCATGGAGCTTTATTTTAGGATCTTAATATCTTCTGTCAACTTTTCTTTTCATGGAGGCTAGCTTTGAGGACAACATACTTTGGGGTAGAAATGCTGTTATTATTATGTGTGATTTGCGTAGCACCTTTAAGCTTTGAAAGATTTTTCTAACAGTCATCTCATTCATTCCAAAAACTCTCTAACATCTACTTAGGCCTGTTTCTGAAGATGGTTCAAAACTTCAAACAGTGCAAAATGCTATAGCCAGACTGTTCATTGTGTGCCCCTCTCCCTCTGTTAGAACACCTTCACTGGGGATCAAATTGTCTTAGGCACCTCTTGAAAGTGTTGGTCTCAACCTTTATGACTTGGTCTAGGTTATCTGAAAGACCACTTCTTCTTCTACAAACACCCACAAGCATTAAGACCTCCTGGTCCAGCCATTTTCACAAGCATATCCTTATGATAGCTTGAGAGAGAGCTTCTTCTTTGGCTACTCCCAGATTATAGAACTCCATTCCTTGAGAGGTGTGGTTGACCCTTCTCTCCTTTCCTTCCATCAGCAACAGAAGTCCCACTTCTTTAGAGAGATTTTTGGGAACTCAGCAGGCAGTTAACATGGGAAGATTTGGTGATTTTTAAAAAAATCACTAGTTTTTATATGATGTTTTTAAATATTGGTATGTGAGAGATGTACGTGAAGGGACAAGAAGCCTTTCCTAATCCCCTAGTATAGAGGGGATGGACAAAATAAGGCCCTTAGAGGCGTTTTTGAGACCCAAGGTCATCCCAAAGTCCTCCACTGAAAAATCCACTCCTTTTAAAAAGGCTTATTTCTACTCCGGGAGGCCTCCAAGATGACTACTTTTTCCAGGGTTCTCAAGGTAAAGGATACACAGAAGTGGTTTACCCTTGCCTTCTTCTGGGGGTGCTCTGAGACTGTCAACTTCCCCAAGGGCTCCTCTCCCTGGAGGCACAGTGGGGAATTGAACAGCTTCCTTTAAAACAACAACAACAAACCTCACTAATTTACAACAAGAAGCAAAAGACTGAGAAGGCAATGCTGCAGGTACATGACTCAAATGCTATTTTCTAGGGTGCAAAACCTCAGGAAGTGCAAATTTGGGTTTATGGCTTGCAGCTCCAAGAATTCTTGGAATTAGAGTCCAAAGACACAAAAGAGCACACCCCTGATAGATATTTATCAATATTTGCAAATATCTTCATATTTGAGCTAGAAAGAACTTGGGTTAAACAAAACTGAATGTGAGAAAAAACAAAATTTACACACTTGCTTACACTTGACTGAACCACTAGATAGCTCAGCGGTTTAGGTATCTGGCTGCAGAACCAGAGGTTGGGAGTTTGATTCTCCACTGTGTCTTCTGGACAGGGGCTGGGCTTGATGATCCATAGAGTCCCTTCCAACTCTGCAGTTCTAAGATGACGATGATTGTGATGATCCAGGGCTAAGTCTGAAGCCCTGTGCATTCTACCATGTTATAATCTTAATTTTAGCATTGCAGAGCTGGAAGGGACCCTACGGATCATAAAGTCCAGCCCCTGTCAAGGAGGTGCCATTGGGAATCGAACTCCCAACATCTGGCTCTGCAGCCAAATACCTAAACCACTGAGCGAAGTAGGCCTCCAAACTCTTTTCCCCCTCTCTAAATCTTGTTTTGCATTGCATTTCAGAATCCAGTCAATTAAATGTCTCTATATGTGAATGCAACATCGTGAATGCAACATCTTGAGCCTGTTGTATGGGATTTGAGTGGGGTATGTCACATTAGCATTTAGATTTGGACCTAAGCTTCCCCATTGTTCTGTGTCCGTGCATAGTTTTCACCTTCCTTCCTTCCTTCCTTTTTTAAAAAACTTTTTCAGGACTTCATTTTCTTTTTTGACTGTGCTCACCCGTGTTCCACTTCAAACAAGTGACACATGAGACAGCAATAATGTACTTCACCTACTGGGGCAGTGAAGCTACTAACTGAGGTTATTCCTTCTTATTTCAAGAAACATTTTTTAATTGAGGAAATGGCTTGGTTCTAGGAGGGAAGAGGAAGCAAGCAAAGAAAGGCAGAAACTCTGTGTGCACAGTGGAGGTCCTGGAGTAGTTGATGGCACTCAATTTTACCCCCAACTTAGGTCCCAGTCCTTTATGTCCCCATTTATTTTTATTTCTCCCCTACCCCACCTCTGCTATTTGGGACACATGAAAACACATGTGAATGCTTTCAGATATTCCAGTAGAAACTGAACTGGAAAGTCAGCAAATCAGCTTGAACAGAAACCATTTGATATCTGATAGATAGAAGAAGAATGTGGACCCAGTACAAGCAGATGGCATTCACACACCTCCAGCATAGAGCTTCAAAATACCATATTAGAACAGAAATACTCCCAAATTCATCTAACAAGCTATAGGGACAGATGAGGCTGTGGGCAGAGGTATGCAGATTTTAAAAAAAATAGTAGAATGTTTTAAAAATCATTTCTGAATGAAGGTAGACTGCAAAACACAGGGACGGGATCCTTGTTTCATTGGAAATGAATAAAACTGTGTTTTTGTCCCAGTCATAAACTCAGCAGAATCTCATTTCCAAAGAAGAAATAATATTTCATGTTCACAGACTCCACTGTTACTCTGTCCCAGCTTAATAAAAACGAATTGCAACACAAATACGATAATCAAGGATATGTTGGTTATGCTTACTATATATTTATGGAGGAAATAACCATCTTGCAACAGCTCTAAGGTGGTCCAGAGGCTTCAAGTGGAGTGTAATATCATATAATTTAAACCATGCATCTTGTTAAGACTCGTCAAATTAATTTACAGTAAACATTTCTTTAAATTGGTGTAAAATACTGCAAAGGCTCTTCCTTGGGGTAAAATTATGTATTTCATTTCCGTAGAGCTTATTATAACTACTTTGGGGATTGGTTATATAGAATGCTTTAACAAGTGTAGCATGAAATGAAGATTTGATTTCATTGAAGGCATATAGAACAATTAGGAGTCAACATTAATCAGATTTAGTGTTACAAAGAGAGAATGCAATAAACTGACCCTGTGATAAAATTCAGCCTACTTCTCTTTGTCTTACATCCTCTGTCTGTCACAGAGTGTTCCATACAACCAAGCAAACAATGCACATAGGTTCCAATTTTTGCATGGTTAAACAAGATCACATTTCCCCCTAGGTCCATTTGGGCTGACAGTGTTCCACCTCCTGCCCCACTATGCTGGCTTATTTGCATATATTATCATGCTGGGCATGATCTGATCACTATGATTAGCTTAGAGAGCCAGTATTCCTGATTGTTTGGCACCTTCCTCTATGGCCAATATCTCTTGAACCCAGTAGAGATGTAATAGTAATTCTCGCATGGTTCATCATGCTATTTCATCCTTGCCTGGAAGTGACAGCATTTGCTTATTTGTTTGGGAATAAATCTGCCAATATTTGATTACTGATCAATTGATGAGCATTTAATAAAACACACAATACTGGAAAAAGTTATAACTGTTCCCTTGTTAGCTGTGTGAAATATTGGGTTCATTTCAAGTATATTTAATGAGGACCAAATTGTATGTTACAGACAGCCTGACATTAAGAGCTGATATTTTTTAGCATTTTGAAGACATAGTTCAGGAAATCATCCTTGCAAATAAGACCAGTACTTTTTTGCCAATGACCAATCACAAAACAAAGCAAGCTATGGAAGATGTGAAAAGCTCCTGCTGTGACAATCTGATGTTTCCATCACTTAAGGAATTCACTATTCTAATAATGGGTCATTCATAATATATATTGTGATGCTGAGTTTGGGTTGTTGTTGGGCCTTTACAAAAATCCTAATGTAAACTCTTGTGAAAACCAACTGTTTTCATTTGCAACACTTTGGAGTTTAGCACAAATTAATTTTGGTATAATTTGCATAAAGTATGAACAACCTGATCAGAAAGACCTTTGGTCTTGTGGTCTTGGTCTCTCAATGGGGAGAGACCAAGACCACAAGATGCTTACAGTGCAGTGGTGAGAGAGCCAGATGGAGGAAAAATTTCAAGAGCAACACAGCCCTAGAATCCAGAAATCCAAGGGGGGGGGGGAATGCAGATCCTCCTTGTCTAAATTTGCCTATATCCCAAAATAAGTTTTTTTTTCTCATCAGTGGATGCTGCAGACATATAGGCCTTTTGTATTATGCCAAAATTGTAATGGTAAAGCTTAATCAGAAAACCCACTGGCTTATTCTTCTTATACAACAGATATTTCTTATCTCTGTTCATTTCATGTTGAATTCCATTGATAATATACTTGAAATAGAAGGCTGGAGTTGATTAAGTGTTTGCCTAGCCATTTTCTTTTGTATTTAACCATTTGTCCATGGTTCAAGATTTTAGGAAGAGGTCTTTGCAAAGGTGTGGATTGGGTCCTTGCCTAGGTAGCTTGACAAAAGCAGTTCCCTCTTGTCATGTAAACTGCTCTTAAAATCTTCTTGGAGATTATGGGAAAATAGGGATGGTATTGAGAGTTATTCATGTGTGACTATTATGCATCTTCTATGCTGCTGAGTCAGAGCCATCTAATAACAATCATAACAGGGCTTTCAAGATAAGTGAGATACTTATGGAGTGATTTTTACCCATTCTGATCCATCCTCCAGTGAGTTTCCATGACCAAGTGGGAATTTCTGAGTCCTAATCTGTCACTCTGTCCACTATACCATACTAAATACCATCTAGAACTCAACAACACCGCAAGAAAGAAAGCGGGCTTCCTGGATAAATCTGTGGATTGGATTTAGTTATTTACCAGATTTCCAATTAATATATTTGCTGATTTAGTTCTAGATATGGGTGAGATTTGTATTTCAGCTTTGCATTTCTAGAGTTCTTAATACTTAATGGGTTTGAAACCATGTATATTTGAACATGTCTATGCTGAATTAGAACTCCAAATTTTTCCTTCCTTCTTTTTCTATAACCTCTCAACTTCAACACCTCTATGATGTGAAGGTGCAACATGGTCATCTCCATGCTGAGAATAGTCATGTTGGCTGGGATATTTGCAAGTTAGCTTTCAAAACTGACATTGCAAATCTCTTCCTAGATGTGCCAGTCTCGCTCTCTGTCAGCACTCTTGTTGTGTGTTAATTATGTGCATAAGTAATGCCTAAATACAACATACAATGGCTCACAGTGCATGAGCTGCCATCTATAAAATGTGCTGAAGTTTAGCTGATATGAAAACTCTTTCAAAGGTGATAAATGTGGATGCTGGAAAGAACCTAATTCCCATTTATATCCAGTAGATGCTCAGGAGCTATTGCTAGAATCCACCACTGCTTCTTCTCCATCCATGGGCTAAAAATTTAATAACTATTCCCCCTCCTCTGTAAAAGGACAATTTATAGGAAGCCTGGAATATGTCAAAACAAGACATGGGGATGAATTAAAAAATGAATTGCAATATTTGTGAAATATCCTTGATTCATGGGATATTCAGCCCATTATATTTGTCAGGTCTGAAGACCCCAACAAATATGAAAGGATGAATATTCACCAATTTATATTCATCCCTTCATGTAGGCTGTCTGTGGGAAGGGAAACCCTGGTTTCCCTTCCTGTAGCCTGCTTGTCAATGGTCCAGCAATCAGCTGATGGTTGGGACATTGACAAACAGGCTGGTGGTAGGAAGGGAAACTGAGGTTGTCAATGACACACAGGCTTGTCAATAACACCCAGTCAATAACTTCCTGCAGCCAACCTGCTTGTCAATGGCCCGCTGATCAGCTATTCATCAGGACATTGTGTTTTAATGGTGAATCAATGAATATTCATTGATTTGTTGCTAAAATTTGGTGCTTCATTGATTCATGCATTCATCAACTTTGACAAATGATGAATCACGATGAATCACTTTTTTTATTATTCATCCCCATCCCTAGTCACAACCTTTGCAGAACTTAGTTGGAAAAAGCCTTTACAGAACAAAATTAGAAGTTTCAGGTTTCATAAAATTGGAAGTTTCAAGTTTCACAAAGTCTGATGACAGGTTGGGAAGTTCTGCAATTCATTGACACAAAGACTTTATTGCCGACGCTTTTTTAAAGCTCACATAGTGAACAATTTAGATTTGAAGCATTTTATGAGTATGAAACTTCTTCATAGCCTCCAAGCCTGTATAGGGTATATATCTGCCAATGTGCAGGGAAACAGCTGTTATGGAGTAGGGAAAATGCACAGCTGGTTGGCAAGCTGATCAAAGAAACTAAGGAGCTATGAATGGACGTAACAAATCAGAGAAGTCATGAGGAAACTCCATAAAGTGCTTCCTTGCTGATCTTTTTGGAACCCTGTTACATGGCTCTTTGTCATCATGAAGATACAACACAGTTAATAGCTTAAGGGCTGCAGGCTTGTGGGTTTTATTAGTAGAAGGATTTTTAAACAAAACCCATTCCATACACACATGCACACATAACATGGGTGCTTTGTGCCCATTGAGTTAAGCTGAAATGTGCACCTTAGAAATTTATAACCAAATTCCTTTAGAGAAATGTTGTGCGCACCCATTTCAGTGGAACCATGTAGCTACTACTCTGTGATAGGCAAAGGATTTTTGGACTTCTTGTACTGCCAAGCCCATAATTCTTCATTCTGGCAGTTCCTTCTGAGAGGACCACACCTACAGACACTATATGTGGCTTACCTGGAGAAAAGGCCTAGTTGGGAAGGCTTTGTGGCTTAGAACAGGCCTAACTCCACTCTAGATTCCTGTTTAGAAATGAATGCCTAATTCTGCATTTACATTGTCTTTTTGGGGGGACCACAAGGCTTTTTTCTGATTTTTTCTGAACTATGGATACCCCTTAAATGGCCACTCAGGAGGCAAACAATGTTGACTTTTGACACTAGCTAAACCGTATTGTTTGCTAATAAAAACATTCATCAGGTAATCTGTCTGTGTATTCACTAAAATTGGCCTTCCCTGGTGGTTAAACTAAAATTTTATCCCAGGTTTCTGATGGAAGCTTGCCATGTGGCTGTGTTTCCTTTTTCTCCCAAAGACAAATAGAAGTCTTGAACTTCAAAGGAAGTGGGGGAGGAGAGAGATACAGACTTTTTTTAAATTCTTTGTTTGAAAAGATGAGACATAAATTCCAAGATTCTACTTAAGGAGGAGTTTCCACCCACCCCCCACAGACTGTTTGCATGCTATTCAAGAATGCTTGCCTAGCATGAACAACAACCATGCCATGAAACTTTGGGAAACAGCCTGATGAAGATGGAGATTACCATTGAAAGCTATTTGATTTTTTCAGTGGTCCATTAAAGGTATTGCCTGCTTCTGTATTTGCATTGTTTAGAAAGGAAGCTCCCAGCTAGCATTATTTCCCCTCCTTTGGATGATGTGCCAAGTGCTGTTTCCTCCACAAACTAGCAATCTTTTTGGTTGGACTGATCAATTCTTTTTATGCTTAATGTATGTATGTATGTTGAGAAAAGGGCACTGTTTTTGTGTTGCTGCATAGTGTGTAAAATCAGAACCACAATAAAGTGCTTGTTTCATCTTCTCATGTTGCTCCACTGAGATGGACAGTCTCAACATGAAACTGTTGATTTCTTCACATCCCTACAAAGGAATAGGAAGGGTATAAGGGGGACAAAAAAACAGAAACTCTGTGTGGGATATGAAAAGAAACCTATGTGAATCCAGATGTGCCCATAAGTACTAATGAATAATGGGTAGAGATGGGCATGAACCACCAGTTTGGTACTTTGTGCCAGTTTGTACTTTGGACGAACAAGTGTTCGGTGCTTCCCTACCCTGCCTCACACCCACTAGAAGCAGTGCCTGGAGAAGGCAGGGCAGGGAAGCCAGGACACTACCTCTGAGTTGATTCCTGCCAGAGGAGGCAGGACTGGGAAGCACCAAACACCTGTTGGGCCAAAGTATGAACTGGCATGAACTGCCGAACTCACAATTTATGCCTATCTCTAGTAATGAGTGTCTGAAAAGACTATTCACATTGGAATTCTTTTGTTTGGATGATTCCCCTCCTGGTACCTTTGCTATGTGGAATAGAAGGGGCACACCTGAAACCCCCAAAAAGCTCCAGAGTTGAATTATTTATCATATATCTCTTGTCAGTTTAGGATGGTCTGATAGAAGTCCAAATATAAGCACTTAAGAAGAGATACACTGAACCAGGCAAATAGTAATCTAGCATTCTGCTCTCACAGTGGCTAATGGGAAGCCCACAAGAAGGGCAGAGGAAATATATGTAACCACTGGGACTAACAAGGACTGGTAACTGTTGATAGTTGTTTGTTGAATTCTCCCTAAACCAGAGAGAAACAAAGCTTCATTCAGTAATAATGTTGGGAAGGCTTTGGAAGACTGCAAAACTTTGAGGCCAGTTTGAATGCTGCTGATCCTGGATAACATTCAAGAAACCTAGGAAAGTGAAATAGTTTTGATAAGAATAATGGTGTTTCCAAAAAGGATCCTGCACATCCCTCAAATGAAGTAGATGTAATAGAACCAATCACGACAAGCGAATGAGAATAAATTCCTTCTACAACCCTTTTCTAATGCTTAGGATGGCATAGTAAATCATTTCCACCCATTTCTACTCTTCAATATCAGTCTACTGCCTTTTGCCTTACCTACTTCTTCTCCCACCCATCTTTCCACACTGAAGTGCCTACTTTGAATGACCTTTATGCTGTCTGTTTGTCAAGTCCAAGGGACCAAGAAAGGCCACTGATGTCTGATGAGAAAGAGCTGTAGAAAAAGAAACAATTTCCTTCCACATTTTTCTGCTGCCTTCAATGTTTAGTTTAATCTTCCTGGACTGGACAAGCTTTTTTTTCCCCCCTCCTTCTTTTTTCCAATTTATTTTCCGAATTGAGATGTACAGTGCTTGAATAATAAATACGACTGACTGATTTTATGATAGTATATGAATTGTCATAAAGAAGGCTTCCAGTTGAATTAAAGTGACAGGTATGTAACAAATTCCATAAAATAAAGTCACAACATGCCATAATATTTCACAGCACACTGGAAATGACAAGTGGTACACTAATTACTGTCTGCACTGAAACTCTAAATACCAGTTTCATGTATATACTTCACTAAACATTTTTGATCTATTGATGTGTCTTTTGCGGGAAGTGCAGCTACACTGTTAGGAAGCAACACTATGATTGATTTATTCATCTTCCATAAGTACCAAATAATATCAAGAACTAATGAGTTGAATTAAAAGAGCCGTCGCCTGATGAGAATCAGTTAAACAAATTGGCTGCAATCCAGTGGCTCCAGGTGTGAGCATGGGTGCCCGCACATGGAGGGAGTTTCTCTATGTATAAGAGATATGCAGTCAACACATGCAGTATGATATCACTGCACATGAACATATAAGTTCCTCAAGGATCAAAGAGAAAAAGGAGCCCCAAACCAGTAACAGACAACTTACAAATACATGTATTATTTGTTTGTTTGTGCATGGTTATAAACCACTTACATTCAAAGACCAATCTCCTGTTCAATACTTATACATGTGGAATTGAAACTGCAGAATCTGCCATGGAAATCTGACAAGGTGCTGGTTGTGTGCCTGGTCATGCACAACCCACAGCTTGTTGTAATATTCCCTTAGCATCTTCTGCCGTTGATGCTCCACAAACAGGATAGTGACCCAAAATGTCAAAATTGCATATACAAATAATAAAATACATATGCAACATATGGAATATACAATACTCATATTAATATGACAGTGTTTGTGTTGACTGTGAACCAAATAGTATGTTGAATTATAAAAACATTGGTATGTTCTCAACATGTGCCTGAAATGAATAAAGGATAGGTACATATTGAACTTGTGAGGGAAATTCGTTCCATGATATTTCGCCACAGTTCTAAAAGCCCTACTCTGGACGACTGTTTGAATGTATACAATGAGCTTCTGGCAACACCAGGAGGGATTCTGGAATGAGTGGGTCAGGATTCCATCTGCTGCCCTTTTCTTTCCAATTCTGTATATCTTTATCTGATCTACCAGCTGAGGTACAAAATGCAGAATACAGATCGGGCAGAAAAAGTGTGCATGTAAGTGGTGGGATGCAAAAAGTGGTGTGTTTTATAATTTCAATGTATATTTACCTATTTTGCACTTTTTGAACACATACCAAAACTCCGTTATCCTTCAGAATTCATATTCCTCTGACTTTTTCAATTGTATTCCTTAATATAAAAAGCATGCAAAAAGCAAATGTGCCTCACAGAAATGTGTATATCAGGGATAATAATAACATTGAAAATTCATCTTAGGAAAATTGCTTGGAAAAAAGTATGCATTAGGCAAAACTGAGTATGAAATGCATTTCTGTGACAAAATGAATACAGATTTCCATGCAAGAAAAATTCAGAAGTTAAACATTGAAATCAGAAAAGTGAGTAACAGAAAGAAACCAAAACTGACAAAACACTTTCGAGTTACAAACACTGTGCTCTTGAAAAGGTTGTGTGCATGCAAGGTCTGTGCAGATAATTGGATGCATGGACATGAAGAATGGGAAAAAAGTGAGAATCACCCCAACCTCTTTGACTACAAATCCACAAGTAGGCCAAAAAGAATGCATGACTTACCACTGGGCCAGAAAGGTGCACAACGGCTCTTAAAGGGGAAGGATGGCTTGATTTAAGTGGAAACACATGCAGATGTAGTCCCCTTTCCCCCCCTCCAATCCAAACTATGTCCTCAGCAGTCCATATACTATATCTATATGCCAATATGGGCACCCACTTACTCTGCTAAAAATGCCCAGATTAACTACCAAACATTAAATGAGACAATACAGCAAGAAATGGAATTCCCACGGAACTTAAAACACTTTTTCTCCTAGTAAGAACTTGCCTGATGTTACACGGCTGCACATTAGCTCACTTTTGTTCTGAGATTATAGAATCATAGAACTGTACATCTGAAGGGACAGCCAAGCTAGTTGACTTTAACCCCAATGCAGCAGAAAATCTACAGATAAAGCTTCCTAGAGAGATGGCCATCCTGTTGCAATTATAGCAATCTTGCATGCAGTAAAACTGGGTATCAGTGGGAGGGGGCTCTGGGGCCTAATGTGATTATTCTTAGTCATTAACTTCAGTTGGTTTTTGCTTCCTTGTTTTGTTGATAGCTCTCTCTTACTCTTCTGACCACTTCACGAGCAGCAAGCATGCAGGGGCTCCTGCATGATGGAAACTCCATCCCCCTGCTTTTTTTTTTTTTTTTTTTTTTTGCTTCTGACTGTAACTACAGACGGTAACTGTAACTAAAGATACATTTTTTTCTACTTTAAATGCTTCAAGAGTGATTTTTACCATACAAAGTACTAGTTTTGTGTGCAAACCAAGAAGGTTTGGTGAGATTGGGCTGATCTTTCCATATTTCTCTGTTTTTTCTGCCTTATACTCTGATAACTAAAGGAATAACCAAACTCCTAGAAACTCTTTTTAGCAAACATCTCCATTATATCCAACCTTTATTTAAAATTTTCCAATACAGTAGGACCATTATATCAGCAGAATCAGGACCCATGGTTTCACTCATCCACGTCCTAAAAAAAATTAAAAATACTATGCAAGTTCCATGCATAGTATCTCTATCATATATCTGTCCCTTTGGTGGTCTGAGCAATGGAAGGACCTGAGCTTAATCAAGTTCCACCTCACTCTCCACTTCACAGGAACCTGGCCTGAAGCATTCCCCAAATCATCTGCTCCATTTTCCAGGACAGAATTGTGTGTGTTTTTCCCCCATTGTTGATTTCATAAATTTATATCCCATCTTTCTCTACAGTACAGAGGAGGCTGACAATCATAAAGTACAAAAGAACAGTCTTGAAAAAGAATACATCAAAACAAATCTGTGACAGCTTAGCTAAAGCAGAAAAAAACTGCTCTTTCTTTTATTCAAACACTCTGGATGCAAAAGCAAGTGAACCTGCATTTCAATTAATATATATAGCAACCACAGTTTTTACTTATTAGGTTGAAGTCTTTCTGTAGGAAGTGTTGTGGTCTACTGTCACCAGGCCTATGATAATAAGAATTCATTGGGGAACTGAAACAAGCATCAATTAACTTTCTCTCCCTCCCACAGGAAATTACTTGAATGAAAAACTTTATGGTGCATAAAATTCTGTGTCTGAAATGCAGATATTCACTCAATTTCCTCCTTTAGCCAGAGAACATTTTCATGCCTAACGTACATAAATCTGTAGAACAAACCAATTTATTTATAGTTCAACTAGTCATGTTTGGATGTAAGCAGAAGTCGGTCACTCCAGCCATTTGAAGTGTTATTTCTAAGCAACTAAGGGCTGATTTCTTAATGGCATTATTAAAATTAAACACATCTGCATATTGCATAAACTGCCATTTACAAATGACTTACTTTTACTTTTGCATCTCATGACATGGATTGGAAATAGACCAATTAGACCACATTGAGGAGTAGTGCATGGGACATAGTAAGTGCGTCTAAAAGGTCAGAGGGGGAAAGGAAAGCAGGTTGTCATCACTTCATCCCCTGTCAAATATTATATCAGAGCTAGGGATTATCATTGATGGGCATCTGCTAAGCATCCAGGGGAACCTGTGCAGAAAGGCCCATTGCTGAATGCTGGATTAGTCTACTCTCATGTTCTACCTTCCTGTTGTCTCCTGTTCACCTTCATCCTCTGAGAATATGGAGAAACAGCAGGAGGTAGTAATCAGATAATTTAGGGCCTATTCCTAATGCTTCTGTGACTGACTCCACTCGGATCCTGCACAACAGCACACTTCACACAGGGACTCTATCAATCCTGAAAATGAATTTGAACTGAATAGCAAGCTCTCTCTTTTCTCCAACCTGATGCCTTCATTAAATTGCTGTTTTCACACAGAAAGAGGAATTCCCTACCACAGGTATGATTGGTGTCTCCAGGATTCTGGGATTTTCACTTTGGGCTTCCTGGTTCTGTTTCAGTATTAGTTTTGTTTTTCCAGTGTTATTATTTTCTTTAAATTAATTGAAAAAAAAATCCTCCTATAACCACATACAACACAACTATAACCACATACAACACAATCCAACCAATGTGAAAACATTTCAGCAAAATGCAGTAAACCTAAATGAGAAGAGAAAGAAAAAGAAGGCTGCTCCCAAATGCAATATGTCTGCCAAAATGGCTACACAACTAACTCTTTGTCTTTACCATAAAGGTAAAGGTAAAGGTTCCCCTTGACATTTAGTCCAGTCGTGTCCAACTCTAGGGCGCGGTGCTCATCCCTGTTTCCAAGCCATAGAGCCAACGTTTTGTCCGTAGACAATCTTCCATGGTCACTTGGCCAGCGCGACTAGACATGGAACGCCGTTACCTTCCCACCGTGGTGGTACCTATTTATCTACTTGCATTTACATGCTTTCGAACTGCTAGGTTGGCAGGAGCTGGGACAAGCGACGGGAGCTCACTCCGTTGCGTGGATTCGATCTTATGACTCCGTTGCGTGGATTCGATCTTATGATGGCTGGTCTTCTGACCTTGCAGCACAGAGGCTTCTGTGGTTTAACCCGCAGTGCCACCACGTCTTTACCATACAGCTCTGCAAAATGATTGTCAATATTGCTTCAAAACAACAATAATATTTCAGTAAAGTTCAGAAAATTAAGCTGAATGAGCAGGGAAATAAAAATGGCGACTGTCCCAGAATGTAAACAAATCTCCCTAAGGGGCAAAACAAGTTTTTCACCATGCCCAACAGCTCTGTGCCATGGCTGGCAAAGTAGTTGCCAGAGAATATATAATACACACTGGTCTCATCTGAGCCCTTCCTAGAGGCTCTGTGGTTGGAGTATCTAAAGTATCTATTCTCTTCTAGCAACAGGGATTCACTGTGTACTGTGCCTTAGGTTCACTTTCCTCTTTTCTCAACACAAACTTTAACTAGATTTTTAACTATATGAATGTCAAATGGAATAATCTATGTGGGTGTTGCTGCCCTTAGAAGTGAACAAGATCTGTTTGACCCATCTCATGGTCATCCCAAAATTGAACAATATCTCTGAATCAGTCTATTACTTAACATTTGTCCAAAGACGGTGTACACATCTACTCAAATATTGTAGCCACATTATGGAAAAATGAAAAATCTAGATCAGGGGTTCCCAACCTTGGGTAACCCAAGTGTTCTTGGACTACAACTCCCAGAAAGCCCATGCAGCCCAGCTGGTGGTGAAGACTTCTAGGAATTGTAGTACATGAATACCTGGGTTACCCAAGGTTGGGAACCACTAGTCTAGATGGTTACAGATGATCCATGGTAAAGTAAATAGGCAGAGAACTTCAGGAAGGAGGATAATACTGTGGCTAGAGATGACATGAACATGGTTTGGTAGTTTGTGCTGGTTCGTCCTTCAGATGGACAGCTGTTTGGCAGTTCCCAGCCCCACCTCCTCTGACGGGCACCTATTTAGAAGCAGAGGAGGTGGGGCAGGGAAGCTAGAGTACTGCCTCTGAGTGGGCGCCTGCCAGAGTAGGCAAGCTGGGAACTGCCAAACCCCTGTTTGTCCAAAGGATGAACCAGCATGAACCGCTGAACCAGCAGTTTGTGCCCTTCTCTTATTGTGGCTCAATAACTTTGAAGAGAGTTTGGATGCAACACAATATTCTTGTTGAGGGTTGTCACATCCAAAGTCAACATAGCCAGGGTGATGTCGAACATACAGTAGGAGAGGAACAAAAAGAAATTCTAAAACAATTGGGTCCCTGTATAAAAGAGTACAGTAACATAACAATGCTTTATATTTTTCCAAAAGAAGAGGCATTTTCTACCCCACCACACATGAGGTATTTGGCTCTGAAGTTAGACATATAGAGTTTGTTCCTTTTTGTGTGTGTGTGTTGAGTTCAGGAGAGAAAAAACTTAGAAACTACTCTTATTCAGCTCACAAAAACCCAACAAATCAAATTGCCATTCAACACAAACCCTAAGAAAGAATTTCAGTAATAAACTTCACAATTGTGGAGGCAATTGGATTACAATATGTCTTATGTAAGTCAGCCCCCCTTTTTTTCAACTTCTGTAATGGTGGTTTTGTGCTCAATCTGAGGAATGTATTGCACTGGTTATAAGAACATAGTATCTTATTTGTAAGTGAGCCAGGTTTTTATGGATCTATCAAGTGGAATTGCATCTATCAATATCTATCCTTTGGTGCAGGAAATTGGATTTTCCAGTGTGACCGTTGGTGGGAGTGAGTTCAGCGAATCCATCGCTAAGCAGTAAGAAGTTAAAAGGAAACTGTTTCATAGACCAGCATTATATGCTCATGATAGTGAGCCTATATTACATTTGATGTCAGCATCTCTAGATAACGTGGGAAAAGATTGCTTAATAACTTTTGAACCTTGTGAGGCAATGAGGAATGGAAAAACATGCTACAAGCCTTATCACAGATTCAAAGAACAGAAGAAGTGCTGGAATCAACTCTGAAGATCATCTATATGGCCTGCTTTGCTATGGCACAGGACTTTGCTCTGTAATTTTGCTTATGGGTAGATGTTTGTTTACATGTGCAACAGGATCCATGCCAAATATTATGGAAGCAAGGGAGCAAGGAAGGAAGGAAATTTAGAAACTTAAATATGGAAAGTAAGACTAGGTGAGAATTTCATCTTGTTTTAATTTGCCTTTAGAGTAATTTACAAACATTCATAAATTTCTTTACATACTGTATGAGATTGAAAGAACTTGATATATGTTATTGCTTTTGTTGCTGCTGCTGCTGTTTACTATGGTTTTATTAACAACAATTTTATTATTATTATTAAGGTGAGAATTTCTATGACCTAAAAAACCTCAGAAATATGCAAGCATTTATGACCTGAAAATCGTTTAAATATGACGAATTAAACCAAAAATATTACTTTAATTTTTAAAGAAATCTGTGCTTAAACACACACACACACAAATTAAAAGGTTTCTTCTTCACTTCCAGTGCAGAAGTGCTAGTATTAAATGAATCAAATACATTTTGAGAGTAAAATGGTCATACCTGGATTAGTTTTCATCAACAGTAGAATTGCATTGAGTGATTAGGTTGATCTTGAGGTTATCAAACTCAAAACTCCTTTTGTTCTCCATCAGTTTGTTTTTGTATATAGATAAACTCTGTTTGATTTCATAATAGATTATAGGAACCAATTTGAAAAAAGAGAGCTCATTTGGAGAAAATTGTGGCTCGAAGTCATCCAATTTTGCTTCAAGTCCAGTTAGACTATTGTGCAAAGTGTTGAATAACCCAGATTAGATTGCAGCATTCTTTACAGTTTATTACAATTTTTTTCGGCCACTTTCCCCTTTTCTTGCTTTAAATCACCCTCAGTTTGTTTCACAATTTTCAGTGCATCACTAAGTTCCATTCCTACAGTTTCAATGTGGGTGACTGCTCTTGATAAGACACTGAAATTAGATTGTATGTATGCCTGGTTTCAGCCAAGGTTTCAGAAAAGAAATCTTGCACAATCTTGATGGGGAAGATTCACATCAGTCAAATTCTTTAACTATCTTCTGCCAGGAATCATAATTTGTAGAATAAAACATAGTCACATCCAGCCAAGTCCCCCAATTTGTCACGATAGGTCAGAGAGGGAGAGCCAAAGTAGGAGCAGTTTCTTTGAACTTTTGTACTTAAAGTGGAGCTTTAATGAACATTTTTCCCCTATTTGAAATTATCTATATTAGGATAGTTGCTTCAAATTTCGTTGTCCACTCTGTGTAAACCATGTGCAAGGATATGATATAGCTCATTTTCAGATAAATAAAAGTCCCTTGGCTACCTTAGTCATATATGGAGTGGTATATGTTACAAAGAGGAGGATGTTTCCCCTTTTTACACCATCTGGCCAGAGAAGTTTAATAGAATCATCAAAAAATTTCATAAATAATGAAATTATTTACTTCTTATAGAGTTTCACATGTTAGAAGAAATACTTCACCAGGCTTGTTACATTCCACAGTGGTAATAATATTAGTTACATATTTACATCACTTGTTTTATCTATTAAAACCCGCATCTTCTTGTTGTCAACAGCAGTTCTTATCTAACACATCTTCATAGCAAGCACAGATGTAATTTTTCATTAAAGTTGATTCATTTGGAATCGGGTGACTGGTGTGCTTCTCAAAAAAAAAAAAAAACAGCTAAAATTACCACTGTGTAATTTCTTTAAGGAAATATTTGAAATAACCATAATTGTACAGAGATCCTTACAAAATTCTGATTGGGTATTTGACGAACCTGTAGTTGAAGAAGTAGTTCTCTTGAAAATGAGACATTGCCTGTTCTCAGCAAAGGTAAATCTTGCTAAACAACTCTTATGTTTTTCAGTATCACAATGTTGTTGAATATAAAAGGTTTTGGGGCCAACACCTTAACGTCACACAATTTACAAAACAAAATATCACCATCACTACTGAAAATCTGCTCCCCAAACTCTTGAACAAAATACTGTAATTTTACATCTAATTTTAGGCATGTTGAAATTATCGGGAGAGTTGCCAATGACCAAAATATGACAAAAATATAATATTTATTACAAAATTAAGCAGAAATGTGACATAACACTTTAAAAAGATCAAAATATGACTTTTCAGGATTAACAACAACAGTAACAACAATAACAATAATAACAATAATGAATGTTGGAAAAGCAAACTCTGAGATTCATCTGTCAAGGCCCACACATTTGAGTGCTAAACTCCTGGAAGTCCACAACCTTGCTGTGTTTGTCTGGAGCCTGGAAAATTGGGGACCCCACTCAGAGGACAGCAGAATACCTCCTCTTCAGACATATTGCCTTCAGCATGCAGGATGATGATGATCAACCCTGAATATGGTTAGTTTTGCCCAAATTATAATATCTGAATAAGGCTGAGTTGTTGGCTTTCATTTCCATGCTCCTTACATGTAACTGATCATTACTGAACTCTATAAATATTGGGAATGATTGCCTCAGCAGCTGTGCTCAGCTGCAATACTCCAGATGACTATAAAGGTGTCCTTCATGGAATTTTGCTTCCCACTTTTTATCACTGAGATCCATATTCATTTTAAGAAGAAGAAGAAGGGGTGAAAATAAAGCTTGCTTGTGAATAATAAAGCTTGTGAAAGTTTGCATTCTTTTTACAGTCTTCCACATTTCTTCCTTCATGTCACCCTGCCCTATTTTCCTACTTTTAGTAATTTGTCTGTGTTGAAAGCAGAAAAGAGAGGACATCTTGCTGATTTTAGTTTAGAAATGACTCTCTTGCATTCCTGTTTTTAAAAGCATTCCCAAAATATTCTAGTTCAGTACAATACATAGTTCCTAGCTGTGCTCTGCAAGTCTCTGTGCCTCATCCTAAATTTCAGAATGCCATGCCCTGAAAGGTCCTATATGGTTAGTTCCTAGTTCCCAGGATATCTTACATCAAGACACTGGCAAGAAAATCTTCTTTAGCTTTGGAAATACAAATTCTGGAAGAATCCAACCTATGTTAGGCACTTTTTAAAGACTGTTCCAGCATATTTATTTATTTGCATAGATTTATAGACTGCTTTCCCCCCAATTAAGCAACTCAAAGCAGCTAATAGGTTATTAAAAGAACAACAAACTGACTGAAACCACTATATATTATGACATTAAAACAATTAAACATACACAGTATTAGAACAGCATTAGAGTATTAGAACAATTAATTAAAAGTGTTAAGAACACATTTACTACTACTCCTCCTAGTAAGACCATTGGCCCCCTTTTTCCACTACAAGAAGGAATAGCTACCAGATTAAAGGTGGAAAGGTAGAGAACCAGGGTGCACGTGCAATGGTTCTTCCCAAAGAAGGTGACCATGAAGATGAGTATTACTCCATTCTTTATACTCCCCTATAGTGTATCCCCCATTGCTTCCTCTGCCCTTTCCACTTCCTTTTTTTCCAGCTACAAATTAGCAGAAACATCCAGACTCAAATTCCAGAGGAAAAATCAGGAGATTTCAGGTGTAGCTAGAGGTGGAAACATTATGCCATTTGCCCTCTTTGCTTATCAATCAGATGGAATTGTCTTCTGCATAAAGGACTCAGTCCTAAACAACTTTGATATATACACTTCTGTTACCAAAACATCCGCTTTATCCTGGCACCAATGGTTGTCTCAGCTAAAAGCTTCTTCTACCCTTTCCTGGGCATTTCCCCAAGACACTTCCTCCTCCGAGTCCAGTGACTCTCCTGCTACTCGTATTTGCAGACATCCTTTGTCTTTCCTCTAACCAACTGCTCTTCCAGCCTTCTCTAGAACTCCTTTTATAGCTCCCAGCTGCAGAGACTTTCCCTGCCCCATGTTCTCCTGAGTCAGATGTTCCTGTCTCATGCCTGCCTCATATCCAGCAGTAGCTGGTTCCAAGGGTCTTGCCTGCATGTCCAGGGAAGGGCTGATGGATTGCCAGGGGTACCAGCTGCGACTTCCTCACAGCCAGATACCAAATTAACTGGCAGATGGAGATCTTCCATCTTAGATCTTATGCTAGACTTTAAGCTCATTCTTTGGCTCAACCTCTGCACCAACACTGTGCCCAGTCCTTTTGTTTATATGGACTTACGGCAATTACTCTTCTTGTTTCTTCTCTTGTTCTTCACAGTCAGGCTTCTTTCAGGCACTCAGACACCTTTTGGGCTCATAGAATAAGTATCTATAGTGTCAGCTTCCAAGTTTGATTTGGCAGCCTGGCAAAAGTGGAGTGCTTGAGGAAGAAGGGGATCCATTGGGGCTATTTACTTCTCTTGCAGTGACAGCACTTTACTCTTTTTTCAGATCCAAAAATTCTTTTCCATCTAGAGAAAAATTAGCTTAGGAAACTGAACACATGCACATATACACCTTTCTCTTTTGTATGATGCACATTAGGATTTACTCATGAGAACCTGCACTTTGCTTTATTTGCCTGATGCTGTTGCAATGGCATATTTGGTGGGGCACTATGTGCTTCACAAACCATTACCGGGCTTTTCAGCATCTCTAGATTGTTTATTGACTTTCATGAGGGCTTACCTTGAGCCCGTTTGCTTTTGCTCATTCTTGAAAAACAAATATTCTCTTACATCTAGATGCTGGGAGATGGTTGAATGGGGTTCATTCATCTCAAGCAGCCTGCAATTTATTCCTACTTGTTGAAGGTCTGTGTACTATATATCTCTGGGGGAAGGGCAACCAAGTTTAGTTGATTCTCCTCACTCGAAGAAGTACCTGGTTCCCTTCAGTGGCTGGAGAGAGTTATAATTTACGGGTTTAAGGAAATTTTGGATACATCCCCAATTCAAGAAGACATGCTCTTAAAAAGTTCCCCTCATATCTATGTGTAGGGAGATGGTTGTCTAAGCAAACAGCCTTGCCCCAAACAGGAACTGTTTATAAGAGGTGGGCAGTCTTGGAACATTGCATCTGTCAGGGAATCTCCTTTGTTTAACCATTCTGAGAAATGGTTACTGCAATATGTTGTGGAGCTTTCTATTTAACTGCTTTGGGACCAAAATGTTCCACTGCTATGAGGCTTGCCTCTATGATCCATTTTCACTACAGACCTGAAGTTTAGGTGAGCCACATTGCTTGAAAAAGCTTGAAGACATCTTTGCTAACATCCTCATTGCAGGTTTGCTGTTGTCCGTAAAGTTACACTCTTCTTTAAATAGTTCACTGTCACTGTTTCTTCATTCCCAGTGGGAAAACCAGAAGCTTTGTGCTTACTACATGAATAGGTAAAACATGTACCTATGCTTTCAGCTTTGGAACATATGGTACTAGATTAGACTGAGTCCAAACCCTGGTATGTTTTGTTCTGTATGGGATACAGTTACAGGCACAAAATGTCCAGAGCATATGAGAGGAGCCTTTTCCAGACCTACTTGGACCAATGATGTGAAAAACTCATATATTTCATTTTGTTGCATTTCTGCAGACCTATGTTCTTCTCTTCCTTGCAGAGTGCAAGACTTTTTTTTTCTTGTTGCATGGAAATGTGTAGAAAGGCAGAATCAAGACTGAAGATAATCTTAAAAGATCGGAGATTCAGGACAAAACAAACAACATTCATTTCAATAGGGGAAATTTCTACATTCTAAAGTTCTACATTTAGGAAGGAAGAAATATACAGAATATGTAGTATCTGGTTTGGTAGTTGTATGTGTGAAAAAGATCTAGTCCTCTTAGTAGACCAGAAGCTAAGTAAGACTCAATAACATGACACAGCAGTAATACTAGATTGCATTAAGTATAGCATACAGATCTTGACAAGTAACAGCCCCGTTCTGTTCTTCTTTGGACAGACCTTATTTGGAATACTGTTTCCACTGTTTAAGAAGAATGTCAACAAAGTGGAACACATCCAAAGGAGGGCATGGTAAAAGGACCAGAAACCAGGCTGTATGAAAATAGTTGAGGGAGGTGGAAGAGAAGACTGCTATGATATTTGTCTTCAAGTATCAGAAGGGCTGTCATGTGAAAGATGGAGCAAGCTTGTTTTCTGAAGTCCCAGAAGGTGGATGCTATGACCACTAGGTTTCTTTGTAGCATTCCAGTTCTCCCATTGTATGATTTTCCATACGGATTTTTGTACACATTTTCCACGTTGGCTAAATGGTAGTTGCATATATGTTTCAACTGTGTGCATTTTTAGCCATTCTCATTTTCAAAATGGATGCATTAGGATTGTTAACATAAATACGCTGCAAGTGTCTGTGTACACTTCTGATGCAGAATGTTATTTGTCTCATAATGTGTCTTGAGTTTTGGGAAATGTATAATTTCAGAAAGAATCTTGAAACAAATGATTTTGTTTCCCTTTCTGTCACTATACTAGATACACTAAGAGCTGAACTTTTCACTTTCTGGTTTGTTACTGAGCTGTGGTCCTTCTCCCTGGGTTGCCAAATATTTATTGTAGTGACAAGAGAAATGATATGGTTAAGCAATTTAAGCAAATATAAGTGGTAAATTGCTACTTATGTGGCTAATGGAGATTACTAATGGTTGCCTCACCATTCTAAACTGACATTTCTCTGATATTTTGAATGAGGAATACAATAGCAGTATAAGATCTACAAATTAATCAGAGAAGTCTCAGCCATCTACCAGCTATAAAATGGTCCCTGACACAATGGGAAGAAATAACATGAATGATAGGTTTCCGAATTGTACATAGATAGGACAGAAAAACAAATATTTAATAGAGACATGCTGCTTAATGTTGAGGAAACGTGGCTTTCTAAAACAGCAGCAGCAAACATCTTTCAGGATTTAAATGCATTTTGTTAATATGGAATATAAGACAGTAGAAATGTGAGGGGGCCCCCTTGCTTTGTTTTATCTTCAAATCTGATTACTTATGTTAATATTTTTATTTTTTAAAAAAAACAATCTGGAAACAAAGTCTCTACCCATCCCAACTATATGAATAAATATACTAAATCAGGCAAATTCTTGCTTATGTCAGCGTAATGTGTGGTGCAGTGGATAGAGTGATGGACTATGACTCTGGAGAACAGGGTTCAAATCCCTAATCAGCCATGAAAACTTGCTGCAGGAGTGGAACTGGTAAAAACACTTCTTGAATATCTCACCTGCCTTGAAAGCCCTGTTAGGGTCATGTTAAGATGGAAAAGAATATACACAATGTAAAGTTATGCTGGTGTAAATGTGCAGGGTACTTTTTCCAACAACAAGAAACTGCATGATTGAATCGATCACATGTCCCCAGCAAAACCAATTGTGTAATGCACTGGAGGAAGTGCTTTGTGGATAGGATGCAACCATGAGTTGTGTGGGCATAGTTGCACAACAGGAATTTGGTCATTGTCTCTAATCCCAGTGGAGGGCTGGGCTTTTCTCTGAAACAAGTGTCCTCCTCCTTTTTCATGACAGTCCTTTATACACCTAAAGACAGTCATCACGTCCCTCGTTAATCTTATCTTCTCTATTGATAATAAATACTGCACATTTTTACCATTATTCTAAGCAGCGGATCCTATCCTTCACTGGCTTCCATTTGTAAAATATATTTGTGGGTCTCTAAGGGCCACATCATCTGATATAGCTAGCACATAGCTAGAAACAAAACTCCCTTAAAAGGTTTTTAAAAAATGACTGTTCAGCATAGCACAAACTTGCCTGCATCCTTTTGTTGCATATTACTGTAGATTACCTCTTTTGAGGCATGGGAGGTCGGTTGTCAGGAAGTCAATGTGCGTTTACCAGAAGCATATGACTGGTCAGTATAGGAAAAGAGGTGTTGCTGGAGTAGATATGCCTTCGGTCTGATCCAAGGGTGGTTCTTTTTATATTTAAAGGAGATATTTTCCTTTGTAGGAAATGGGCAGCATGGAATGCAAAGGTTATGGGTAGAAGAAAATAGAGCAGTAGTTTTAGTTTAGTTGATAAGTATCTAGTCCTCAGGGTCATTACAACACATACAATGCATAGGTAGCTGTGTGCCTATAAAGTAGAAAAGAAACACTTCAAAAATCAAAAGGAATAGCATTCTCAGTTAAAAAAATAAAATAAAATCTAGCATTGATTACTGTGGATAAGAATCATGCTACCCTCATGTCCATCATGTCCACAGAACAATAAAATTACAGTTTCATTAGCATGTTGTGCCCCATAATCCCCAGAATATGGTCCAGGTGTTTTACACACTGGATATTGGTGAAGGAACAGCAGATAATCATGAAGTCAGCTGGTATTATTGACTAGAGTAGATCCAATTGCATCAATGGGATTTATATAAACCTTGAGTCACCATTTAGTAATTGATTTAATGAGTCCACTGTAGTTGAAACAATTGGTGAGTATGTACGAACCATCTTAACTCACAAGCGCAGGTAGAGTGAGGATGGAGGCTTCCTTTCAGGGTAGAAGGTGGCAGTAAATAAATACTGTAAATGATAACTCCCACAGTTCTAAGCCATCACTGATCAGCCTGCATAAGAACCCAAATTATTAATGGTTAGTGAGGAAACTACCCTGATAAAATGATTTCCAGAATCTGCTAGATGCCAATTAATTGGACCCATTTCTGTTTCCCAAAGTGGCAACTTTTTCCTGCCCACACTACAATCAATAAATACAACATATTTTTGCTTCATGAATAATGATAGGTAATACTAGCTGGCCATTGACCATGCTTCTTGTTAGATTTTGTTTTGCTGTGAAGCCCCCATTAGACATTTCATCTACCTTCATCTAGCTCTCCCCCTGCCCCAGGTTTGTGGGGCACCATCTAAATTAAACCAAATCAAATTGGAATCCTAGTGCAAATACAGAGCACAAGCACGCCAGAGGTGGAGCACTCTACATTTGCTCCACCGAGCTTATAGTTCTGTAAGCCATTGATTGTTCCATTGAAGCTAATGGGGATTTCAGCTTGCACAAGGGGTTGCAGGTTTCCCCTTGCACAAGCCTTGAGAAGAGAGAATCATGCATGAAACTGATGATTTCAGCTGTGATTCCCCAGCAACAGGATCCTAACTTAATCATTTACTACATTTATTTAGCTAGTCACTTTATTTGGACAAAATCCATTAAGGAGAAGTGCAATGAAAATCAGATGGGCTATTTCTCTTCCTGAAATACCTAGTTCAACAGCGTTGTGTGTTTTTTTAATTAATATTATTGTCATTTTTCTTTTACTTTACGTTTGAGGGACAATTGTCTGTATATGATGTGGATGACAGAAGTAAGCCAGAAGCTATGATTTTGTTTTTTGCTGTGAGGCTTGCTCTGTAGATGTGCATTTAAAAGTTACAATTCCATCTACATGATCATAGGCTGTATGTTTCTTTGAATTACTCAAGGGAGAAAGCCAGCACTGATAATCAGCTTGGCTTGATGCAGCTCTTACCAACAACTTGTAAGGATTAGGAAGTTGTCAAAAAGCGATCATTAGAGCTTTAGTGATTGTTTTTCTTCCAGTAAGTCACATTAAAATAGAAACTAATGCATTTCTGCCTTTGATGGCTTTTTATATTTATCTGCAGGTGAAGGAATATCAGTCACAAAAGAAAATTTGATTTTGTTCATCATTAATTTTTAATTTGTTTTCGAGACAACGTCTAGCTACCTTGCACGCTTCATAATTCATCCTGTAGTCTGCACAGTATTCCTCCCTTAGCATTTGATGCTGACACAGTTGTTCACATTTGGTAGCAGCTCCTGGGGGTGATCTCTTTTTATATGTTTTCCTCTCTCTTTATTTCTGATTTGTAGAATGCCATATGTCGGGCTAAGATCTATACACACTTGACAAAATGCAGTGACTTGACAGACCCACATAAAAGGAAGTGCTTATGTGTAAATTCATTTGAAATAGATTTACTCCTCTGCTTTGTCGAAAGCACAACGTGAATAGAAAGGTAGCATGTTTTCTCCTCAGATGTAACTGTGAGGTCAGCTATCTCACTTCGCTTCAAAGAATGGAATGAACTAGCCTGTAGTTCCAGGGTTCCGAGTCCATTAATTATTACTTATTTGTTTTGAAGAGGGAATCTGTCAGAGAATTTCCTCTGACGTTCCCACAGTGATGATCAACACACATTTTGTTCTTTTCGATTTCAGCATCTGTGTGAAACCATGGGAATAAGAGATGTAAAATGTTGAGATCAAAGTTAAGTGGGATCCTTTAGTAAGTTCTCAGGCATTACATCAGGTTAATTCCAAATTCAGTCATGTAATTATGGTAGCCGAATGGAAACCATGGTGTCTTAAGTTACTAATACTTATTTATCATTTTAGAAGACATACAGTTATTCACAGTGTTTTTCTTTCTACCTTTACTCCTTTTGTGCCTTTCTTTGTACCTTCCAAATGTATAGTACACAAATACTACAGCTGTAGAGAGAAAACAAAATTTTCTTTATAAATACAGGTCTTCTTGTAATTCAATTCTTAAAAAAAGAAGAAAAAGAAAGAAACCTCCTGTTTATGAATGTGGGATATTGTGTTTCTTGTATCCATGATCTGAAATGCCAGGAAATGGCCAGATATTGCTGCACAATATGTCCACATGGCCAGAAGGAAAAAAGATGCCAAACTATACAAGGCAAAGGGCAGCCTGAATGTTGATGACACCCATGGTAGCAGTCCAGATGGCCTACAGGATACCCTCTTGTGCTCACTACCATTTCTTCTAGGCAATAGATACCCAGAGAATTTTTTGAAAAACAACCCTGGCAATTGCTTTGTGTTTGGGTGAGAACTGGTAGACTGATGAAAAAAAGGAGTCAGCTTCTGGGATTTCCCCCTGCTTGGTGCCTGTTTGTGAATGGCAACTTCCCCAGTTTTGGAGCGGAGCAAGACTGTCTGCTACAACTGTGCCAAATCTGGTGCTGATTCAAAGTCCGATAAAGTTATAAATTTTTGTTTGGGCTGCACCCATTTTTAGAATTGCATTGTAGAATGTTAATTTACTCTGCCAACACAAAATCATTGCTGTACTCTCATGCAGCAATAATATAAAGACCTGTTAAACTATCAGTTCATTCTGAGAAATGGGTCAGTGCACTTTTGTGTTGCTGTTGCTATTGTGGTGACCTATGGTTTTAAACAATAAAGCTTGTTCTGTCCTGTTCTGAGAAATGAGATTGTCCAAAAATAATATTTTTGTAATGCCACTTCCAATTAAAGACAAAAGTGAAGAAACATATGGCTTTCCCAGGGTGGTGGGACTACAACCCCCTTTGTGCTTTGTCATTGGCTATGCTTGTTGTGACAGATGAGATTAGAGCCTAACAACATTTAGAGGGCCAAATGTGTTCCACATGACTCAAAAAAGAAAACTATTTTCCCAAACATGTACACTTAATCATGTGTATCCTTGTGAATATCAGTCCATCTAGAAAAACTAACATTTTCCCCCAATGTAAAAGTCAAATCAAATCCACAGAAGACACACATGAAGCTTTGACATTTGCGTGTTTACTTAGAAACATGTCCCTCAATGTGCATTGGAGCCAATGTGTGAGGGGGATAATTCTACATAGTTTGTGGCTTCAAATACATGCAGGGATCCTAACTATCACTGAAAACAAGCAAGCAAGTAATTAACTTCTCAAACACACTATGAATGCAGTGCAGGTTTGAAGGCCAAGCTAACATTTTGTTTTCTTTAATGGGTCTGGGTTGCACCCTGGTTAAGTTGTACAGTCCAACTATGCTTCTCTGACATTCTATCCACCTGACTCAAATCAACTCTGCTTTTCACTGTCCTGATACTGGTGTGTGTGTGGCTGGTTGTTACTGCAGTTGTATTAAACATTTTTGTACAGCTCTATTTTTGTTTCCTGACAGTTAACTTTGCTGTTCTGTGCTTTATGAAGCTCACAATGGGGAGGGAAGAGGCAATGGTCAGTGCCGGAGAGGAAAGCATCAACAGAACAAATCAACAAGGGGGAAAGGAGGGCAATGTAAAAAGACAGTAAAGAAGCAGAGGAAATAGTAACATAAAATAAGTTTCATCTCAGCTGAAGTTGTTTAACACACACACACACAAGTACAAAGTTCAAACTGTTGCCAACTGAATATTTATTTTATTTATTTATTTACCCAAGGCTTAAAAAGAATACTGTTAATGTTAATATTAATATATTATTTTTATTCTCATTTTCTTTTTTTTAGTGCCATATTTTTATATGTATTTTATGTATTGCCATGTATCGGGCATCCAAGGCAGATAAAACAACAGATTTAAAAACCCTATTTAAAAATCATATTTAAAAAACAATGAAACAGATTGAGATTAAAAAAAAATCAAGTTTAAAAACAATTCAAAAACATTTAAAAACCTGTAAGTTAAAAACCAACGTTCCTGAGATATATTACTGCTTAAAAGTCTGCAGGAAGAGAAAGGTTTTTGCCTGATGATGGAAGGAGAAGAGGGAGGGGGCCAACCTGGCTTCTTGGGACAGTGCATTCCAAAGCCAGGGAGCAGCCACTGAGAAGGCCCTGTCTTGAGTCCTCACCAAACAAGTAACAGAGGAACTCTGAGAGCTCTTGTCTGGTTACCTTCCATTAAGGCAGTTATTTGCCTAAGATACTTAAGAGCTACACTTAGGTTATGAAGAATGTTCACTAAAATCCTGTTCCTGATCAAGCTCACGACTCGATGAAAGCCTTGACCATGAGATTTCTCACCTCCAACTAAATGCAAGACTCATTTGCACCCTGCACCGCCATTAAGGTCTCTTTAATTGATGCATATCATGAGCAAAACTAGTCGCCTTTTCCCTTGAGAAACAAACATAACAAGCACAAAAGGATTCACTGCAAAAATGAGGCAAACAAGTTACTTGAGGCCATCCTGGCTAAGCAAGCTTTGTGAGCTATACTGTAGAAAAATAACTTTAGCAACCTCTGTGCTGACTCCATTCTTCAAGGTATGAAATCCCTAACTGATTGTGCCTCGGAGAATGCCATCCTTGATGGCAGAAAGCTTGTGTACCTGTGGAATAAAAGAAGTGCTGATTTCACTTGGATGGAAAGGGAATGATCAAAACTAGCGATCAAGATGGTGATGATGGCCACTGTTTCCAAAATCCCCAAGCTTTGTGGTTAGCATTAGCCAGAGGGCTTTCCTGAGTTCTCCTGAATAGCAATATGCAAAAAGTAACCTTCCCAAGCTCTCCTAAACAGCAACAAACACAACTGTTTAAACTAGCTTTGTTACTTGGTTATCTCCTTATTATATTTATAGGTTCAAATGAATAGAGTTCTCTCACTGTGAGAAGTGGGTGTTGTTTAAGTAACTGAAGATGCAGTAGTAACAGAACACCATAGGTTAGCGTTCCATCCTGACATACTTTTTCTGCGGGAAATAACAAAGAAAAGAAAGGAAGGAAGGCAAAGATCGATACATAGAGAGAAACTGCAAGTTAAACTGTTCCTTGTGACATGGTCTAATTACTACAGCCCACGAGGCTCAAATAATGTGTCTTCTCTCCCCTCCTGTTTTTTAAGAGGGGGAAAAAAAGTACTGTGGAAGCATTCCAGGATATTTTCAAATGGCAAAGAGTAAAGAGAGAGACTAGTGGAAATTTTATATGTTATTATTCATCCCATAAGACACCAAACAGAGGTTCTTATTCCAGATATTACTTCGACAAGAGTGTGCATGTTCTGAAAGTGAAGATGTAAAGCTGAATAAATGGGAAAGAATGCATATTCCCAATAACTGATCCAAGTTGTTGTTGTTATTTTGCTTCTATGGCACTGTGATATTTTGGAATACAAGACTGAACCTATAGCCTGTTCTTGACCTGACACTCCTTCACACACAAGCCAGACAACACAAGTGACATTGTAGGACATTTATTTTGCACAGTTAACAATGAGATGTCAACCTAAAATATGAACTGCTTCGTTTTCTGGGAAAATAGTACTCTTGCCAGTGTGTTGAAATGAAAGAGAATACAGGAAGACCAAGTTAACGACATGTCAGCACTAGAGATGGGGACGAATATAAAAACGGATCGCTTTTTCCGACGATTATAGCCGATTAGTTAAATATTCGTCGATCTGTATTTGTGGGTTCCAGAGACCCACACGAATATGAAGAGATGAATATTTACCCATTTTTATTTGTCCTTTGTATTAAAAAACAACAACAACAACACCATTCTGCCTACCGGCCGCCGATCAGCTGATCGGCGGCAGAAAGGCAGCCACCCCACACACACAGCCACCCAATACCACAGCCTACCCACCCCTTCCTTTCCCTACCTTAGGCCCCACGCCACCCCACCCCACCTCCACCAACACCCTCTTACCTTAATCGCTGCTGCCGAGGTCTTCTGGCCTCGGAGCCATGCATGTAAAAATGGAGACTGGCTGCCCTTTGCAAAGATGGCAGCTGCAGCGTCATTTAGGGCAGGGAAGCTGCAGCTGCCATCTTTGGAAAGGGCAGCCAGTCTCCCTTTTTACACACCGTAGCTGCAAAGGCCTGATGGAGACCCTGGCAGCAGCTATTAAGGTAAGGGGGTGTTGGTGGGAGTGGGGTGGGGGCTAAGGTAGGGAAAGGAAGGGGGTGTGGGGGTAGGCTGTTGGGATGGCTGGCTGTGTGTGGGGGTTGCTGCCTATCGGCTTCTGATCAGTTGATCGGCGGCCGGTAGGCAGAATGGGCTTCTGTGTCGTGTGGTAAACTCTCCTGGGGGGACTCAATTTGTGGGTGAATAACTCGGATGTCCGATATCCAATCTTCACCAATGTTGGTAGGCATGTTGGGAGAAGACATAGGAAGCTCTGTTGTGATTCTGGAGTCTCTAAGTACCTGGGGGGAGCTTTCCTGGTGTGGTCCTCTTTGTGAGTATATAACTCAGGGGTTCGTGATCCAATGTTCACCAACCTTTCAGGAGTTGTAGAAAGGCGTCTGAGGAAGCTTTCCTGCACATTTGGTGTCTCTAGGTCATTGGGGTCCAGTTTTATAGCCATTTAAAGCAAAGATGAATTGACAGATCGATTCATCAAAGACTATTCGTATATTCATATTCGTTGATCCATTAACCTTGACAAATAACAAATAACCTTGACATTAACCTTTTTTATTTGTCCCCATCTCTAGTCAGCACTGTCAGCATTCCTGCAAGAGGAGAGATCTATCATGACAACCATGAGGGAAATACAACTCAGGGAGACATATGCTGCTCCTTGCTTGCAGCTGTTTGCCTCCACTTGCCCTGAAAAACTTTGGCCTGCTGGACCACTGCCTCTCTGCAGGATTAGGTCTTCTCGGTGCTGGGCTGTGAATCAGCTGTTTGGCAGCCCTTGTCAAAGTCTTTCCTTTGCCTTGATTTGTGTCCCCTGTTTTGTGGAGATGGGAGAGAAAAGGTCTGGTGAAAGGGCATAGGGAGCAAGGGTTGCAGCCATAGAGAACATGGGATGATAAGGAATAGAGAGGCATCAATGCTGCCAGGACAGAAGGCAAGGTCCCAGCCGCCTGACGGCCGTTAAAACAGCTTGGATTTGGCGTGCTGGCGTTTGCCCGCCAGCCCGGATGGTACGAGACGGGTTTCAAATGTGGTCATCCAATGGGTGGGGGAGCGCAGGTATTTAAGAAAGCGCTCACCCGCAGTTCGCCCGCTTTCCTTTTCGGGCGACTGATCGGAAAGGGTTGCTGAGATGGAGAGACCGTGCAAAGCGATCGCTTGGCTGGCGGGACTTCGTGGCAGCGGGAGAGCAGCGGTGGCGTTTACTGTCGGGAGGGCAGCCTTGCTCCCTCCCCGGGTTTGCTTTACTTCTTTGTTTCCCTATTTAATTACTTGTGTCACTTAGTTCATTTACAGTAGTTTTTTACGTTTGGGGCGAGGATACCAGCCTAGCGTGCGGGCGTGCTCCCGCCCGCCTTGGAGGGGGGAGGGTTCGTTTAGCATTGTTATTCTTTTTTCAAGCTGTTCTTTGTAAATTTAGCGTGTTCTTTTAGTATTGCTTCAGCCTTGTTTCAATTAGTTCATTCATAAATTTAAGTGTGCTTATTTTGTTATTTAATATTATTGGTTTTCCACCCATTTAATTCATATTTTGAGTGTACGTTCGTAACTGGTTTTCTCGTTTTCTTCCATTCTCGCTGCTTTCCCGCTTGCGATTTTATTTACTCTTTTCTTGTTTTGTAAACGCATTCTGTTTTCTCCCATCACTGTACTTTTCTCCCGCTTGTTTTTTTCTGAGTGGTGATCGGTGTTCTGGTATCCTTCATTTTGAATTTTTATATCGCCCGCCATTCTGCTTTATAGTTTCCTTGTTAGTGTCTGGCTTTCTTGCTTCCCTGCTTTTCGCGCCTTTTCTCCCGCCCGCCATTTTGGGAGTTACCGGTCCTCACTTCTCGGTGCCATTTTGTTGTCTGCTATTTTCACGCCTTTTCTAGCGCCCGCCATTTTAGTGTCCCTGTCCTTTAAGTTCAACGGTCTGTTGCTGGCAAAGCCTTTGAGTTGTCAGCAGTAAACATTGTAGAAGAAAGTAATTACAAATTAATTTCTGAATAGTACAATACTGTTTATTTTAGCTGCTTTTGCATAGAATAGATTTATTTACAGGCATAGAGGACAGTGATTACAGGCTATTTTGCTAAATAAAATATATTATTGTTTATATTAGCAAGTTTACTCTTATTATTGGCTGGGCTCATTTCTTTTTGTTTGCCCACCCCCCTTTGTTGATGTTTAATATTCAGGAGCTATACTAGGTTTTAGCAATTATTTCCTACATGCAGGCTTTGTTTTATTAATTAAAGTTTTATTGTTATTTTGCAATTCATTATTATTGATAGTGGGATTCTGATTTATATTGGGTTTTTTAGATCTTTGTCTTAGTCTTAGTTGCCATTTGATTTGTATTGGTGGGGGATAATACATAGATAAATAAATAAATATAAATAATTGAATAACTAATAATAATTATATATATATATATATATATATATATATATATATATATATATATATATATATATATATATATATATAATTATATAATTATATAATTATAATAAATAAATAAATAATAATTAAGTATAATGATTACAAGGAATGGTTTGGCTGCTACACATTGATACTGTTGGTGAGCAACTCTGAAACTTTTCCTATTGAGTGTAATAAGCCTTTACCGTCTTGATTCCTTAATCACAGTTTAACTCATTAGGTATTTACAATTCATTTATATATAACCCAATAGTCTATTGAAGACATTAGTAAGGGATATTGAAGGGCATTTCAGGTTAAATAGACAGAGCTGGCCGTTATAGCACCACCTGCTGTTTAATTTGGAATCTGTTTGGTTTTTGGCAGTGGGAAATTTTTTGGGTTTTGGTGATCGTTAGCGCTACCCTAGAGTTCCATTTAATTATAATTTATAATGGCCTCTCGTAAGGGGCGTGGAAATGGTAAGGGCAAGGCCCCCGCAAAAAAGAGGCCCGTGCCACAAATTTCTCCTGAGCCTTCTTCCTCAGATGAGGAATCGTGGCCGATATGGCAAGAACTACAGGAGAAAATGTCTGTGCTTGAAGCGCAAAGGTTAGCATCGCAGATGCCTCAGCATAGGGACACTTCCCCTCGATGCTCGGCTAGGTAGACTAAAGGCCGTAAAAAGACCAAATTTAAAGCTTTGGCGCAGGATCTAATGTCTCGATTTACTGTGTTGGAGTCTGCCCAGGTTTCTACTAGAGAGGAGCAGCCTGCAGTGGGGGCCCATGCTTCGTCCAGCAAAGTTTCTGCTTGCCAAGGGATCAATCGTTCCGATACCATCGAAGAACCCGAAGTAGCGGCCACTGTTCGAGATGAACGTGATTTCACAGAGGAAGCAGGGCCAAGTTCATCCCTGGGCAGTGATGTCCTTAGGACTTCATTAGGGTCTTCGGGTGAGTCTTCTACCTTACACACCCCACACTCACCAGCTAATGTTTGGCCTTGGGCTGGAGGTCCCCCTTTACAATACACGGCATGCACACCCTACAATGCGATTCCTACAGGGCGGCCTCGTGTACCTTGGTCGCCAGCCAACGTTCCACCCTGTGGATGGGGTGTTCCATATCAGGCTATGCCCCCACCAGGGACACCTAGTGTAGGCATTAGCGCAGGGGTCTTCCAACATCCGTCGGTGCCCAATACAGGGTACAACACAGTTCCTTTTCCAGCTCTGCCCTACGGGGATTATTCTACTCCGCTGGGGGATCATTTGACCCCCGCTACGAAAGAGAAAATTTGGAGAGGAGAATTTGTGGAATTTTTTGACCTCTTGAACCGTGACATGGAGATAAAGGATATTGACAAGGATGACGAAAAGGAAAAGGAGAGACGGAGATGTAAAAAACCCCGATCGGACATGGGCCAATTGGGTCCCAGGTTTTATCATTTACGCTGGGGTAATTATTAAAGCTCAACCTTGGCGTGCTTCTTCCTTACTGCAATATTTCAATATCATAAATAGGGCTTACACAGATTTTGCAGGGCAGGCTTGGCTATTATATGATCAGGCTTTTAGGATGCGGAGTGCCATTCAGCCCAACTTGTGTTAGGATGAGCCTCAGCCTGGGCTCTGGTTACAACACATGACCCCAGCTAGGCCTAATACTGGGGACAGATTCGATTGTGGCCACTTGAACAGGAAGCTGGCCTTGCCGGCTACTCCCCGCCCTGGTGCGGGGCAGACGGTTCAACCCCGTCTGCCTTGTTTTGACTTCAACTTCAAGGGTTCCTGTTCCAGGAACCCATGTAAGTTTAGTCACTAGTGCATCAACTGCGGCGGAAAACACTCCAAGGCTACCTGTTTCAAAGGAGGGAGCCAGCACCGTAATAGGGGAGCCGGTGCTGGAAAGAAGCCGAATGGTGGCAGCAGTGCCTCTAGTAAGGGGACCTGCCCCAATTAAAATTGATGTTTTAAGGGCTTGGCTGCAGGACTACCATAGGAAAGACGAGGCCAAATATTTACTTCAGGGTTTTCGTGATGGCTTTCATATCCCTGCTTTAGGGGAACGGACAGCTTTTATCGCGAGCAACCTAAGGTCGGTCAGGGGTATGGAAGACATTGTTTTAGATAAAAACAACAAAGAAGTTAGGGCGGGCAGAGTCCTGGGGCCCTTTAATTGCCCACCTTTGGGGAATTTGAGAGTTTCCCCGCTAGGGATAGTTCCTAAAAAGGCTCAAGGTGAGTTTTGTCTCATCCATCATCTGTCTTTTCCTGAAGGGGCGTCAGTTAACAACGCCATCCCTCCCTAACTATGTACAGTTCGATATACATCTTTTGATGAGGCCGTTAACATGGTCAGGTCCTGTGGAGTGGGGGCAGAACTGGCGAAGTGTGATGTGAAATCAGCTTTTCGTATTTTGCCCGTTCACCCACTTGACTTTGATCTTTTAGGTTTTCAGTTTCAGGGACTTTTTTACATTGACAGAGCATTACCTATGGGATGCTCAATTTCCTGTGCGGCATTCAAGAAGTTTAGTACATTCATCGAGTGGAAATTCAGACAAAGGGCTCGTTGTAACACGATGGCCCATTATTTGGATGATTTCCTTTTATGTGGTGCGAGTAATTCCGGGAGTTGTGCTAGGATGTTAGAGGAGTTTCAGTCGTTGGCAAATGAGCTTGGTTTGCCACTGGCGGAAGAAAAGACGGAAGGCCCTGCCACATCTTTAACCTTTTTGGGTATCGAGTTAGATACAGTGCAGCAAACGTCCAGGCTACCACAGACGAAGCTGGCCGAGCTCAAAGCCAGAGTTAATCAATTATTTGGTAAGAAAAAGGTGACCCTTCATGAGCTGCAGGAGATAGTGGGTCATTTGAATTTGGCTTGTAGAGTAGTCGCTCCGGGCCGGGCTTTTGTCCAGCGCCTCTGCTCTGCCATGAAGGGTCTAAAGCGTCCAATGCACAGGACAAGGGTGACTAGGGGTATGAGAGAGGATTTGCGCATGTGGGAGCATTTCCTAGATGGGTTTAATGGCATCTCCTTTTGGAGGTCAGCGATTAGCCTGAACGCTGAATTTCAGGTACATACTGACGCTGCCGGGTCATTAGGATTCAGAATTTACTTTCGAGGGAGATGGTGTGCTGACACCTGGCCTGAGGATTGGCATAGGCAGGGAATTACGAGGGATTTAATCTTTCTAGAGTTTTTTTCCAATTGTTGGGGCTCTTTGGCTATGGGCCGAAGAATGGTCCAATTCGGTGGTCCGTTTTTGGTGCGACAACCAGGCAGTGGTTTGCATCATAAACGAACTATCTTCTCACTCGGATAGGGTCATGCAGTTAGTTAGGGCCTTTACCTTACGGGCGTTACGATTTAATGTTTTGGTCCACGCCAGACATGTCCCTGGAGTTGACAATAGGATAGCTGATGCTCTTTCACGCCAACAGATCGATCGGTTCAGGGAACTAGCTCCAGATGCCAGGGAGCTGCCAGAAGTTCTTCCACTGGAGGTCTGGCAGATTAGCGTGAGGAAGCATCAAGAGCTATAGGTATGGCGTTGGCTCCTAGAACTAGAAAAGGTTACCTAAATACAACCTGCGAGTTTAAGGAATTTAGGGCCTCTTTAGCTCTGGAGCAATTATGGCCTGCTCCTGTAGAACACGTGCAACAATTTATGGTCTTTCTACACAGAAAGGTGTTAGCGCCGGGTACTATTCAAGGAAAACTATCAGCGCTGGCCTTTTATGCTAAGATTAACGGCCACAGGGATTTTTACTGCTGATTATAGGATAAAGAAAATGCTGGAAGGATGGTCTAAGGAGCAGGGAAGGGTGTACGATTCTAGGACACCTATCTCCCCACTCCTTCTTGAGCAAATTTGTGATCAATGGAGAACGTTGTGTCCAGACCATTACGAGGTGGCCTTATTTAAAACAGCTGCTTTGATAGCAGTTTTTGGGGCCCTTCGGGTCAGTGAGTTGGTCGCAAAAGGAAAGGCAGACACCTCTAGATGTGCATTGCAGATGAGTGACATCTTTATTCAGGACAACAGCGTGAAGATTACAATTAGAAGATCAAAGGTGGATCAGAAGGGCAAAGGGAAGTTACTGGTTTTAGGCCAATGCAGTATTACACCCTATATGTCCCGTTGAGGCCACACAGGCTTACCTGGCATGTAGAGGCCATGGGCCTGGTTATTTTTTGCAGCATGCTGATGGGTCATCATTGACTAAATTTCAATTCTGGAAGCTCACAGACATGGCTTTGAACAGGGTAGGCATTACAGGACTTAGATTTGGTACTCATTCATTTAGAATAGGAGCAGCGTCCACTGCAGCTGCCCTTCGGTACACTACCGAACAAATTAAACAATTGGGTCATTGGTCCTCTTCTAGTTATCAAAGATATATCAGAACCTTACCTAACGTGTAGGCAGTGGTTCTTTGTCGTTTCAGGTACCGCAGGGACTGCTGGTCAAAGACACGTGATGATTGTCGGCCATAGTTTTGTGTATTGGGCAGAACAATATGCTGCCAAGTCCCACTTGGGGACCAACTTGGGGCTTGGTGCCCATGCTCTTGTTTCTTGGTGCGGTGTGCGCGGCTTGCTTTGGGTCCAGCTCGGACGGCTGACAGCTTTTCATCAGTCCCCGCCAGATGTTTTGCTTATTCACTTGGGCGGCAACAATTTGCCTCGTGTTCCTGGCAAAGCTTTGATCCTGGACATTTTACGTGACCTGCGAAGGTTAAATGCCAGGTATCCAGCTATGCGGATCGTGTGGTCAACGATAATTCCACGATTTGTATGGCGTGGCGCACGAAATGTGCTTGATGTTAACACAGTTCGGCGCCGTGTTAACCGTGAAGTGTGTAGAGGTGTCTGCCTTGGCTGCCTCGGCTCTGTGGTTAGTCACCACAGGATTCAATTGTGTAACGCTGCTTTGTTCCATAGTGACGGTGTTCACCTGTCGGACGCAGGTTTGAACATCTTGGAGGAGATTAGAAGGGGCCTGCTTGCTGAGCTTCAGAGGCTCTGTGGCGGGCATGGGACTTAGCTTTGCTAGTCCCTATGCTGTGGCGGGTAGTGTGGAAAAACATGTGTTTCGGTGTGTCCCATTGGTAATTTAAGGTAAGCCAACAGCGCATCCCAGCCGCCTGACGGCCATTAAAACAGCCTGGATTTGGCATGCTGGCATTTGCCCACCAGCCCGGATGGCGCGAGACGGTGTTCAAATGTGGTCATCCAACAGGCGGGGGAGCGCAGGTATTTAAGAAAGTGCTCACCCGCAGTTTGCCCGCTTTCCTTTTCGGGCACCCCTCCTGCCCGCCCCTATTTCTAGTGTGATTTTTGGTTGCCATTATGGGGCCGGATAGGAATTTTTGACTTCCATCCTGATTGGCTGTTGGATGGGGGGATTTTTCGCCTATCCCACACTGGAAAGGGGTTGTTGGCAATTTGGGTATTTTTGGTCACACTGGCGGGTAGTGTGGAAAAACAGGTGTTTTGGTGTGTCCCATTGGTAATTTAAGGTAAGCCAACAGCGCATCCGACCTCCCTGCTCTGCGGATCGTGTGATTACAGGGCCGGTTCGGGAAGGATGCGCTGGGCCACTTCCGGACCAACAGTCATCAAATAAAGATGTCTTGAGGTCTGGAGGTGTTTATTAGCAGCAGGCCCGGTTCCTGCTGTCTGTGAGACAGCGGAAACCTGGGGCCAGGGACTCGCCCTATTGACAAGCAAGGGGTATTGATCACCCCTACCTGTTACCATTTCCGCACTAATGCAGGCCCCTTATATTGAGCCAATTGATGGCTAACTTCAAATCTTTGCAAATAAAGTGTGGCCCGTATTTTAATTCTAATACTGTTGTCTCACATCTTTATTCCGGGCTTGGGTGGGCAAAGAAATAGGACGCTGATTGCGCCCAAATTGTCTCCCAGTTCAAGCAGCCTTGATACCCCTGGTATCCAGTTATGAAATACTTATGGCTCTCTCTGATAGGAAGCTTCAAGGTCAGAACAAGAGAGGTGGCTACAAAGTGGAGAAAACCACTTCATCGGGTGTCAGGCACACAGAGCAGAGAGCTGTACAGGGAACTTAGAAATGCATGTGCTAACAAAGAGGAGAGGGTGGGGGCAACCTAATGAAGCATCTTGGCTGTGTAGGAGCACAGTGCCCCTCCAGCCATGTGTAAGAGGAAATAAATTAATAGAATTCCTTTGTAATCACCTGAGCCACTCAATATGGCTTTGCACAGCCTCTCTTTTTGCAAAGGAGGAACAAACCCATCCTTGGGCACGAGGTAGTTAGTTAGTTAGTTAGTTAGTTAGTTAGTTAGTTAGTTAGTTAGTTCAATGCCACCTTTCTCCCTGATGCTACCTTTTCAACTGCCATGTTTCTATTCTGCAGAATCTTGAGATTTGTAGTTTGATAAGGGACTTGAAATCCTCAGCTGGGGACCTCTAGTTTACTTCCCTGAATATATGGAGAGAAAGAGAAATCTGAACATATGGTGAATAGCTGTTCCAGTGACTAGCAGCCTGGATTCATTAACCCATCTGCACACCAATGTGCACATCTGATTATTTGTCTTTTAGGTTTTTGGTAAAGGTTCCCCTTGACATTTAGTCCAGTCGTGTCCGACTCTAGGGCGCGGTGCTCATCCCCGTTTCCAAGCCATAGAGCCAGCGTTTTGTCCGAAGACAGTTTCCGTGGTCACGTGGCCAGCGCGACTAGACACGGAACGCCGTTACCTTCCCACCAAGGTGGTACCTATTTATCTACTTGCATTTGCATGCTTTCGAACTGCTAGGTTGGCAGGAGCTGGGACAAGCGACGGGAGCTCACTCCGTCGTGTGGATTCGATCTTACGACTGCTGGTCTTCTGACCTTGCAGCACAGAGGCTTCTGCGGTTTAACCCGCAGCGCCACCACATCCCACCTTAGGTTTTTGAGAGAGGTCTAAAAAACCAGTTGCCCAAATCTTTTCCTTTGGGTTCAAGCACTAGAGTGATTTTGCCATTATATTTATCTAGACTTTTAAATGCTGAACAAGCTCTTTTGAAGTAGTCAACACGTGGGGGACTCTTGGTCATTGAGATCTGCTGTACCAGAACAGTATTCATAAACTGTCATTAACATAAAATGTGGAGACCAAACTGATGGCTGACATGTTCCATAGAGATCATAGAATTAAAGTATCATAGAATGACTGAGTTGGAAGGGGCCTATACGTCTATCCAGTCCAACTCCCTGCTCAATGCAGCTCATATAACCCTGGTCTTGAACTAACTGCACAAGCTTCCAGTTTGCTTCCAAGCTCAGTTCAAGTTCTTGATGTTGCTCTACAAAGCCCTAAATAGTTTGTGGCCAGAATATCCGAAAGACAGCATCCTCCTGTAGACAATTGCCTTGACTTGCAACAGAGGCCCTGCTTCATGTCCCATCACCCCAAAAAGGTTAGATGGGTGAGAGCATGGGACCTGGCTTTCTCTAGAGTAGTGCTTCACTGTGGACCTCCCCTCTCTTTATTGAGATTAAAACAGAGAGCTAAATCTGTATAGTTTTCTATTATTTTGGATCTGCTTTTAAAGAATACTCTTTAATCCATTTGTTTTTCTTAATTTTAATCTCTTGTAAATCATCCTAGAACCCTGATGGTCTGAAAAGCCAAAAGCAAATGCTTTAACTAACTGAACAAAGAATCCCTCTAAATTGGCCATGTCGGCTGGAGTGTCTGGGAATGGATGTTTAAAACATGTGGGGGGTCAAAGGTTCTCCACCTCTGTCGTAGTGGGTTGTAGAGAGCAGTATATTAGTTTGCTGTTTTCAGATTGCTTTCTTTTTTGCTTGGTTTTGGGAGGCCTTTTTTATGGGTATATATTTTCACACTGAGAACCTGAGTTTTGACATTTGTCTAATGCCTCCGAGACAGTAGTTGATGGTGCACTGTGAACAATTTATTTCTAGTTGTCCAGGAAAGTAAAGTAAATAATATACAGGAAACTTGTAAAGAAAAGCCCACTAAAGGTGCTGTCCTATGCATGTTTACTTGAAAGAAAGCTCCATTCAACAAATAAAAAAAAAATATTCCTACAGCATTTTGCTTCAACTGCTGTTCCTTCCAAAACCTCCTCAAGACAGGGGCAGATTTATTTTTTTAAAAAATATATTTATTTAAAATATTTTTACCCCACCTTTTTCCTTAAAAAGATCCCAAAGTGGCGTACATCATTTAAAAGACAATATGAGGATGAATCAATATTTCTGGTTCCTGTCAGTTTTCCATATGTGCATTCATAAGCTTTTATTCTTCCCTTTCTGCAGTATTCTACCTTTTCTGTGCATAGAGATACATACACAAGATACACCACAAGAGCACACTTGTGGTGGAGGGACCACATTGACAAATAATATCAGAAATCCTTCAGGATCAGGATGGTCTGATTCATACTATTTTCTGTCCTGAACATTATGTGCTTTTTGTTGTTGTTTAGTCGTTAAGTCATGTCCGACTCTTCGTGACCCCATGGACCAGAGCACGCCAGGCCCTCCTGTCTTCCCCTGCCTCCCGGAGTTGGGTCAAATTCATCTTGGTCGCTTCAATGACACTGTCCAACCATCTCGTCCTCTGTCGTCCCCTTCTCCTCTTGCCTTCACACTTTCCCAACATCAGGGTCTTTTCCAGGGAGTCTTCTCTTCTCATGAGATGGCCAAAGTATTGGAGCCTCAGCTTCAGGATCTGTCCTTCCAGTGAGCACTCAGGGTTGATTTCCTTCAGAACGGATAGGTTTGTTCTCCTTGCAGTCCAGGGGACTCTCAAGAGTCTCCTCCAGCACCACAATTCAAAAGCATCAATTCTTCGGCGGTCTGCCTTCTTTATGGTCCAGCTCTCACTTCCATGCATCGCTACTGGAAAAACCATAGTTTTGACTATGCGGACCTTTGTCGGCAAGGTGATGTCTCTGCTTTTTAAGATGTTGTCTAGGTTTGTCATCGCTTTCCTTTCAAGAAGCAGGCATCTTTGAATTTCGTGGCTGCTGTCACCATCTGCAGTGATCATGGAACCCCAGGAAAGTAAAATCTGTCACTGCCTCCATATCTTCCCCTTCTATTTGCCAGGAGGTGATGGGACCAGTGGCCATGATCTTAGTTTTTTGATGTTGAGCTTCAGACCATTTTTTGCACTCTCCTCTTTCACCCTTATTAAGAGGTTCTTTAATTCCTCCTCACTTTCTGCCATCAGAGTGGTATCATCTGCATATCTGAGGTTGTTGATATTTCTTCCGGCAATCTTAATTCCGGCTTGGGATTCCTCCAGTCCAGCCTTTCGCATGATGTCTTCTGCATATAAGTTAAATAAGCAGGGAGACAATATGCAGCCTTGTCGTACTCCTTTCCCAATTTTGAACCAATCAGTTGTTCCATATCCAGTTATAACTGTTGCTTCCTGTCCCACATATAGATTTCTCAGGAGATGGATAAGGCGGTCAGACACTCCCATTTCTTTAAGAACTTGCCATAGTTTGCTGTGGTCCACACAGTCAAAGGCTTTTGCGTAGTCAATGAAGCAGAAGTAGATGTTTTTCTGGAACTCTCTAGCTTTCTCCATAATCCAGCGCATGTTACTAATTTGGTCTCTAGTTCCTCTGCCCCTTCGAAATCCAGCTTGTACTTCTGGGAGTTCTCGGTCCACATACTGCTGAAGCCTACCTTGTAGGATTTTGAGCATAACCTTGCTAGCGTGTGAAATGAGTGCAATTGTACGGTAGTTGGAGCATTCTTTGGCACTGCCCTTCTTTGGGATTGGGATGTAGATTGATCTTTTGCAATCCTCTGGCCACTGCTGAGTTTTCCAAACTTGCTGGCATATTGCGTGTAGCACCTTAACAGCGTCATCTTTTAGATTTTAAATAGTTCAACTGGAATGCCATCGCCTCCACTGGCCTTGTTGTTAGCCATGCTTTCTAAGGCCCACTTGACTTCACTCTCCAGGATGTCTGGCTCAAGGTCAGCAACCACACTATCTGGGTTATCCGGGACATCCAGATCTTTCTGGTATAATTCCTCTGTGTATTCTTGTCACCTCTTCTTGATGTCTTCTGCTTCTGTTAGGTCCCTACCATTTTTGTCCTTTATCATGTCCACCTTTGCACAAAAGGTTCCTTTAATATCTCCAATTTTCTTGAACAGATCTCTGTTTTTTCCCTTTCTATTATTTTCCTCTATTTCTTTGCACTGTTCATTTAAGAAGGCCCTCTTGTCTCTCCTTGCTATTCTTTGGAAGTCCGCATTCAATTTTCTGTAACTTTCCCTATCTCCCTTGCTTTTTGTTTCCCTTCCCTTCTCTGCTATTTGTAAGGCCTCGTTGGACAGCCACTTTGCTTTCTTGCATTTCCTTTTCTTTGGGATGGTTTTTGTTGCTGCCTCCTGTACAATGTTATGAGCCTCCATCCATAGTTCTTCAGGCACTCTGTCCACCAAATCTAGTTCCTTAAATCTGTTCTTCACTTCCACTGTGTATTCATAAGGGATTTGGTTTAGATTATACCTGACTAGCCCAGTGGGTTTTCCTACTTTCTTCAGTTTAAGCTTGAATTTTGCTATAAGAAGTTGATGATCAGAGTGTTGGAATGTGATGACCAGCTTGTTCTCTTGACAAAACTCTACGAGTTAGCCTTTGCCCTGCTTTGTTTTGAACTCCAAAGCCAAACTTACCTGTTGTTCCTTTTATCTCTTGACTCCCTTCTTTAGCATTCCAATCCCCTATAATGAGAAGAACATCTTTCTTTGGTGTCAGTTCTAGAAGGTGTTGTAAGTCTTCATAGAATTGGTCAATTTCAGCCTCTTCAGCATCGGTGGTTGGTGCATAAACTTGGATTACTGTGATGTTGAAAGGTCTGCCTTGGATTCGTATTGAGCTTGGATGAGCAAGGAATCAGCAGAGAGCAGGGAAGAAACTGCTAATAACCAGCTTGTTAAGGTAGCTCTTTGTTAGTGAGCATCTAGCTGAGTAGCTCTTTGAAGCTTGTTAAGGTAGCACACTTTGCTGATGCAGCCATGCCTCCTGCAAATCTGGACAGCCACTGCAGTAGCTACCTTAACAAGTTTTGAGAAATATGGACTGCCAATTTCCTCCTCTGTCTTTCCTGATTCCTGTGTGGTTGACTAAAGTGAACTCACCCAGGGAAACCTAACTTCCCATGTTTGACTTTACAGCCGATTCATTAGCATTTTCCTGCTCTGTAGTTACACCACTAGTAACATATTTTTGAATACATTTTCTTCATCAAATACACATTTCTGAACATAGTTTGTGTAAAACAACATTTTACAAAAAAAATTTACTGCCATAAATCTGGCAATAGAATCATACTGTACATCTAGAACCTTATAATAAAATAGCAGAAATAATTTAAAAAGAGAATTAAACAACACAGGACATAGGATCTGTTTGTTCTCTCTATATTTCATCAATTTTCTGAAACATAGGGGGAGCGTAGAATTTCCATGTATTTGGAAAGATTGTGGGGAAGACAACATTTTAGGAGAGGAACGCAGATCACTGGGGTGGTTGAAATAAACAATGGTGGATGCTGATGTCGCCCATCACAAAAAGGCAAGAGGACTCCAGCAACACCCTGTTATAGCTTTGGAAGGAGACTGCCCATCACTGAGGTTGGATGGACACTGATAAAATCTGACACTTAACAGTAGCATTTTCAACTCATGGTGCATAGAGTTCCATTCTCCACACAGCTATGTTCTCTGAACCATGAAATTTTGCTGCCTGAGGTATAAGCAGATTTTTTTTCACCCACCCATCAGGGTGCATAATATCGAAACGGGTTTGATAGTGGAGCTAGATCGCCCCACAAGTGACTCTCCCTGGTGGTAAGAATAAATTATAATAGCGGACCATGTCCGCTATTTCACAAAGCAGCTGCCTCAGCCTCTTTAAGCTTAGGGCTGACCCTGCTCCCTCCCTCCTCTATGTCTACCCCTCTACATTCCTTTAAGCCTCATTCTCTATATAGGAGCAGCTCTTCCCTGTTAGCTGTGACCGTTCTTTCATCCTGGGGACCACACTTTACCACCTAACCATATAATTTCCGCACAGTGTGCTTTATGGTACGGAGGAGTGAACAAGGTACACCAAACATCTGAAGGGTTAGAGGTTCCATGACCTAGTCCTACAAGTTTCTCTGTTCCTCGCCTCTCTTTATTTTTATGAGCAACAAAGGTGAACAGTACTGTATTTTATTTTATAAGTTCCTTGTTGTGCAGGCCTATTCTAGGGAGAGAGAAACAAGGATTTCTGTCTTATTATTGTTCATGCAACATTACAGATAAGCACCTCATCCAAAGATTGGTAGATTGCTTCCTTGGCTTCTTATCAATTGTGGAGAAGGAAATCTCTCACATACTCTCCTACAGGTAGAAATGAAATTATATGGGCAGCACTTGACGAGCATATGAGCTTAACAACACAAATACTGCACTATTTTCAAAACTGATAGAATCTGTGTTGTGTCACCTAGAACCAGTAGAAGGAAATCATAGCATTTTAATGGAAATCATTATGAACTGATGCCTTACAAAATAACAATGCTTTCTGGAGAATTAGCCCAGTTTAACAATTACTACCAGCAGATTTTTTTTTTCTATTTTATCTTACGAGGCCTATAATTGAAAGTGGTGAAGACAGATATTTTGCTGGTCTGTTAATGTACTACTTACAACCAAAAGGGAGGGAGGAGGCATGTCGACATATCACAGACATGCATAATTAATTTTGATATTAATGCTTTAAAACTTAAGAATGTTGAGACCTGTAATTGCCACAAATTGTTTAGATATCTGTAATATTTGTTTAGTAAGCAATCTATACCAAGTTAATTAGATAGTATACTTAATATCTAATTTCCTTTAGTTGTGTGGCTAAATGGTAATTAAATTGCTAAACATTCCTCACAAGTGCAGGGCAATAATAGGAACAGAGTTCCACACTCATTTGGTTCTGCAGATTTGAATTAATTACATGGGAAGTAGATTTATCTTTATATACTTACACCTCAATAGGTGCTTCTTGCAAGAATCAATTGGGATTTAATTTCCCTTCAACTGCTTTATTAATTCTCAATTAAAAATGGTTGCTAATGTAACAGTTCATATTACCAATTTCTAGAGAACACTTGGATGAGAAGGAGTATGACAGATATCCAGATGAAAAGAGTTGGGCATGAGTTTAAGCTGGAGAAGTCACTTAAAGGGAATGCATGAGAACAGTGTTCAGATCTTTGAAGGATGGCCATGCAGAAATGAAATTGTCTTCTTATCTGATGTTGCACTTGTATGGACTGGCAAGTCTGTCAGTTTTGCTTTCTCCCACATTGACGTTCTGTGATTCCCTCCCCCCTCCCCTGAATTCTTATGAACAAACAAACTGAAATGAAAGTCACAATTCTATCAGGCCTAGATCCAATGGATGGAGATGGTAGGGAAGCAGAAACATGAGAGGTTTGCTACAAAAAGCACTTTCCAACAGAGGACCAGAACAAACTGCCTCAGGAGATGATGGGCTGTCCTTTGTTTGAAGTATCTATACAGAGGCTGGGGTAGTTGTCAGGGAAGCTGTAACTTTATCTTCCACTGCAAAATCTTCCTTGAGGAGGTTGTGATAATCTCCCATAATTTTATTCAAAATTCTATGCTTGTTGTTGTTGCTGTTATATGCCATCATTTTCTTTTCCAATTTATGACAACCTTAGTAGGAGAGCCTCAGTTTCAGCATTTTTGCCACAAGAGATCATTCAGACATGATTTGATCTAGGATAGAAATGGGTACAAATCAGAAAATAATTGTGTTTCATTTTGATTTGTGATTTGTCAAGGTCAACAAACCACAAATTATGAATTTATGAATTTTTTCCCTGACAAATCCATAAATTGTCAATTCATTTTTTTACTTCAGAACTCTATAAAAGAGCCTCCCTGAAGCACCTAGAGACATTAAATTCTCAGGGCAACTTCCCCAGACTCTACTCTACAAGTCCTACAAGTTTAGTGAAGTTTGGGTTTCAGACACCTGAGTTATACACCCACAAAGAGGCCCCTCCAGGAAAGTTCCCCTAGAAACCTAGAGACACCAAAATCACGTAGAAGCTCCCTCTGGCTCTTCTCTAAAGTCCTTTCAAGTTTGGATAATATTGGGTTTCAGACATCTGATATACATTCACAAAGTGGATCCCCCCAGAAAGTTCCCTTTAGCAGCTGACTTGGGAAAACCCAATCTTCACCACACTTGGAGGGCTTGTAGAGGCGTGTCATGGGAAGTGTCTCTGTGATTTTGGTGTCTCTAGGTGCCTGGGGGGGGGGGACTTTCATGGAGGGCTCTCCATGCAGATGTATAATTCAGGCACCTGAAACCCAATCATGACCAAACTTGGGTAAACTGTAGAGAAGAGTCAGGGCAATTTTGCAGCCTCTAGGTGCCTGGGGGCTGTTTTATATTCCAATGAATCAATGACTCAAAAATCACTAAAAATTCATTGATTCGTATTGGAGGCATTGATGTGTACGAATATGAAGTGATGAATTAGCAATTGGTGAACAAACTTGGTGATTCATTTTTAATTCATGCCCATTTCTAATCTAGGACCAACTTGTTCATCTTTCTGGCAGTCCAGGACATCCACACCTCCAGCATCTATGCTTAGAACTGATAAAACATTATTTTACACTTCCATTCACAAAATTACCCATCACAGTGTTTGACAATGCTAGGCCCCCTTCTGTGTGATAAGAACACAAGTTTACATAATGTGTGGGTGTGTTGGTGTGATGTGGTTAAAAACCCCCATTGTGAGGAAGCACATTCTGATATGTGTAATATTGAAACTGAACTGGGAGACATGATCCTACTTTACCTGTAATGTTCACTAGCTGATGTTGAGACATGGACTATCTCCCAAGCTATCCTATTACAGGGTTACTGGGGAAATAATTCTCATGGCAATAAGTCTGAGAACCTACTGGCATTATAAATAACATTAATTTGTATTTTCCATGTGAAGTTGAGTTGACAGAATAACAAAATTATTCCATCGGATGCAGCAAAAAACCAACATACGAAATGTTCTTAGAAATGTATGAGGGGAATGGCTACTGGTATTTTTGTGTGTCTCCTACCTGTGAAGTTATCTGTCTGAATGACAAGAGACATACTCTGGGTAATGTTATTTTTTGTGCTCTAAAACCCACAGTGAATCTGTTCACTCTATAGTTTCTGAAGGAAGGATCCGTGGCAGAAATATCATCCCAAGTTCTACCCCTCACATCTCCAGTTATATTGCACAGCTGGCTTTTCCATGAAGAAGGGAAACAGAGATGTTTGAAAAGTAGGACTTCATCAAATATTTGGGAAATAGTGATGTGCAAAGACTCCCTGACCCATCCCATGCCTGAATATGAGCACACATTTGCCTACCTTGCCCTCTCTCCATTTGGAGAGACTCCAGCATGATCCTCATATTTGTGTGTTTCTGGATCTACAGGAAAAATCCAATTTCGATGAACAGGGGAATGCAAACAATTCCTAGGGATCTGCAGAGAGGAAATTTAAACATCTATTTCAATTCAGGTTCTTTCACAAGTGCTACTTTCATTTTCTTTCTTTGTGTTTTTCATGAACCATTCATTTTGTTTTCCCTTTTGCTTAACACAAAGGGGGAAACCTTTTTGGAGTTCTTTACTTCTGGGTTTCCTATTTGTATGTTCTGGCACCAAGAAAACCCTACAGAAGCCTAAAAACTTACCCAAAATGACAGAGAGGCAAGAGAATCAATCTAAAGTAGGCAACAGTACACAAGAAAGAAAAAGACCTGTGTAGGTACTAGTTTATAAAGAAAAAAAAGCCTCTGGCAGTGTCCATCCACCTACTGAATACCATTACCAGAAGCCACACAAAGATGCTCTTCCAGCGAAGTTACACCACCACCTGCATCCCGCACAAAGAATAAATAAAACCTCACATACCCACCAAACTATTCAAGTAGTGGTACTAATTCAGTGCTACCCTCTCGGCCTCAGCAGAACAACAGAAAAACAAGCAAGGAAGCAGCCTGCCAGCCAGGCACTAGCTGCTTGGCACAGTCCAAGGCAACCGCAACCAACAGAAGATGGTCCCCAAAGCAACCCACCAAAATAGATACCTTTAACAAAATAAGTACACAGTAGGTATCTGGCTGTGAACCCCAGGATTGGGAGTCTGATTTTTATTATTAAACTAAATAAAAAACTTTTTTTTTTAAATTAAATGAGCAAACAATCTCCCCAACACACACAGTGGGGAAAAAAAGCAGGATACACACACCATACTCTCTTCCAGAAAACAAGAAAAGCAAGGAAGTAAATAGATAAAATATGCCATCCAAGTCCTCCTCAAACTACTAGAATATGGGGAGATCTCTCTCTCTCTCTCTCTCTCACTCACACACACACACACACTTTATGCCTTCTTTTATCTTGCCTTCGAGACCAGAGGGTGGCAGCAGGCAAGCAACAAAATACAACAAAGACATGGAGGGGGATAAATTTTTCCAAATATCAAATAAAAAAAGAGCAAAAAACAGAAAGACTCCAAAATGAAAGAACAGGCAGTCAAGCAGGCAGTGATAGCAATCCAAGATGGAGGGCACAAAGAGATCACACATCTACAGTAGAAGGAAAACAAAGCAAGTAAAGCAGCAAAGCAGGAACACCCCTCACTGTATTTCGACCAATCCAAGCTCTTTTACAGATTCAAAATTCTTGTTCCCCATCAACACACTGACAGCAGCTCTCGGAATGCTATTGGATGAAAACATCCCCAGCGATTTGACAGAGCAAGAGTGAAAGAAAGGTTACATGAAAGAGGAAAATATGAAAGAACGTGTGCTTCTCTTTCATTAATATGAATCATGAATGTTTCATAGGATGTCTTTCGAAAAACAGCAAAAGAACATAAAAATGAATATTAAATGAACATGTGTCTTTTGTCTTTCTCTAAAACACAAAAGGTCCATCCCTAATAGCTATTACTTGAGATGGAGTGGGAGTTACAGAGCACTGTCAGTATTATTCCTGGCAGTCTTATTTGCCCAACTGTTGTCCAGGGGACACAACAAAAAACAGAAATGGGAGACACACTTCAACAATGACACTGAACCAACAAAAAACGGAGGCCAGTTTTGAGGTGGAGGGGGAGAGAAGGCTGAGGCAGATAAAATTTGGAAATGAAAAGCCAAGGCACTTGGCTACACTGATTAAGTATCACTTTGTACTATGGTTTAAAAAGCAGGGGGATGATCTGCTGCTTGTCTCAGAGACCCTCAGTGACAGGAGGGTGTAGAAGTCTTAGGTTTCATCAGGGTGAAGCTGTCAGCGTCCTCTTTGGTGTTGGTTCAGCAACTTCTTATAAGGCATTGATACTTCTGATACCCTTCCCCCCTCTGTTAATTATACAGTGCTTCTTTTATTTTAACATTTTTAATCCAATGAATACCAGAGTTCATATGAGGGATCTGTGAGGTGTACTGTTCCACTCTGTGAATGCCCCTGGTTCATGCTCACCTCAGAAACATATAGATAGCCCTCACTGAGTCTGTATTTACACATTTGAACAAAGACAGTACACATCTCTGTTGGGAAATTTTACATTAAAGTACATATGTTCACACTACACTTCCAGAAAAATAAATCTAATAAGCCTTAGTGTTTCTACTTTGGCAGGGCATATCCACTATATTAAATATTTATGATTATATTTATATCAAAGGCATCTGAGATGCTTTGAGTACAACACATAGCTGCATCTCCCACATAATTAATCTGTGATTATCTAAATAACAATACCGTTCCTTCCTTATAGCCTGTAAGCAATGTTTATGCTCCTTATTAAGCACATAACCAGACTGAACAAGCTGGGATATCAAATTAATGCAACGTGCTTGATTGCACTGCTGAAGATTCATCCAGTTTAATAAAGCCTTCAGCAACAGATGCTTATCTCTACTGTTAAGATTGCCTTTCTTACGCAACTAATTACCACATTTTTGTGTGATTGTGGTAGGTGAGTGTCTGACCCTTGACACTGTTGGGAGGGTGATGCTATGTTCTACACATTTTAATATTACAGATTAAAGATAGAAGTATATGGCCATGCCACAATGTTTGTGAGCACCCTTTCTGTATATCAACAAGGCATTCATTGTGTGCTTTGATCTGAGGGTTCATTTCAATTAGTTTTTTTAAAAAATATATATCTTCATTTACTCTATGGTAGATGTTTTGCTCTTAAGTTGAATAGCACAAAATACTAGCAAGTTTCCTTCATTTGATTAATTATACTTTCTTCCTCTTTATATAATTCCAGTGGGCTGTTTGTATCTCAGTCTTTCAGACAGACAGATAGACAGATAGATAGGCCCTGAAAGTACTTGTGAACTACAACAAGTCCGATGGCTTCTTTCTGATTTAGCAATACAAGTGGACATAGTTCTACGGTATAGCCAAAAACAAAATAAAAATAAAAATTAAAGAAGACAAAAACATTGTGGCACCTTAAAAACTAACTGCTACAATTTAATGTAAGTTTTGATGGATCAAGTCCACTTCCTCAGATATAAGAGTGAGATACAATGACCAATTTTTATACATTGATATGAATCATGAAATTATGGGTTCTCCTGAAAGAAATTTATGTATCTTAGTGCTTGAATGTCCTGATGCGTAACTTGTATTGTGGACAAGAAGCTGGCATTAGGAGAGAATATGGAGAGACAGAATTTTAGGTAAAGGTGTCAGACAAGAGTGCATTTTCTCCCCTTATCTGTTCACTCTGTAGACGGAATACATCCTGTGGAAAGCCAGACTAGATTCAGATGAATGAGGACTGAAAATTGGTGGGAAAAACATTGATAAGGTCAGATGCCATCTTACTGACAGAAAGCAGAATGACTTGAAATTTTAGTGAAAGTGAAAGAAGAAAGTTCCAAAGCAGAACTGAAGTTGAACATTAATAAGATAAAAATCATGACTGCAGAAGTCACACAACTTTAATGCTGACAATGGCAAAAATGAGGTTGTAAAAGAGTTTGCATACATTGGTCCAATCATCAGTCCAAACGGAGACTGCACCCAGGAAATCAGGAGAAGACTGAGACTAGGATGAATGGCAATGAAAGAATTAGACAAGATCATTAAGTGGAAGGATGTGTCACTGGTGACCAAGGACAAGATCATGCATATTCTTGTATTCACACCTATGTGCAGATATGAAAGCTGGACATTAAAGGTGACAAGAAAAAAATGATTTGTTTGTAATATGGTGCTGGAGGAGAGCTTTGTCTGCCAGACAAAGCCAAGACTGCCAGAAAGACAAACCAGTGGCTCCTGCATCAAACCATCCCTGATGTATCTCTGGAGGCAAATATGTTAAAACTGAGGCTATCCTATTTTGGGTATATTGTGAGAAGGCAAGATTCTCTGGAAAAGAGAATAATTCTGGGAAAGGTGGAAGGCAGCAGAAGAAAGTGGAATCTTAAATATGAAATGGATGAACCTCCCAATAGGGAGCCACAGCATTGTGTTTACAAGAGCAGGGCTCTTGAGGACAGGACATTTTGGAGGTTGCTCATTTATAGGTCCATCTGAAGTCAGAAGCAACTTGATGGCACAGAAGAAGAAGAAGAAGAAGAAGAAGAAGAAGAAGAAAGAAGAAGACATAATTGAATGGTTGTGTTAACAGTTGTTGCAATCAGAAACCATGCAATCTCAAGTGAAAATATCAAGGAAATATGAGTTGACATGACTTTTTTCTTACCCCTCTTCAGGTACATTTGTCTGTTGATCCCTTGCTCATTGCTATTGTCCCCTACCAAATTCTGGCCTAAAATGGCCAATTCCACCTTCTGAAGCTTCCACGGGACCCTCACTGGTTGTTTCAAATGAGGCTCTGGGACTTTTTTTAAAAATGCAGAAATGACTACAATGAAGCCTCTGCTGGTTAAATAAATACCTCATGTTGACTTCAGGGGACACAATTGGTTACTTGTAGGCAAGGTGGGGTCAGAGTGGTCTGTGGTGGTGAAAATGGGGTGGGGTGAGTTTCCAGTCCTAGGAGGTGGCACTTCCACAAACCCCGTAAGATACCTACTCTGACCTATTAGATTTCTATTTCATACTTCCTCTGAAGAGCTCAAAGTAATGTATACTGCTTTTGTTCTCTAAAATTATATTCTCTCTATAATTCTTTTTGGGGGCAAGTTAGGCTGAGGGACAATGACGTATCCAAGATCAGCTTTGGGACAGAACAGGGATTTGAACCCACATTCAAATCATACTCTAACACTTCTTGAGAACAACAGTAAGGGGGGGGGGGGAAGTAGACTATTAAAAATGTTGAATCACAGACTATTTTACCATTTGAGCCTTAAGTGGTCCCTGACAGGAAAATTTGTATGAAAAACTGACGTCCTGGCCATCTCTGATCAGAAGCAGTTCCAAACAAAAAAGCTGAATTTCTTGTCTTACTGTGTTTCTCTTCTCCCTGTTCCTGTTTTGAGAAGATAAAAATTATGAGTTGCAAAAGCAAAGATCATTTCAAGACAATGACAGCTGTTTTTCATCAAGACATGAAGCACTAACCCCTCTTTTCACCTTTTCACACTTCCCTGCTAACAGCTGACATTTATTATCTGCAGAAAGAAAGAGATTACCCTTAACCTTGCTTTTACAATGATTAATGTTTGGGGTAGCCATTGTTATACAAGTCAGGAAAACACACATATGAGCTGCTTAATAGTAAAAAGAAGAATAAAAGAACTCCTATTCTGTTTGCAGAATGAAATGAAATCTGCTTTATCTCAGAAAGGAAGATGAAATGCAGCATTAGCCATTGTAGTTATGGATGCTTTTCTATTCACATAAGACTATGTTTCAGATTTTCACAAAAAGAAATATTAATTCTATGGTTTGGAGCTGAATTAAGTATGAAATACAGAAAATAAACAGTTGTGTATTAAAAATTAATATATTTTCAGGGGATATTCAATGGTTCCCTCTCTATACATCAGTATACAATTTGCAAACAACTAAAAGCCAGTGTGCTTTAAAGACTGAGTGTTGAGCTACAATTGATGAGACCTGGGTTCAAATGTCCAGTTGGCCAAGGAGCTCAAAAGGCTATAACATGTGAACTAGGGATGAGCATAGACAAACTGTGTTGGGATATTTGTACATTTCTGGATGTTCAGAAGGCAGAAAAAAGGGCCCAAAGCTAATAATGGGACAAAACAGCACATCCTCTATTGGGAAATCCCATCACACATGTGTTGCATTTAGAATACATGCATGAGAAAGAAAGACTCTGGGAGGCAGTGGAAGACAGGAGGGCCTGGCATGCTCTGGTCCATGGGGTCACAAAGAGTCGGACACGACTTAACGACTAAACAACAACATGAGAAAGAAAAAGTAAGGATGAAACTCATTTGGTGGCAATAGGAAGGATTATGCTTTTTACCTTTGTAATATATCTTCCTTGCCTTTTTTGCTGTAAAGCTATTGATTAACTCATTGATGTCTATATTGTGGCTACAACACCACTAATTTCAGATTCAAGGAACAGAAAAGATGGAAGGGACATAAAACTGCATTGCCCTTTTAAGAAAGAAGCAAAGAAGATCATACCAATGACCTTTATAAAGTTCCTCACTCTTTCCTTTTCTGGTGACTGGTTTGGGAAGATGATCTCTGGAACTGAACTGAGGCTACTGTAATTTGGATAGACCATGGAAAGGTAAGATTCACCAGAAAAGACAATAATGCTAGGAAACATTGAAGGGGGCGGGGATGGGGTTGAAGTGATGGGGTGACTCAGTGGAGGAAGGGATGGCTTTTAGTTTACAAGACCTGGGCAGGGCTGTTAATGATAGAAACATTTTGAAGGTCATTAATTCCTAAGGCCAACATAAATTGACATAACAACAAAATCTGTTAATCAAATGCAGCTCTGTGCTTTAGATAGTGAAACCTATTTCCTCCTCACTCCATTGATCCTAGTTGTTAGGTGTCTGATTTACTTTCCTTTTGTCATTCTGAAAAAGAGGGAAAAGCAAGAATACCTCTCTTTCTTTCAGTGAAATACTTGCCCTTACATTGGTCTTTGTTGGTTCAGCAGTATGCACACACACACACAAAATTATTTCCTTTGTTGTAGTTCTTTAGTTGTAAACTTTGAGGATTTCCTAAAAGTTCTAGAAAGCCATTGCCAATACAAGAGGGGCATTGGGAGGAAACACTTTAAAGGTGCTTAGAATACAACCCGTTGAAGCTAGCTAGGTGAAATTTGGCAGATTCATCTCTCTTAATCATCACCCTCATCATCACCACCATAGAATTGCAGAGCTGGAAGGGGCCCTATGAATCATCAAGTCCAGGCCCCTCAAGGAAGCACAGTGGGGAATTGAACTCCCAACCTCTAGCTCCACAGCCAGATGCTATCAAATTTCTCATATGTCAATGCAAACATGAATAAGTTATAGCCATTTTTGTTTTTCAGTCCAAGCCAGTAGGAGGCTCATGACCAACGCTTCCTCTAAGCTTCTGTCCCACTGCGCAGGAGCCTTGCTCCTTGTGTGCAGAGCTTCATTCAAAACAGGAAGTAAACAAACCAGCTGCCGGCTGCCCATGCACCACCCCGACGGAGCTCTGGGCAAGCGTGCATGCGCACACACACAGCTTAGTGGGAACATTGCTCATGACACATATTTCCAAATCAATTGGGCCACAGTGCATGAATCAAATTGGATTGGACCCTGAATTGAATCTTGGTTCACAAAGATCCAAACAGAAGTGAGGGAACCTGTGTATAGCTCTAGGCTAAGACTATTTTTAGTTACAACTAGGGTAGACCTTTTTGGAATGAATTGAACTCCTATTTATTTCAATGTATCCACTCTAGTTAGAATTAACACTGTAATTAGCCTTGTCTATACAGTATATCTATATATTATAGCCTCAGAAGCATGTGAATACAGACATAATTACATTTCAAATTACAGACGTTACAGGTGAACAATAATTCTTCCTAACTTTTTTTACTGGGCAACTTTTTTGTAATTTTTTTATGCATCAGAGTGCAACATTAAATATAAATTTTTCATTTGAATTTCAAATTATTATGGTTACACAAACTTGCTGATTTATTTTTAAAAAATGAGGAATAGAGGAAAGGCCAAGATCTTGACTCAGCTTATGATTTACTGAGCTTTTATGAGAATTTATTTTAAGAAATATTGAATTATCTGTACTTGTACAAAATTTTCTGCCGGATTAAGCAGTGAGCAGCACAAAGCTTGCCCTACTTTATAATAACATTTCACATTTAAATATCAGCCTGGATCTGTGGATGGCAAAGCTTTTCACAATAATAAATTTCTATATAAACCTGGCTTCTAGTTATCACTGCATATATTTTACAGCTGGATAGTTTCAGAGGTATATGTGATAGAAAGGTTTACAGCATCATCTCTTGAGAATACTTGCTGATGCTAGAGGCTAGTCTTCACAACTAGATGGAAGTCAAGGGTCCAAAGAAGCAGGGAATTGTGAGAATTCAATTGTGTAATCTAGAAACAGGCCTTTCAGAAGTTACTTTCCATCCTGTGCATCCAGTGTTTTGGGCCTTAGGAGGGCAGAAAAAAGTGTGTCTTCTAGGCCAGGGGGTGTGGTTTTTTTAGTAACCCCCCACGAATCGACGAATAAATTCTTTATTTGTCGGTTCATGGGGGCAACTTCATGCTTCATGAGTCGTCAACTTTTGATGTCTCACAAAGCAGGACGACTCGCCAAAATGGTGAGTCGTCCCCATCTCTAGTAATATCAGACCTGCAGATAACACCATCTTATTGGCGGAAAGCAGCAAAGGCTTGAAACCACTTCTGATGAAACTGGAAGAAGAAAGTGGTAAAGCAGGACTGCAATTGAACAAAAGTAAGACCGAAATCATGACTACAGAAGGGTTGTACAACTTTGATGAAACTGAAATTGTTAAAGATTTTGTATACCTAGGTTTGCTGGTTTGCTGGTTGGTTGGTTGATTGATTGATTGATATGCTGCCTTTCTTCCCAATGAGGACCCAAGGCAGCTCACAACAATTAAGATTATATTATAATGACAAGTTAAAAATACCATACAAAACTATATTTTTTAAAAAAGGTTGAACATTGGTTAAGATTAAATGCAATTTTGAAAACATTTTAAAAATGATTTTAAATATCTAAATTTCAAAAATAGAGCATTCCCTAGACACCTATTGCTTAAACATCTGCCTGAAAAGGAAGGTGTTTGCCTGACAATGGAAGGACAAGAGGGAGGGAGCCAACCTGGCTTCTTGGGGTAGTGCATTCCAAAGCCTTGGCCTCCCAAGAAGATTTTAAAAGCCTAGTAGGTTCATATGAATTGATGCAATCCTTCATATTGTCTGGACCCAAGCCATAGAAGGCATTATAGGTAATAATCAGCATTTTGCATTGACCCCAGAAACAGATGGACAGCTAGCGAAGCTGTTGTAATAAGGGAGTTACATCCTTACTATAAGCAGTCTGGCTGCAGCATTCAGAACCAGTTGAAGTTTCCAAACACTCTTCAAAGGTGGCCCCATGCAGAGCACATTGCTGAAATCCAGACAAGATGTAACTAAGGCATGTGTTACCATGGCCAGATCAGACATCTTCAGGAATGGGTGCAGCTGGTGCAGCAGCTTCAAATGTGCAAAGGTATTCCTGGCCACCAAGAAGATTTGTGCATCAAAGCTCAGAGTTGAGCCCAGGAGCACACCCAGCTGCACACCTGTCTTTTCAGGGGGGAGGGGTTGTTGTAACCCCATCCAGTACAAGCTGGATTCCTATCCCCTAATTTACCTTGTAATTGACCATTTTGACTGGATTAAGTTTCAGTTTGTTAGCCTTCATCCAGTTCTTTATTGACTACATGCAGTGGTCTAGACACTGAACAGCTTCCTTGAAATCAGATGGGAAGGAGAGATGGGTGTCGGCAGCATACTGATGGAACTGAACTCCAAAACTCCAGACAACTTCTCCCAGTGGTTTCATGTAGATGCTGAATAATATGGGGGGTGGGGAGAACCACAGGGTGTTGAACAGGATTCCCCCAATTCCACCTTCCAAGTTCTCCCTTCCAGGAAGAATCAGGACCACTGTAAGATAACACCTCCAAGACTCATCCCAGAAAGGCACCTCACAAGGATACCATGGTTGACGGTATCAAAAGCTTCTGAGAGGTCCAGCAGAACCAACTCTGTCTGTGCTCTGACTCCTGTCCTCTGAAGATGCCGGCCACAGAGACTGGCGAAACGTTAGGAAGGAAAACCTTAAGAACACAGCCAAACAGCCCAAAAAACCTACAACAACCATTGGATCCCGGCCATGAAAGCCTTCAAGAATAAATTGACACATCTATTTTGAGAAATGTGGACACAAGGGAAAATCCATCAGGACTTCAAAGATACTTGAAGACACACCTCTTATCAGAAACCCAATGCAGCTTCCATAAGGAACAAGGTACTGCTTACATGATCTTTGCCATTTGACAGCTACAAGAAAAGTGTCAAGAGCAGCATGTCAATCTTTACACAACATTTATAGATCTAAGGCTTGTGACATGGTGCACAGAGAAGGCTTATGGAAAACCACACAGAAATGTGGATATCCTGAGAAATTAATGCATACCATTTGAGAATTCAGTGATGGTATGCAAGCTCACATACTTGACACTACATACACTACCTTTTCTGATTCCTTTCACAATACAAATGGTGGAAAGTAAGGCTGTATTCTTGCTCCAACTTATTTCAGTCTTAAGTTTTGGGGTGCTAATGGGGAAGAAAACTCTGTTGATGACCTTCAGTATTACACTGATGGGAAACTGTTCACCCAGACAAGATGGAAATTCTGCGGGTGGGGACCCTAGTGTCTGTGGGCTGGGCACCTCCCTTTCTTTTTGGGGGGCTACTCTTTCCATGAAGGATGAGGCACACAGCTTGGGCATACTCCTGGACCAGGTACAGTCTTTGGAATCTGAAGTAGCATTGGTGGTCCGGTCCGCCTATTTTCACCTAAGGCTGTGTCCCTACCTTGACACTGGGTCCCTCACCATGCTGCATCAGTACCCTTTGATTGGATGGGACAGGGTGAATTTCATTGGGACTCAGAAGTTGCCATTCTGGGCTACTCTTTGCAATAACCATTTTCTGCCTGGAATAGTTATTGAAATGTCCCTGCAGATAATTTGTGGCTTTCTGCATCTATCTGATCTAATCACATGTGAGTTATGAATTAGGTTGGGTTATCCTACTCAGAAGTTGCTGATCTGGGTCATTATATTCCACTCCAGTGGATTTGGGGGCAATAAAGAGTTAATGAAAGAGCAATATTCATTGGGTTTGATGTCTAAAATATTGTTCTCATGTTTGTCCATTACATTCCACTATTTCTGGCATCCGTTTTTTTAAAAGGAGGCCCCTTTCTGGATCATTCTGTTTCATTTCATTCTAACCTTTATTTACCCCCCCCCCCAAGAAGTCTTGATCTATTCTCCACCACTTGAAGATCGATACTGATAAAAGGTGGTCATGTACCAATCTGTTCTAGGTAGACCTTACAAGAAACCAGTTCTGCACTGGATAAATGCCTGTATGTACACTGTCTTCCTTTGTGTTCTCATCAACAACAAGGTGACCTCACAAATCTCTAAAGGTAGCAGGACTTCTGAAGTCTTCAATCCCCTGTGTGGAACTGATGTGGAATCAATCATTTTGTTAAGCTGAAGATGTAGAAAACTGTTGTTCTATCTTCACTGTTGTATGAAGTTGAGAGTCCATCTATCAGTGCCATGAAAGAAAGCTTAGCTACTTTCGTCTAGTCTTTCTTTGGAGAATTCTCACTATCAAATGACAAGGTAAAGTTCCGGAATGGACAAATATGGCAAGTGTTTTTATAATCTTGAAAGAGCAACAACTTCAGTGGGCTGGTCACGTTGTCAGGATGTCAGACAACCATCTTCCAAAGTGTATTTCCTATGGAAAGCTTGTTGCGTGTGGTCAGTTGTGTGGTGAACAAAGGAAACGATTTAAGGCTACAATGACAACAACGTTGAAGAAATTTAAAACTGGCCATGTACACTGGGAAGTTCTTGGATGAGACCAAACCATGTGGCAAAATGAGAAACATTTCGAAATAAAAAGAATCAAAGATGCACAAAAGATGGGGTAAACGAGAAGGCAAGGATATAACATCTCAATGAATCCAGGATCAGCTAACATACCCACTATCCTTGTGTCTTCCAAGCTTTTATTGAGCTAGTCACTTGCATATCCATCAATGTGATATTATTAAACCTTAATAACTCTCTTCTTCTTCTCCTTCTCCTCCTCCTCCTCCTTCTCCTTCTCCTCCTCCTCCTCCTCCTCCTCTCCTAAATGGTAGACCTCATAGAAATGGTATTCAAAAACAAAAACAAACATGAACTACATGTATAAATAATGTGTGTGTGTATAATTATATATATAATGTGTACAAAAAGTTACTCCTGAAGCAAAGCTATAAAGAGGGCAAACTATCAAGGAAAAGATAATTGGATTTTTCTCTGGCTATGTTAATCTTCCCATTAGCAAGTCTATCTGCTTGCCCATTAAATACTTGTCAATTTGCATGTGGCTGAAAACAGCAAAGTGCATGCCAGCATTAGAAAGGGACTCCTAATACCCCAATGATCTTCCACACTTTCAGTATTTCCCAGTCACATTTGTTGTCTGAACTACTTAGGCACACATAATGCTGCTCTTCTTGCGCTTAGCACAAATCAGGTTAGGATGTTGGTTTTCAAAAAATAAAATAAAATAAAAGAATCACTTTTAATGTGACATTTGAACATATCAAGTGTTTTTACAGAAGGCAGAGTGGACTGCTAGGTTATAAGCTCTGTTGGATGCTTGAGCCTCTCCTGGTAACAATCATTCAGCCATTGATATGCAGACAGCAAAGTGCTTCTCACAATTCAAATGCTAATCACTGCATGCTGGGAAATTCAGTTGTTCCCAGCTGTAGCTTGAAGCAGCTGTAGCCGGGAGCATATGATTAGAACCTGGATTTAACAGGACTAACTCCCTCCTTTGCAAGAAGAAATGGGGGAAGAGAATGACCACTTAGCAATGCAGAGGAGTGGAAAGTATAAACTATGTAACTATAAAATAACCAAAAAAGGAGCCGTGCTGTCCTTACATAAGGAGAAGGTGGTACCTTTATTAGACCACTGGAAAAAAAATCAATCAATGCAGTTTCATGGATAGAAAACAGTTCTTCAGGCATACACCAGTAACTTGTGGATAGTGCAGAAAAACTATAAAGGAATGTCTCAAAAATTCATGGTAGAATTTAAGGTGAGTTTAAACTTGGTTACAACCAGGCTTTGAAGGTGTGGTTGCACCCCAGCAACATGTGGTTGGAATTTTCCACCCAACTCTTCAGACAGAGGTGGCCCATTACTCTGTATATGCCTTCCCCCGCACCCCTGTTTTTGAAACACAAGTTTCCTGTTCTAATTTAACCTTAATTTGGATTTAATTTGGATTTAATTGGTTTCCACCTGGTGATTAAATGAAATTTTATCCCAGAATTTTGATGGAGATTGCTTTGTCTATGGGTGGCCTTTTTTTCCATCCTCCAACCAAACAGGAAACTTGTGTTTCAAAAACAGGTGATATGGAGGCAGGGAAGGTATACACAGAGTGATGAGCTACCTCTGTCTGAATAGCTGGGTGGAAAATTCCAACTACATGTTACTAGGGGCAAAGTATTAAACCACACCCCAAAAGCCTGGTTGTAACTAACTTTAAATTCAGTTTAAGAAGAATACTTGACAGACTTCTGACATGAATTTTTTGGACATTCTTTTGTAATTTTTCTCTACTGTCCACAATATTGCTGGTGCATGCTTGAAGAAGGGGATTTATTCCACAAAAGCTCATGTTGTTTATTTGATTTTTTTTCAGTAGTCTAATAAAGATATTGCATTTATATTATGTAACTACAGTATTTTTTAAAAATTGCTAATGACAGATAAGGAAAGAAAGAGCCATCGTGACTTAAACATTTTTCCTCTGATTTTCCAGAGTATTTTTGATGTTTTCTCCTGGCATAGAAGGTTTTAAATGAAATACAACACACAAACAATTAGAATTTTTCTTCTGATAAGACATGATGGAAGAGCTAGGAATCCACCTTTTAAGGTACAGCAAAAGTACTTCCTATTGCATTATTTTTAAAATCCAACAACAGTCCCCCCCCTTTCTCTGGATTAATACTTGGGTGTTGAAGCACATGAAGAAGATGGTTTATTCTGAGTCAGAAGATTAGTCCTTCTATCTCAGGATTTCATACCGGAGTCTTTTCCAACCTTAGTTAGAGATGTCAAAGATCTGAAGAACCTGGAAGGTATTGCATGTAAACTGAGCTACAATGATCTAATTTCTAACTGTGCTAAAAAGTAAGAACACTGTTCATTGAATGACAGCAATTGGTTCAAAGTTCAGTGCAGTCTCATAAATATTCAAACACAAGTAAGCTTTCTGAATCGAGTGTTAGACAATGAACAACATTGGTCATTTGTCTGTTTGAAGGTACAGATCATTGACTGTTGTTGGATCAAGCATTTATTGTACGTAGAGTAGACTCTTTGAAACTAATTAGACTACCTATTGATGAGTTATTCATGACAAACTCAAGTCCAAAAGATTTAAATAAGTCCATTCTATGTATGACTAAAGTTAGATCAGGCACATTGCTCTTGGTGGCTCAGGGGCAAGATTTGAGACTGACCCCATTTTTAATTTTATTACATTTATTTATTTGTTTTAGGTTGCTGCGGTGTTGTGAATGTTAATACTGCATAGGGCAAGGCTAGACTTGAATGAAGAAAATGTTTTCTGGCAGCTCGGCTATTTGTTGGAATTATATGACATAATACACAATTCTAGCTAGATTAAAAGAGAAGGATATGTATGTGTTACCACAAAACAGCATTTAACAAGGAACCATAGATGTTAACATTCTAAACATTACTTCTAAATTACTTCTGAGATTTTAAACCACTCTAACTCCATGGGATAATGCATGATTAGAGATGGGCACAAACCACTGGTTCAGCAGTTCGTAATGGTTCATTGTTCAGATTCATGGATGTTCTGTGGGTGCCCTGGCTTTCCTCCTCTGGCGAGCACCCATTCATGTGGTAGGGAAGCCCAGGACACTGCCTCTGAGTGGGCACCTGCCAGAGGTGGTGGAAGCCAAGGTGCCTGTGGAAGACCTGTGCATCCAAAGAATGAACTATCACTGATTCGTAGACCATCTCTACGCAGGATCTAAAACTGACTTTCTATCTAAATACAAATTATATCATTCCTTTTTATGAATTTTAGAAAGTTCCCCATGATATTCTTGCAAGGAAGCTAGTAAAATGTGGCTAGACAGTGCTACTGTTCAGTGGATTTGTAATTGGTTGACTGACCGAACCCAAAGGGTGCTCACCAATGGCTTCTCTTCATCCTGGAGTGGGGTGCCTCAGAGTTCTGTTCTGGGCCCTGTGCTATTCAACATCTTTATCAATGACTTGGATGAAGGAATAGAGAGTATGCTGATTAAATTTGCAGATGATACCAAATTGGGAGGGGTTGCTAATTCCCCAGAGGACAGGATTAAAATTCAAAATGACCTTGACAGATTAGAGTCCTGGGCCAAAACTAACAAAATGAATTTCAACAGGGAGAAATGTAAGGTCCTACACCTAGGCAAAAAAAAATGAACTGCACAGATATAGGATGGAAGACACCTGGCTAGACAACAGTACCAGTGAAAGGGATCTAGGAGTCTTGGTAGACCACAAACTGAACATGAGTCAGCAGTGTAATGTGGCTGCCAAGAAAGCCAAGGCAATTCTTGGTTGCATCAATAGGATTATAGTGTCTAGATCAAGGGAAATGATAGTACCACTCTATTCTGCTTTGGTCAGACCTCACCTGGAGTATTGTGTCCAGTTCTGGGCACCTCAATTCAAGAAGGATGTTGACAACCTGGAACGTGTCCAGAGGAAGGCGACCAAAATGGTCAAAGATCTGGAAGCCATGTCCTATGAGGGAGCTGAGAATGTTTAGCCTTACAAAAAGAAGGTTAAGAGGGGACATGATAGCTATGTTTAAATATTTGAAGGGATGTCATGTCGAGGAAGGGACAGGTTTGTTTTCCACAGCTCCAGACACTAGGACAAGGAGCAATGGTTTCAAACTACAGGAAAAGAGATTCCACCTGAATCTCAGGAAGAACTTCCTGACCGTCAAAGCTGGTCGGCAGTAGAATAGGCTGCCTCGGAGTGTGGTGGAGTCTCTTTCTTCGGAGGTTTTTAAGCAGAGGCTGGATGGCCATCTGTTGGGAGTACTTTGATGGAGTTCCTGCATGGCAGGGGGTTGGACTCGATGGCCCCTGTGGTCTCTTCCAACTCTGTGATTCTATGATTCTATGATTTATAAAGTGGAACCATAACAGAGGAAATAGTCTTTGGAAGAACTATACAATAAGCTTTATATTCTGTAATACATTCTTTGTTGGTGGGGGTGGTAGATATGGATGAATACACATGGGAACATAGATGACTACTTTATCCTGAAGCAGATTATTGTTCCATTTTCTTAATGTTGCCATCTCTGGTTGGCAGCAGCTGTCCAGAGTTTCAGACAGGATTCTTTTGTAGCTCTGTCCGGAGATTCTGGAGAACTGAACATGGGATCTCCTGCTCCACCTTCCTCAATATTGCCATCTCTGATTGGCAGCTGCTTTCTGGAATTTCAGACAGGATTCTTTCATAGCTTTGTCTGGAGATTCTGGGGAATTGAACATGGGATCTTCTGCATGTTAAACATGTGCTGGGCAACAGAAGTATCCTATCACCATCATGAACTGACAAATTCACCAGGATGCCATTTTATACATGCTGCCCAAAAAAGCTGAGGCAACCTCTGTTTGAAAGTATAATCTAGCAAAATCTCTCCTTAGAGAATGGGCTTGCAAGCATCGTTGATGAGTTTTAATAAGAAGATGCCATTGCAGAGAGACAGGATCCTGGATGATTTCCATACCTAGCATAACAGTTTGTGGCTGTAATCATTTTTTTTATATGCTCAAACTCTACTATGTTCATCTTCTCTAGTGATAAATTATATTCTAAGTAATCATATTCTCATATTGCCTCACCAAGTCACTCAGAGTTGGCTGTTCTACCTAGAATTTATTAGAATACTGGTATTCTGATTGCTTCCAGGAATATTTTATTCACTGCAGTAGCTCTAGTTGATGGAAGTCCAACCTCATTATGGTAGTAGGGATAATGGAGAAGGCAGAAGAGACATCTTTAGCAAGCTAGCACTGCTCAGCTACAAAAGCTTAGGCTTATATGTTTGCTAGATATTTATACGTATTTTAACCAAATTGTGGGAATGTCCAGATCCCTACCTGTACAATTCCAACTGGAATTGATGTGTAGGGAACCATTTTGCTAGGTCAATCATTTTGATAGAAGAGATTCTCCCTAACCATGTTAACGTCAGCTTCTTTCCGTTATGTATCTGGTGAATCATGGACTTACAATGAAGAGAATTTGTTTCACTTAAAGTAAATGGTATAATTATGCCTAAATATGTTATAGATAGTTTTATAACAGGGATAATTAATGTCCCTAGGGATTCCTTCTCTTTGTCAGACATATTGAGCTCTAATACTAAGGATTTAAAAATGGCTGTAAGGTCAGGGTAAAGAGTAAAGGTGATAATGAGTAACCCTTTTTTTCTGACATGTGATTAAAAAGGGAGGAGAATCCATTCCATTAGTTCTAATTACTGTTGTATGACTAAAATAGAGAGCCTTTAGGCAATATAGAAAAGATAAACCCAAGTCCATTACTTCCCCAACTTCTCGGTCAAACAGTGATACTCCATGTCCGATTTTAGTGGACCATCCTTGAAAATATTATCTGAAAAAAGACAGTTTCACCAAATATACCAATAATAAAGGCAACTGCAGAAAATAATTCAAGATTGGTACGAATTGCAAGTTAGTAACAAACTAGATATTGTCAAGTGCTCTTCTTGAGAGAGAGCATTATTATTTCATTCATTTAATTTGTATCTCATCTTTCTCTCAGAACTGGGACTCAAAGCAGATTCCAGAGCAAGATGAAAACTGAAACAGATATAAATAGATTTGTACAGACAGCAGGCACATATAAAAACATACAAAACTTATCCTCCACAAAAGCAGCTGTAATATTTAAAACAGTGCTGAATTAAACCCAAACGCATGGATTTAAGAAGCACAACACCATTATTTTGCAACCGGTTTCTTCAACAGCCAGACAAATGTTGAAAGCCTAAAGAATAAGCGCTAGATGATTTGTAGCAGAAGGACAATGTAGAAGGACCAGCTTAGCCTCCCTGTGAGGTATGTTCCTTCCAGATCCAAGGAGCAGTCACCAAGAGTAGCCATCAGGTAGGCCATTTCACAAACCTACCTTTGAGAAATGTGGAGCCAAGAGAAGATAGAGCCAAGAGAGACTCAGAATGCTCACCCATCTTATTGGATAAGCTGGAGCCAATCCATATAGGGCTGTGTACATCAAAAGCAGCACTCAGAAACAGACTGGTAGCCAATGGAAATGCTGTTACACTGGAGTCATGTGCTCCCTATCATTGCTAAATGACTTGCAGAAAAGCCCCTCGCCCTTGGTCTGCCTCAGCAGAGCTGCCTATCAAATGCCTTCTACTGAGAATCCTAAGCTGTGGGAACACATATAAAGGACAAATATATGTAAAGAACAAGCAGACCTTTGAAGATTTTTACTCAGGAGCAAGAATACGTTTTGTAATTGAAAGAACCACATTGATCAGTTTCAGCAGCTACAGCATATTCAGGGATATTTGAAACTCTTTCATGCACTTTGAGAGTTTATAGTATTTAAGTCAGTGGTAGTTTGCAGGATGAAAAATAGGGAAAAGTATGGGGCCTACATGAAAACCCAGTTCCTCATATCTCCATCTCCTTAGCCCCAAACCTCCCCATTCTGAGCGGGAGGTCTGATGGGAATAATAATGGAAGTCTTCTAGTCATGCTTAGCTCACTATAAATAGAAATCTCCATGTAATCAGGAACCTTGTTTTACCCAGCTAGGCCGATCGCATTTTGTAGAATGCAACATGGTGGCTACAGTCTAAATCAGTGGTTCCCAACTTTGGGTCCCCAGATGTTCTTGGACCTAAAACTCCCAGAAGCCTTCGTCAGCAGCTGTGCCAGCCAGGCTTCCTTCACCTTCCTTCAGGCTAGTTCAGGAACATCTGTGGACCCAAGGTTGGGAACCACTGGTCTAAAACCAATCTTGCAAATAAAGGAAATTCACTGAATCAGTTACCAAAACTGTAAGTCAGTACTTGGGTAAGTTCCATGAATTCAAATGGGTCTACTCTGGTCACAACTGGATTTAGACCTAAGATTCCAGTACAGTTACTATTGATAACCACCTTGCATGCAACAAACTTTACAATGGTGAATGTGGGTTGGAAAGAAGAAAAAGATGGTGTGGGATGCCCACTGCGAGTGTTCAGCCCCACTCCAAAGTTCCAGTTGGAGAGTGTTTTCACCACCAAAAGAAAGTTTGGTGACAGGGTCCCCCAGTTCCCTCAACAAACCTTTCTACTATGTGGTCTGAAACTACGGTGTACTGCTTAAAACAATAATGCATGCTTGTTTTTGCAAGTGTCCCCTAGCTGATAATGCCTGCTTTGGTTTTGGATTATGATTTGTACTGCTGGACTTACTCTTTTTAAAATGATTTGTAAGTTGCTTTATATAAGCAGTTTTATATTATTTTAACATTGTATTGCAGGTGCTTTCTAAATCAAACTCCTTAGACCAGTGTTTCCCAATCTTTTTCGAGCCATAACTCCCTTTTATAATAGCCAAGTAACCTGCCACTTCCCACCACATTTGGATAAAAACTCGTATTTAATGGAGTAGAGAAAACACATTGAAAAAGATTTTTCAGAATATAATTCTAACCTAATATTTAATGTGATGGTTGTACTTGCATCTGGGCCACCAGCTTCAAAATTCACAGCTGAGTGTTAAAACTACTTCCCCCCCCCCATCTGACAGTCCCTTAATGGACTCCTGGAGATGGAGGTAATGAGGTAAATTGGGTTTCACTAGGGGAGGGTGAATTTTCCCTCAGGAAGTGAACCATTGTCCTTTTCATTCTCCCTTCAAGCAGTGGCTCCTCGCCATCTTCCTCAAGGTGCTGAGGCAAGGAAGGGGGCTGAATTTGCTTCAGCTGTGGTAGCAGTAGTCTTTTCTTTCTCCACCACAACTTCTTCCACTTCCTCTCCATCCTGCCACTGCCTCCTTGTTTCTCAACCCCGACTTGGCTAACAGGGGCTGCAGCTGGGTCCTGCCCCTCACTGCTACCTTTCATGGGTCCCCACCAGAGCCATCCATCCATCCATCCACCACAGCCAAGGAGGCGTTGCTACCACTGCAGTTGGATAAAGTGTGCAGCCAGTGGCCCCCAGGGACCTAAGAACCTGCAACAGGGAGTGAAGAGAGCTTGGCTTGATGGGATACAAGGAGAAGAGGGAAAAGGTTGATGAGTTGAGGTTGATGTTTCTCCCTCCTCAGAAAACAACAACAACCCACCTTGGGGGTCATGACCCAAAGTTGGGAACCCATGCCTTGTACCGAAGAATTTACAAGTGTTGAACATAGAATAAAGACATAGAAATGATACCATGAGAAATTTGGGTAAAGCTGTAGGTCACTAATAAATTTGCAAAACGTTGTAACAGAATGGGGTAGAATGGGAGAGTGTTATGTGTGAGTCCCCTAAAAGCAGTTTAGAGATGGCAAGCCCTTTCATTATCACCAGAGAAGAACCAAATTTCCCACAGAGGACATGATTTGTGAAGCTGCTATAACTGACTCATGGGATCAAGCCATTATTTTTCCCCCTGTTTCCTGGCATTGGATAATATGTCTGTGCACGAACCAAAAAGGAACATGTAGAGAGCAATCATACTGCCACCCAAGCTTCATATGCCTTTTCTTCAACTCATTCTTATTTAAAATATTGACTCTAATGGCTCAGTCTGCCGCTGAAACAATGGCGACATGTTTGCTTTCCAGGAACAATCAAGCTTACCTTGTAGTGTATTTAATATTAAAGACTGATGCTTTAAGAATGAGAAAGCTCACTTTAAAATGGTCTCTAATTCCAGCTGACATTTAATTCACTGTGTGCTTATTAATTTTGGATAACAAATAGTTTCCTTGGGATTGTTATTTGGTCAAAATGCGTTTGAGAATGACTTAAAATGTAATTAAATGCCAACCATACACTTCTGTCAAAGTTAAAGAGAAATGCTGAAGTCAAATAAGCTGAACTCTCTATTTAGTCTCCTTTCAGATCTGGATTGCTGTCTACGAGCTAACCTGTTGTTGTTTTTAAAGTTATTTAAATTCTACTTTTCCCATTTGTTTACCAGATCCTCTTATTCTGCTTATAAATGTTACTGAACATTGGAAATCTGAAATGTTTAATCATAGAATAGTAAAGTTGGAAGGGGCCTATAAGGCTATCAAGTCCAAATTAATTTTCAGCTTTTAGAATAATCTCAGCTGCAGATTCTGAAGAACTCAGTTTACATGTAAAATATATATGCATTACACTATGCCTTTATTTAACATATTCATGATACTTAAATATTGAGACTAGATGGTTCAGTATTTTCATTTGCAAGCAGTTAAACGAAATCTAATGGCAGAATCCCCCACTGAGTTTCTGGTTCTCTCAACTAGGAATGTTTGTGAAGTTCTCCAAGGCTGAACTCAGCAATATACAGTAATTCAGAAATGCAAAAGATAGATATGCCTTAGAGTTTAGAGGCCAAAACCCCGCTCAAAAAACAAACAAACCAAAATCCATCGTTAACTGTGATTAAAGTCAATTTGGGGGAAAATGTTTTACTTTCTACCTCTTTCCCCTTCTTATCCACTCTTCCGGTTCTCCAAACACACATCATTCCCAAATCCTCTCTCTTCTTCCATCCATCAACTGAGATAGTGAAGGAAGCAGCAAGATCAAAAGTTTCAACAAGTTTTTGTTTAGGACTACAGTTTCCAGGGACGTGGTGGCGCTGCGGGTTAAACGGCAGAAGCCTCTGTGCTGCAAGGTCAGAAGACCAGCCGTCGTAAGATCGAATCCACGCGACGGAGTGAACTCCGTCACTTGTCCCAGCTCCTGCCAACCTAGCAGTTCGAAAGCATGCAAATGCAAGTAGATAAATAGGTACCACCATGGTGGGAAGGTAACGGCATTCCGTGTCTAGTCGCGCTGGCCACGTGACCATGGAAACTTCTATGGACAAAACGTTGGCTCTACGGCTTGGAAACAGGGATGAGCACCGCCCCCTAGAGTCGGACACGACTGGACTAAATGTCAAGGGGAACCTTTACCTTTACCTTACAGTTTCCAGATTCTGGGAACTGTAGCCCACCAAATAAGCTCTGGTAAGGCATGGAGTTTTTGCAACCCTGCATGCTGCCTGCAGTTAGTTTGACTTGGAGGGACTTTTCTGTTCTGAGGTGACTGTCAGTCTATCCAGCATTCATGAATAGTTCTCTCCTGCCTCTGATTGCAAAGAGAGCCCCACCTCTCTGCTGAGAGCATTTTCCCTCTCTAGAGACTGTTGAAGTTTGTTGTTGAAGGCAGTCATGCTTGTGGTTTGCTATTTGATCTCTTCACAACTGTAAATAAAGAAAACATTTTTTTATTCTTTCTTCTATTAATGTTTCAGAGTGAGGTATTGAGGCTGTAAGTGCCAGTTAATGAGAAAAGAGGTGGACTAATCTGGGGAAACATGAAGATGTTTTGTTCTGTGAATACCTGCACTTCTGCTGCACAGCTAAAGGAATTTAACCCAAAAATTGAAAACTCTGCAACATGCAGTTCAAGTACAGAAGAGAGATCTTCCCCTTTCTCATTCTCTATTCTTTGTTATCCTGAAGCACAGAATTCTTTCTGTTGCTCAGAATCATTTCAGATTTAATCCACGTGATAAAAAAGAGCACAAGATGACCCACACTCTATTCAACCTAGCATCTGTTTAATCAAGCTGCAATGGCTGGGGTTGTTGGCAGTTGTAATCCAAAACACCTGCAGGTTAGGTAAGGTTTAGCTAGAGATTTTAAGGAAAAACAGTTATTTGGAGTTCGTTGTTGTGTGCTATGACACCTGAGCTTTGACTTGTGTATTTATGGTTTTTTGTCTGAATACCTATAAAATGTAATGTGTGAGACCTGGATTGTACCATTTCTCCCAGAATTGAGAAGGTCTCAATACATTGATTTTTAATTTTTAAAAATGCATGGCATATATCTTTCATTTATTTGACTAAGACCTCCAGTCTAAAAATTTCTCCAGCACTTGCAAGGTGGAACATGTGTTACTCCACATCTGATACTCTATATGCGCTAACAGTTCTTAAGTTCAAACGCACATTGCAAACTTACCTGCTTTCACAAACCCTCCTTATATTGTCCCACCTTCCATCTATTTTTTGAGCAACATGAATATTATATTTTATTTGTATACACTGTTTATTAGGGATGTGTGGGAGAAACATTTTTAGTTTGCTTTCATTTCAGTCTCTCTCAGGGTTCTCCTCTTTCGTTTCAGTTTAAGGCAAGATCTTGAAATCTATAACCTGCAACAGATGAACAAGCACTGGCAATACTGATAATAAATAAATAAATCAAATCAAAATTGGAGGTGAAAGGAATGTCTCAGCAGCATCAGCAAACATGTCACCAAAGAGCAGACCCTCCAGTTTCCAGGCCTTTTAAAATATTCAGACTCCCGACCCACCTCCTTCCAGGATGTGCTCTGAATTCTAAGTAGCAGCTACAGCCCTCCACATGTAACTTGCAATGCTACTTTCAGTTGGAAGATCAAATGAGGCCATTTTGCATACACGGATCAAATAGAGGTGATCTAAAACACAAAATACATAACAAATCAGATGTGCACCTGAATAGTTTAAGTTGTTGTGTGTATGCATGCATGTATTAAGTTGTTTTATTTGTCCGTTTTATATTTTTTGTGTATTTTTATATTCTTTAATAAAATTTTTTTTAAAAAAATAAGAAATCCGCAAGTTTCTTTAACCTCTCTTTTGCAATCCCAGATCTTTTATCTTTTATATTTTAGCACCGCAAAAGATTATGAAAACAATCATAATCCTTTTATGATTCCCCCTTTTTGTGCCCTTCCCCCCAAAATATGGGTTATACCACATCTGAACTGTTTATATTGAAGGTATTATTGTTCTTGCTTCTGCTTCAAACTGAAACATCTGTATGTAAGAAATACTAAGACTTTATTTTGCTGCCACTATCCAACCCAAATTTTATTTAAAACCTCCATATGGAAAAGTGAGATGTGAACAGTGAATACACAGTCATGGACTTTGAGTAAGATAATATCCACCCCAAAGGACACACTTAGTTTTTCCTCTTTAACTGATTGGTTTATGAATGAATTTTCTGTTTAATTCTCTACTGATGGACATTTTACTCAGCGCTGCAAGCATTTTCCCCTGGGCTTTAGTTGCATTACCACACTACTTGCTTCTGGAGAGGGTTTCCCTGTTCCTAAAACAGACTTCACAATGAAGTGCCTAAATATATTGTCTCATGAAACAGAAGTCATCTGATTTTTCCCCCTTCCTTTTTCTACCATATATAGGTTAGGGCTAACCTTTCTAACATTCCTACCTTGTTTCTGAAAAGGATGTATGTTTCAAAAATAAGGGTTAAATTGCATAGAGTATTGAATGGGCTATTTAAAATGAAGGTGACAGGCATATTACTCTGGCAACAATCAGGAACTTTTAAGATAATTATATATCCTGAGGACTTTCCCAAGATGCCTGAACAGTAACATTTTACAGTAGAGCTGTTCCATGTCAACTGCTACAAAATTTGTAACTCATTTTGTGAAAGTGAAATTATTTGCTTTTTATCTTTCAAATTATTTTATGTTGGCATTCTTACATTCCTACAGTGCTTAAAATAGCAAAGTGATTTATGAGACAGGAAGTAAGCAATTCAAATTGGCTTTACAGCAAACTTCAAGGAACCTTATGGCACAATATAATTCAACTTGTCCCATTTGTCAATCACATCAGAGTTACCCAACCCAGACTCTGTAATAGGCAGGCCAGTTTTGATGACTCTGGGACTAAGTGCCTGGATCTTCCTCCAATCAGTTGCAGTTCACACTCTTTTCTACCATCACATTGCTGAAATGTCATGGCAAACCACACACAGACAGAGATACACACTTTTAAAACGAGTATTTCCTGTTTCTGAGCTGTTTGAATAGCTCAGTGAGTTGGGTATCTTGCTGCAGAGCCAGAGGTTGGAAGTTCGCCTTCCTACTGTGTTCCCCAAGAGAAGAGCCAGCTTGTGCAGCCTTGGGCAAGCTGCACGGCCCCAGGACATCCTCAGGATTTGTTTGTTTGTTTGTTTGTTTGTTTATACCCTGACATTTTTCCTTAAAATGGACACAAGCCAGTTTGCATTATTAATAGACAATATTTAAATGGTAAAAACAGCAAGTATTCTAATGTTAAAAAGAATCGAACAAATGCCACAACAAAAATGGTAAACAAAATCAGCACCATAAACAGATTCAAAGCAACAAAGCATTCCATTCCATTTGAACCCCTTTCAGACAGCCGAGTAGCAAGCAATACTAACTGATAACTCTAATTTTATTGATGCTCTCAGTCCTCTCCAGAATTTACTTTGCACTTTACAGGGGTTTTCCAAAGTCCTGAACCTATGTTGGGCACTGGATTCACCACCATGGATAGTTTCTGTAAAGTGAAGGCTAAAACCTTGAGCATCTCTGAAACTGGAGTCACTTGCTATCACTAGTGTCAGACAATGGCACACAAGCTGTTCTGAGCCTCTTGGAGAAGAATGTGGGAAGAAATGTGAGATATATAATTAAGAACCACAGACAAATCAATGTGGGCATGGATGCACTTAAAACTATAACTATGACAAATCACTACATTGCAATTGGCACACAAGAGAGAAGAAAACAGCAGAGAAAGAACGGAACAATTCAGAAGCAGAATCTCAATATATTCTGAAACTTCTACAGCCTTTATATGTGCCTTGTTATGAAAATATTTATAAATCATTATGCACCATGTCCTCTTTTTTGGTTATAAACTCTTCCTTGTGTGGGTATTTGGAGACAGACATGCAAATTAACAGCTCTGGGTTCCTTGAGTCAACCCATCTCATGCTAGGGGTTCCTCTTTTCTTACTGCCCCCTCACACACACCACTTTTCTCAGCAATATTGTCTTTTCCCGTCAATTCTGTATCATGCAAAAACAGAATACAGTGGAACCTCTACTTACAAACTTAATCCGTATTGGAATGCTGTTTGTTAGTTGAAACATTCGTAAGTAGAGGCAAAATTTCTCATAGGAATGCATTGAAAACCATTTAATCCGTTCCGGCTGTTTTTCGTTCTTATCTAGAGGTGCCGTTCGCAAGTAGAGGCATTAGTTCCCATAGGAACTAATGCAAAGCCGGTTAATCCATACTCTACCACTAGGGGGAGAATTTTTTCTTTTTTTTTTCTTTTAACCTAAGATGACTAAAAAAAGAGTTCGTATCTTGAATCTCCGTTTGCAAGTAGAGGCAAAATTTTGCGAAGTTGGATTGTTCGTAAGTTGGATTGTTCGTAGCTAGGGACGTTCGTACGTAGAGGTTCCACTGTAGTCTCAATTTACTCATTTTGCTCTAGTGAGAGTTCAGCCTTGAGTTGATTGAACAGCCTCTTATTTGCCTTTCTGGTGGTCTGTGGTCTCCACTTTGAGAAGTCAGGAAATTCAATTCTTCCAAAAACCTACAGTTTATGAAAGTGAATTTTTGTCCTTCTGCCCTCCATGATTCAAAATGCCTGGAAATGGCCCAGTATTTCTCCACAATATTGTGTCCAAGTTGCCAGAAGGAAAAAGGTTGTCAAACTACATAGCAAAGGGCAGCCTGATTGTTGATGACACCGATGTCAGAGATCAAGATGGTCTACAGAATACCCTCTTGTGCTCATTGCCATTCACAAAGAGGCACCAAGTTGGGGGACATCTCAGATGTTGACTCCTTCTTCCATCAGCTAACCACTTGTGCAGCAATATCGTCATTTCTTAGCAATGCGAATCTTCATTTCCACATTCCAAAAATGGAGGGTTTTTAAAAAAAATTGAATATTTTATTGTGATAAATAGAGTATTCGTACTCGAATATCCCTGCGCAGCTGGAGTTAATGAGGGTCGAGCCCCTGGGGCAAGACCGTCCACTCACGTGTCCGGTGGCAGCCCCTCTCTTCCTTCCAGTCACTCCAGAGCACCACTTGGCTAGCCACTCGGCAGCCTTGCAGGTAGACTTGTTCTCCCTCCCACTGCCAGGAGTGGCTAGCTGACCAGGAAGAGAACGGTGCTCCAGAGCAATTGGAAGGAAGAGAGGGGCTGCCACCACTGCCGGACACGTGAGTAGACGGTCCAGCCCCAGGGGCCAGACCCTCGTTAACTCCAGCTGCGCAGGGATATTCATATTCGTATACGAATACGAATACCCACATCTCTAGTGATAAACAATCATGCCATAACGCTAAATCGTCTCAGAATGAAGATTTTTTGCCTAGCCCATGAATAATATGCTTGTTTAAGCCACTGTATTTATTTTCCACATCACTGTTAGTTATACGCTGGAGAGACGACATGTGTCTTGTACTCCTCACTAAGCCAGGATGGCCAGTAGTCAGGTAGGAATGGTGAGAGTTCAAACAACTGAAGGGCTTCAGTTTTGGAGAAGCTGTTGGTACAGGGAGGGGGCCGAAATATGATATCATGCACATTTTTTTAAAAAATGCAGTTTTCATTGGAACTTTTGTACTTCTATGAGACAACCTTTGACAAATGTGTTATTAGTCAACGTTGCTGGGAAAGCAGAGTTACAGCCTGAGGTTATTGCCATTTTGTGTTTATTTTGTGTTTGTGTGTTCCTTTTTTTTTTTTTTTAAGGGCACCTGAGTATTTACCTTTTCTGGTTGCCCTTTTGAAGACTTAAAAGATTCTTGTTCTTACAGGTCCTTTCTCATTTGTGGGTGAAGGGTTTTGTGTATGTTTTATTCTTTAACTGTTAAATATCCCCAGAAAATAGGCAGAAAACTAGATATTTTTTAAAAAACAGAAGATGCTATTCCAACCTTCTAAAGCTGTTAGTTCAGCATCCTTAAAACCTAGGGGAAGTAATGCTGCACCCCCTACCTCAAGTTCTTGAGTTCTTGATTCCCTGATATTATTTCTAAAGTGGCTGTGAGTACTGCCAATCTTGACAAGAACCAGGACAGTGGGCAAGGCCTCCTTAGCCATGGTGTCCATAAACATGAGACTCACAGAGTTCTATTAGAGTCAGAAAGCTGGCTACAAAGAAAGGAGGGGCACCAGTCATCTTGACCCATCAGTCCTTCAAAGGAGCTGAGTTGGCTTCACTTGCCCTTGAGCAGCTCCTTCTCTGCCTAACCCCAGCTTGCCATCACTTTGGTCAGGGAATCAACAGTCTGGTGACAGTGTAAGGACTTTAACACAGTCCTGAGCCACCCGACGTCCTGTTACAATTGCTTATATTGTCAGTTGCCAGTCAATGTCCTTGTGTCCTTGGCCCTGCCTGAAAACAGCACTACCACTCCTTTTGTCTCTTGTGTCTCCAGTGGGTTGAAAGTGGGAGCTGGGTGCCCTTCAGGACACTGAGGCCTCTACTGGCTGGTGGAGAGAGGATGCAACCCTATGGACCCTACAATGGACACTTCCCTTTCACACTAATTTCCTTTAAAAAATTAAACTTCTACCAGGACCCCAGTCCAGGGGCCCTCTATTCAATATAGTCCATGACCCCTGTTACTCAAAAGATGGATTGTCACTCCTCAGATGCCTCATCTCACACCTACTGAGCCCCATGGCACAATGGTTAATCTGCAGAACTGGAGTCAAAACTCTGCTCACAACCAGGGTTCAATCCGAGGTAGCTGGCTCGAGGTTCACGTCCATCCTTCCAAGGTTGGTAAATTGAATACCCAGTTTGCTGGGGAGGGAGACAATTTGTAGGCTGAATAATTAAATTCTAAACCACCAAGTGAGTCCTTTAAGTACTATGGGCAGTATAAAAGCAGCACACTTTTAAAAAAACTTTTATTTTGACTTCATGCTCCCGGATGACTATCTTCACTTCCTCTTCTCTGCCCACCGCCTGCTGCCCTACAATTCTACCATTCTGAAAGCTGGGGGTTGCAACTTCAGATGGGTCCTCTAAGGGACATGGGGGCAAAGGCAGACAGGCCTGCAAGTTGTGACCCCCTCACTGAGCCAATGGTCAATTAGAATTTCTGTATCTCTAGCCTATTTCTTCCCATTATTAGAAAGAAGACATGGATTAGGACAAAAGTGGTGGGGTGTTTTGCTTTGCTTTGGAAATCCTTGATGACAGAATGGGAAAAAAAATATAACTTCTATTCCAATATTTCAGCAGATCTGACTGCATTTCGCAAGGGATGGCAAACATTGTAATTCTTAGTGGGTTCAGGAAATGCTCGAATTGTACATATAAAATTTTTCACTAACCTGATCTTTAACCACAATGCTAATCCTACTACTAATGCATTTGAATTCTTATGGTATCAGAAAATTGTCCACAGTTCAATCAGCACATATTTGTTTATATATATAGTTGATAGCAGCAATGGCTATGTGGAGGTTTTTTCCCTAACCTCCTATATATATATATATATATATAAAACCTCCACATAGCCATTACTGCTATCAACTCCACCCTGGTGTGAGATGCTCAAGGGATCTCATTCCAGCCTACAGCGGTTAATTGTGGATTATATTGAGCAAAGAAAGATCAGATAGACAAGGTTGTTTAAAATACAATCCAGGGCCCATTTTACCTTTGTCTTGCAGTAAAGATAAAAACTGGCACTGTAAACTGACAGTAAACAGAATAAATAACAGGAACAATTTCAAACCATGCAGAATCACCTCCTGGAATTCACTTCTGCAGCCAGCTATTGAATCAAGGAGCTCAGACAGATTTTCGAAACAGCTGGATAATTTCCAGCTCATTAACAATATTTGTGCCTCTGCAAGCTGTAGGTTTAACACAAATCTCATGATTCAGGGTGTAAAATAATTGTGTCCTGTTCCATCTTATTGATTCCTTCGTTGAGCACATAAAGCATTTCACAAATGGCTGGTTGCTTTATAAAAAAGATAGTCTGAGCTTCTGGTGCATGAGGGGATGGAGAAACACCCTTCATGATTATTCTGAACATCTCTTGGTGGACTCCACCAAAACCCAAGCGTATTTCCTCATTATTGTGAGAACGATCCATTTACTGTTAGTTGGAAGGGAGGATTGAGATGAGGTTCAGTCATAGCAACCATTTTCTGGGAAAGTTATATTGGTGATAAACCAATTGGGATTTTCCTCCAGATATTCCTCCAGGTAAGTGAGATATAGGTCATAGCAGCAAATTGAAGCTAATTACAGAGGTGCTAGTCATGTGCCAGTCAACAGGAAACTGGCCTGTGTCTAGTCTGGGAAGGAGGTTAAATTTATTTTCTTCACAGGTATAGGTAGACCCCCATTTGTGGCTGAGTGAGGTGGGGCCACCAGATGTCTATAAGCCAAGAGGAAAAACGGGTGGCATCCTACTTTATTTGTGCAATCAGAGAAAGAAATGAACCCAGAATTATTACCCTGGAATTATTATTACCAAAATTATTACCCTAGCCTACAACCATGTGCATATCCCACCTAACGTATGTACCTTTATCTACAATTTGTTGGCTACAGCCAAGGTGTGTGCAAAGTGTGGCCTATGACCCACAAGAGCTACGCCAAGCCATTTTTTTCAAGCCCCCCAAAACACCTCAGAAAAACAAAAATGGAAATTAATTGTTTCCTGAAAATCAGCAGCACAATCCATTGATGAAAATTGGTGTTCCTTTGGAAAACTTCCTTCAACAGAAGTTGTCCACATCTATTTTAAGCAAGATTTAAATTGCTGATTTAAGTTCCCCCACCTTCTTAAACGGGTGAAAAAGCAAATAAATCACCCTAATTACCCAAGTAAATCTCCAGTATGCTTAGGACTGACGTTTAATTATGGATCTGCATGTTGTTGTGTTTTGAAAGAAATAATGATGGAGCAATATTTGAAGGAGAAAATATTTGATTTTTTTTAAAAAAAAATCAATAATAAGTATTTTTAAAACCATTTCATTATTACTTATTTATGTTGTTCATATCATTCATTAGTTAAATGTAAATTAAATGTTCAAATTAGTCTCTTTGGTCAGACACACCCCTTTAGTCATGATCCTTTCAGAAAGTGGTCCTTGGGCTACTGGCCCATCAGAAAAATAGTCTTGCTGTTGAACTTGACAACTGCACTATAGCTGCAAGGCAAGAGAGACATTGGGGTGAATTTTAAGAGATGGAATGGAGGTAAAAATCCACACACACCACACTTCTCACTCTATATGAGTTACAGACTTCCAAAATATCTTATCATTAAGAGCTCTGCTCGGATCTTGCAAACGAACTGTTAGGTTGTTCTCTTTTCCTGCTGCTCCCCCCAACTTCTTAGCAATATTGTCTTTTCCATTAAGTTCTGCTCAGATCTTGCAAACTAACAGCTCTGGCATCCTTTATTGAGTCAATCCACCTCACGTTAGATCTTCCTTTTTGTCTACTGGTCTACCCCACTTTCCAAGCAAGTCTGAGAGACTGAGAGAAGGGCGTCCTGGAAGAACTTAAAAAGCAAATGGAGTTGGGTGTCATCAGACCACAAAATTCTGGACAGCCTCATTCATATTTTTCATGTATATGTGAAATAGTATGAGGAATCATGGAATCCTGAGACACCCCACATGGTGTTGAACAGGAGTCCCCCAGCACCACTACCATTCACAAAGTGACATCACACAAGGGAAAATCCCAGAAGCTGACTCCTTTTTTCATCAGTTAACCGCTTCTCACCAAAACAAAAAGCAATTATCAGGGCTTTTTTCCCAACAAGTGTGAATGTTGGTGAGGGTATCCTGTAGACCTCAGGCAGAGGCGTTGCATTATGCTGTCACACACCATTGAGCCCTAACGATGTCATCTGGGTCACCCCCTGGCATGTATGGCATATATGTTTTTTACATTTTACCGTGCCTTACTCTCTTGTACTGTATGCCAATAAAGGTTCTGAAACTGGAAAAAAAATGTAGACCAGCTTGACTGCTGCCATTGGTGTTGTCAACATTCAGGTTGCCCTTTGCTATATAAAACTTGGCATCCTTTTTCCTGCTGGCAATACAGACACAGTATTTTGCTGCAATTTTGGACCATTTCCGGGCTTTTTGAATTGTGGGTAAAGAAGCACAATATTCCACATTCATAAACCAGATATTTTTAAAAGAATTTTATTTATTTATTTTTTGAAACAGCCTTTCATGAGTATTTTATTGCACACATGAGGTAGTAATCAGTCTCCCATTTTAGAAGGCCATCAGTCTACTAAGAATACCTTAATAATACATGTGAGAGCATGCTATCTTTTGTAGTAATATTATTGATCTAACACCATTAAGGTTTTCAGTGTCTTTTTTAAAAAGCAAATTCCATAGTAGCTTTCATTGGTAAAATAAATAAATAAATAAATAAATGCACACCACATTCTCAGCTGTTTTCAGCAGACATCAACACAGAAAGCCAATTCTACCTGCTCCAGTGTTTGTGCAACTGCTTGATAATGTCAATCAATGGATAAACTCATTTCCTTACAGTCGCTTGGACACAGAACACCTATTACCAATGCAGGCATTACATTCATAAACAGGAGATCATCAGAAATGAAATGTCAGTGATGAAGTTTTAATGCTTGGAAAAACAAATAAAATTTTTTTTGCACTTCAACCATGAAGTTATCTTCTTAAAATATTGTAGGTGGATTTACAGCACTGTGTGACAAAATGGACAGATGGACTAAGTCGGCTTTTAGATAAGACTGGGAAGATGAAACTAAACTTTTCTAGGGAGATATTTACTAGTTTCTCCTTGTGACAAATGTCAAAGACATTTTTTTCCTTCCTCACTTCTTGTGTGAGAGTAGCCTCCCAATATTGACCATGCTTTTTACTGGCATAGAAATTCAGAGCTTTGGAAACATACTGAAAAATTGTCATATTTGAAGTTGATCTATAAGTTTTTTTTTAAAAAAAACCCTCATTAAATTGCATCTATGTTTATTTTATTTTAATGCTCTATTGATATTGTTTTCATGTGTTAATATTGTATTGATTATTTTATTTTATTGTCCGCTTTGGTATTGTTTGTCTTTATACTTTATTTTATGGTATTATGTAAACTGCCCAAAGTGGCCTGGGTTGCTAGATGGGTTGTATGGAAATTAAATAAATGAATAAATGAATGAACAAACGATTGAATGAATGAATGAATGAATGAATGAATGAATGAATATGTTGAACAGTAAAGTTTGAATTCAGTTTTTTATGTATGTATGTATGTATTTATTTATTTATTTATTTATTTATTAGTACATTAAAATCCTTATCAGAATGAAAGTAAAAATTGTCATCCATGACATTCTCTTTGCTTATATTTTGAATTTTGAAGAGACGTAATAATCTTCTTACCTCTCCCTTTTTCTTCTGCCTTAAAATTTTTAATCAGGCTAGGCAATACAGATCTCAGAAGGAGAAGGAGAAACAGTATTTTTTATTCAGCAATCTATTGATTATCCTCTTGCCTAGCAACAGGTCTTCTGTCCACTCTTCTAATTTTTTCAGCAACAGGTGTTCGGTTTATTGACCCTCAAGGAGTCACAGTAGCCTGGCTGAAACACCATTCACTGGGTGTGTGATCTTCCCTCTAGGTTAGATACCAAAGTCTTCTTCTGAAGCTGTTTTTTAAGTATTTTGAGCAGTAAGGGTGGCCACATTGCTGGCATCCAGGCTGTACAATACACTCCCCCAAGCAGCCATTTCTCCCGGTCAAATAAACTCAAAACTGTAAGAATATAAATTTGAGTTTTCTCATTATCCTTCCCCCTTGTTCCCCCCCCCCTTCATGCCATTTTTTTTACAAAGTGTAAGACTGAAGATGGAGGATGGAGACTGCCTCTACTTGTTCATATTTAATATGTAAGCTATTTGAGTACTTGCACAAGTTCAGTGGGCTGGAGCACTGGGTTGTGGAGCTGAGGGTCGGGAGTTCAAATTTCCACTGTGCCTCCTAGAACAGGGTCCAGTCAAGATCACTCAGTGTGTATGTGGCTAATGGGTTTGAATGACCTGCCAACTGTGCAGCTCTGGACAAGATGCAAAGTCACAGATTTTCAGCAGAAGCAAGACCTGATAAACTACTTCTGAGTACTTGATGGTTAGAAAACCCTGGGAAGGCTTCAGCACCACACTATTAATAAGCTATTTTGAGACCTTATCTAACTGTAGAACAGGATATGCATAAATAAAGGGATAAATAAATACCATGAACATAAATAACAAGAATGTGTGAGAAAGTGTGTCTCACCCACTATTAATTTTTCTATCTAAAGAATAGTTTTAATGAGACTTCCTTTTTCAGATTCATTGTTTACACATGGGCCAAAATCCTTTTGAGGTTGCTTTTGCCCTCCCATTTGTGAAATGAGGCATTCACTAACCTATCACACCCATGAACTCCACATTGCTTTGAATGGGATGATCTACAGTTCCACTGCATGATGGAGATTAATGCTACATCTACAGGTCATTGTGCTCTGTATTTGATCAGCATGATTCTGCCTATGATATTAGATTTGCACAATGGCAAGGCAATCATAGTCATATTCAGCCTTCTGAAGGTCAGTATAATCCTCTGCAGCTGAAGCTACAAATCCACAGATATGAACATTGACAAAATCTTATTGGGTGGCAATTTTTGGTTTACATGAATAAACAGTTCAGCTGAAAGAAGAGAGCACACCCTGTGATGGCAGATGTTAAAATGGGAGGCTTTCCTATAATGTACACTCAAATCCATTAAAGATTAAATGTTGTCTTGAATATGCCATATAGTATCCATTAGTGCATTAATACTACATGAAGCCATTATGTTATTTCCACCTCACTAATAACGTAATTGGTGATAATATGGGGAAGAAGAATTCAATATATTTGAACCTCCAGATGGAGAAAAGAGCTCCAGTTGAGACCAAGCTGCATTCAACTAGAGTATGCATTCAATCACCTACAACAAATGGGACTTGTTAGTAAATGTGCTAATGTAAGTCTCATTGATTTCGGTGGGTCTCTTCTAGCTGGGACTAAAAATGGATTTGGCACTGAAAGTTTTCCACAGCATGGTAGGAGTGGATTGCATACAGTAATGGTATACAGGTTTATAAAGGTCTTGATGGGGAGAGACAAAAGTGAGGTAAAACACATATGAGTAACAGGTGGTTCATACAACTGCCTTATTCTGCGTATTTATCACCACATGTTTTGCTGTAATATTACAAATAGAGATGGGCACAAATTACAAAACAAATCACCAAATTCAGTCAAAAATCACTAATTTGTTGATTCATATTCATATTCCCCTTGACAAATATGAATCAATGAATTTTTAGCAATTTTTGATTTATTGGTTCATTGGCCTATAAAATGGCCCTCAGGCACCTAGGGACACCAAAATCACCAAGAAATTTCCCATGACTCTCTTCTACAATATCTCCCAGTTTGATGAAGATTGGGTTTCCCCAAACTTCTAAAAGGCACTTTCCTGGGGGAGGACCCACTTTGTAGGTGTACAACAACACAAATAAATTAATTAGTCCAGAACATACCATGACAATTAACTGTGCTGGCTGGGTATTCTAGAAGATGAAATCCAAAAAATATTTTTTTCAAACATTGAATTGACTATTAAAATAGGGCTGGTGAAACTGACTGGCATCTGCACATTGAGCTAATATTAGAAGTATAATGATATAATACTTCTATTTGTTTATTTCCCTTGCTCTTAAAGTAATTGCTCTTAAAGGTAATGCTTGTACCTTTTAAAGAAATAGTAGGTGTTAGCCTCTCAGCTCAAGTGGGTTAATAGAAGCATCTTTGGAGGATGTTAGAAAAACAAAGGGGTATTTTCTAGGGGTCTTTAATTCCCCCCCTATTTTTCTCTCTATTTCTGTGACATATATCTCCGTACTGTTCAGTTAAGGGATGAGTAGCACCTAGAAGGTCCTCCTTTCCATTCATGATGTCTCCAGGCCGGGTTGGGCAAGATATCTGGAGAGTCACTGCCCATTATTGTGTGGGGAGTATCAAGTTAGATGGTTAAATGGCTTGGTAGGAAATACTTGATGTTTCTACTTGTCCTTCAACATTTAGAAAGTTTCATGCATCAAAGACTACCTGTGCATGATACAAGCATATAAAGTGTCAATGACTGTGCTGAATTTTGAAATTCACAGGCCAAAAGATTGCTGAAGTGCTTACCATGGCGTCCTCTGGGAGCTTTCCCTTCTTACTGACATTCACTCTCTAGTGAGTTACACACTTCCAAGGTAATCACAGGTACCTGTCTGGTACTTTCACCTTAAAACCAAGCCACCTCTTCTTAGTGTCAAGATGTTAGGTCTTAGCCAAAAGGACAACTACACCCAAAGCTAACCAAGGCATTTCCTGTGCCAATCAGTCAGTGCCTTCCTGCCTGATCTGGTATTGACATTATTTGCTTGTTTGTGAAAAGTTTTTTGATTTTTTTTTTAATGTAAGCTGTGTTGTCGTCTTCTTCAAGTTTTGATTTTATGTAGCATGAGCAGATGCGGGTGTTGTACTCTCAAGGTTTCTGACTGCTAAATATCACTAAAATTATACTTAATAACTAAACAACGAGGAGGTATTTTCTCAGGATCAAACAAAAATAATTTGTATGTATTATTGTGTTTTCCAGTTCAACTTAAACTACCTGATAGATTATTTGTCCCTTCATTCCTTTGACCTGAATTTCCCTAATAATCTTCAACAACATTCACACTCCCACATAAACTATTCTGTCCTCAAACTTTGAAAACAACTGTCTTTAAAGACACCACAGAACACACACTCGCCTTAACTCCTTTCTTCTTGTAACTCAGGATAGGCAGTCTATCTTCTCTCTCTTCCCCCCTGCATTCCACACACGATCACTCATTTGCCCATCATTCCAGCACACAATCTTTGCAGGTATTCAATTCTTCAAACAAAGCAAAGCAAAGCAAAACAAAGACAAAAACCTTCTGGTTTATGAATGTGTGCTTCTCTATCCATGATTCAAAACACCAGGAAATGGCCCAATAATGCTGGATAATATGATGCCCACAACTCCAGCAGAAAAATGATCAGAAAGTAACGGGCAACCTGAATGTCGACTGCACCAATGGCAACAGTCAAGATGTCCTACAGGATACGCTCTTGCGCTGATTACTATTCACAAAGTTGTTCAGTGAACATGAGATAGGTTGACTCAACAAAGAAATTCATAGCTGAGCAGAACTTACTGGAAAAAATAATATTGCTAGGACAGGTGGGCGGTGGGAAGAAAGAACAACCTAACATTAGATTTTGTTGGTTTGCAAGATAGCAGATATATCTACATCTACATCTATCTATCTATCTATCTATCTATCTATCTATCTATCTATCTATCTATCTATCTATCTATCTATCTATCTATCTATCTATCTATCTATCTATCTATCTATCTGTCTGTCTGTCTGTCTGTCTGTCTGTATATATGTATGCATGTATGTATGTATTTAAAAATTAATACCCTTATTGTCTTACAAGCATGAATCTGATAAGCCTGTTTTGTCAGGAAATAGCTACAAGGTTAACATGTTGGTGAAGAGTCAAGCTAACTGGATTCTGATTGACAGGGTCAAAAGTTCAAATTGCCCCACACATCGAGCTGCTTTCCCCTTTGAAAACCTATGTAAGGATACTGTTTGGCCTCAGAAATCCTGAGAATATTTACTGAAAGTGCTAGAAAAAAACATTACTGCTATATGTTTTTCTAAAGTCAAGGAAAATACTCTGAATATGCCTTACAATATTGAATGCTAATTCCCTGAAAATACATGGCAAAATGCCCCCCCTTTCTGATGGACTGTCACTCCATTATTTTCTTTAAAGCAAAGCTGTGTTTCCTTTTAATGTTTAAAGAAAACCTGTCTTTTCAGTCTGTTTCTGTGACCTTTAATTGCCCTGCACCTCTCCAAATATCTCCCTTTTGCAAAGCTCTTGGTGAAAAGCCAGGACTGTTTTCCCATTTTCCCTTTATTGAACATCAATATTTCAGCCCCTGCAGCCTAAATTCTTTCAAATTAAAAAGTGGGTGGGGCCAATTGTTCTCTTTCAAGATAAGGAAGATTAGTCTTTTTAATTTATGAGATCTGTTTTAAATCTGGGGTCATGTGGAGTTCCCTATTTCTGAACAGAGGTGTAAAATAGTTTTACTTTTTTAAAAATTATTCCTCTAAAATCTTTTGTTCACATTTCTCAAAATTTGGCACAAAGCAAGAGCAGATTGTTTGCTACAATGTTCCAAACGTGGTGCTGATCAGAAACCTAGTTTAAATGTGTGTGTGTGTGTGTGTGTGTGTGTGTGTGTGTGTGTATTTTATATTTTTAGAATCACTTTGTAGAATGTTGATTTTCCCTGCTGCCTAATATCATACCTGCACTCTCATGCACCTTTAATATTGACTATACAACCACAGCCATATCTTTTTACAAATACATATATGCATAGCTGTAGAGAATGGGTTGAATTGTATTGTTCTATGTTTTGCAGTATAACTGGCTCTCAGTCTTTCATACATTTTGTTCCTCCACTCTATCAAATAACCTGGGTCACACCATATGGAAGTAAAAGGCCACTTTTTCAAGAAAGAATCATATTAGAAGTATGAGAATATCATCAGATTCAATTTGGTCAGAATGACTTGTCTTAAAACTATCAACTGATTTATGTCAAGTCAATGGGTAAGCTGTCTGCTTCCACTTGTATCCAAATATTCCAAAGTATTTGTAAAGTATTTGTTTTGGTTTGACTTGTGAGAAAACATGAAATAAGGGAAAATAAAGTGCCCTGCCTTAGAATGGCTTCTTTCCTTCACCATTCCCTCTCTCCTGTTGGAGAAACACTCTTCCCTCCCCCACAATAAAAACAAAACAAAGAAATCCCAAAGTGCTAAAAAAAAAATCAAAATCAAAAGCAGGTATACAGAAAGTAAAGATAAAGGAAAGATTAGATCATGTTCATAATCACTCAAATCCTGCACAGGAGACTGAAGACATCCAAGGCACAATGTCTTGTGATTATTGTCTCCCAAACTTGAAAGAATCTATTGATATTGGCAAGGCATACATTCACACACAAGCACTCAATCAATTAGATTCTAGAATAAATTGCAAAATTAGATTTGCAACTGCTTAAAAGAAAAGAAGTATTCTCCAGTGTTCATTCACTCTACTGAAAATGAAAGCAATTCAAACAACAAACTCTAACAGACTAATGTGCTTCCCCTGTCCTTGCAAAGATGTAAAATGGCTGCTGATCATGGGACCAGAAAACTTGTCATTCTGAGCCCTCCCAGAGGCTCCATGTTTGGGGTTTCCAGGAGAGCTTGGCCTTTTCATTGGTGTTTGAATGATCCATCTCCTTTCACTTTTGGGGCTCCTTGTTCTGTTTTAGTTTACTTTCATTTTCTCAGTGAGCACACTGGCTTCAACTTTTTTATTTTTATTTTAAAAATATTTTTTTATTTTTAAATCATTGATAGTTAAAATTAGTATGTGTACTCTTGAGTATAAATTTAAATGTTATGTTGTCTGTAAAACACAATAATAATATTTTTTGTCAATTGTCATGGAGACCTTGTGTGCTAATAATGGCAAGAGCAAGACTACAAATGCAGAAGCAATACAGGTTTTTCCTCCTAAATAATCCTCTACATTTTATTTAAAAAAAGGATTTTACAGAGTTTGGTCAGCCTCTGGTCTATCCTCAGGCCACAGGAAGATTTTAACTAATCCTAGCTCCTCTTCTCAGAACAATCAATTCATAGTGGCTCATTCTAAAAATATTTATGCACTTCTTAGGCAAAACTGGAAGGAAGGAAGGAAGGAAGGGAGGGAGGGAGGGAAGGAGGAAGGAAGGAAGGAAGGAAGGAAGGAAGGAAGGAAGGAAGGAAGGAAGGAAGGAAGGAAGGAAGGAAGGAAGGAAGGAAGGAAGAGCTTTGCCCATGCACTGGAGGGCAAGCAGTAATTGATGGCACTGAGTAAGAAGGGCTACTCCATCCCAATTCAGAACCCTTTATCTTCTCCATTGTCCTGTTTTATCACTATTCAGACATACAAATACTTTAAAATATTTAGCAACAAATCAAAGTGGCCAGGCTCATAACTGTTCCTCTTCAAGGAAATCTTCAGTAAAAGGCAAGAGATTTATACAATCTGAAGGGAAACCAGAGTATAGCTCTTTTGCTGTAAATGTTGCAGAATTGCTTAAGATGCTTAAGGACATAGTGAGTGACTATGGAGCAACTGGTTATATAATGACTGTTCTGGCTGTGTGTGTTTTTATGATCAATAGATCAATAAACATTTAGTGAAAAAGTGAAAGCAAATCAGCTCAAAGCATTTTGTTTGTGATTTGTAAGACAAATAATTCTGACCAAATTGAAGTAGATGGTATTTGAACACTGCTAGCAATCACAGTAGCTGAAACAAACATGATCCTGGGCTTTATTTATTTAAGAAGAAATAAATACATTTTTGGGGAAATGGACAACAGAATATGTTGTCAATACCATGAAAGCATAAGCCAAGCATAGACTGATCTATTCATCCTTAACTATGAGTATGTTTCACTGAATTCAAGGGGATTCACTTCTGTGAAATACAGAAAATTGCACAAATTATGAAGACCATTAGAGAAAAATAGCACTTCTTATCTCAGTTTTGCCTGGAAGTGAGGAATCTTGTGTGACTTGAAAATGCCTGATTGAAGTGTCTAGGGCACATGTATCAAACTCAAGGCCCATCGGCTGAATCCGGCCCGCCGGGCCATTTCATGTGGCCCTCTCAGTGTTGCCTGCTACTGTGCAGTATACAATACGCAGGCGCTTACTCGGTCACCCATAATGCTCTGCACGGATGCTGGGAATCCGGCCAGCAGGACTTCTACGAGCATTCCAAGCAGTGAAGAGTCAGAAAGTGCATCCGCTTGGGCAGCATACAGCACTTTGGGAAATGTAGTCCATGTTCACTTTTTTTGTTCACAGCAATTATTTGTTTAGCCATAGTTCTCCCTGTCTCAACTGGGACCAAACAGTTAAACAAAGTTAATATAATAAACAGTGCTTGGTAATATTTGATGATTATAGATACATTTGTATAGTCTTACATATACAACTGGCTCTTTGAGGGCAACCATAATGCCAATGCGGTCCAGGATGAAATTGAGTTTGACACCTCTGGTCTAGGGAGACACCCTAAAGTGAGGAAAATGAAGAATTTACGAAGTCTCCAACGTGGGATTATGCCCATGTTTGCCTTGATTTTGTTTGCTACAGCAGAAATAATTCTCCAGTGTCAATTAATTTTTATTTTTAAAAAATGCAGGTAAAACAAAAAAAATACATGCAAATTAAAAAAACCATCTTTTTTTAAAAAATAGAATGCTTAGAGGGATGATCCTTAAAATGTTTCTATCATGTCTTGACACTGGTTTCATTTGTGGCATTAAACAGCAATATGTGTCAAAACGCCTAATGTTCGTATTACAAATTTGCAACATACATATCTGGAAAGGCTAGACAGGGTTAACATCCAGAGAAAGGTCATTTGTGATGTCAGTAGTGATGCTACTGAAGACTCATACATATCAACTGATGCCCCACAGGCATTGACCAATCAGGTTCACTGAGGGATTTTTCAATTGCCAGCAAGAGCTAATTTTGGTTCTCCTATTGTTTTCTCTTCAGCAAGCTGATCCTTGGACATAGGGGAATGAAATTCAGCTAGATGCTGTGTTTAAAATGGTTCATTTGGCTGTGCTGGTCATCAGAAATGCCTTCATGTGTTTCCCTATCCCATGCACACAGTTTGAGCCCAGATAACTCTCTATGGTGTGTGTGTTTTTCCTGATTTGCAGGAACATTTGTTTTGTATGTGTTATAACCCTTTTCCCTTAAGATGTAAAAAAAGCTTAGTTCCTCCTTAGAAATAATCTGCACTGTCCATCACCCTTCTGCTTGGTGTACATGTCAAAGAGTTGCCCAGTTAAGAAAGAGGAAACACTTCGAGTCCTTTGGGCCTTTTCTTCTGTGTACTGTGCTTCCCTTATCTGGGTAATTCCTTCTACAACAAAATTCCTCCCATCTGTGTAGTAAACAGGGACTCTATTCATTTTGAATAGATGAAGGAGGGTGAAGTGGGGGCATATTTTATTTTAAGGTGACATACCAGTAAGCTCTCCTGTTGGCTTTTTATGGAGGCTGGTTGGGGAATGAGCTTTACATGTGTGCATTTTCATTTGCAACATATCTGAGGATGTGCTCTGACCAACTGTTTTCTAAAAGAAGAGGAAGTCCACATGCTTAGCACAGAATCCTGTATCAGTGCTGTTTCTATGAATCAAAGCCCCTTAAGCTGTGTTGTTGCGCTGGCAGAGATTTTGATAATTGCAGCGAATATGTACAGAGCAATTGCTGCAAGTGTTCTGTACACATATTTGCATGTAGCGTTTTCAACATCTGGAGTGCTAATTAAATCAGCACGCACTTCTGCTCGCATCTACAAGCCATCATATATATGTAGTTTCAGATTGTTTAATCCATGAAAAATAAATTAGTGCAAACCAGAAATTCTGGCAATGGGTGCATATATTAAGAAAGTCACATTAGGTTACACGGAGAACAGGCAGAAAGATATTTTGCTCCAGTACTTTTTTGCATTCCAGACTCAGCCCTCTCCCACTCTTTCCCCATGCTGATAATCATGAACTTTCCTAGATATTCAGGGACCAACCAAAATGCAAGCTAGCACTATGAATAAAACATAGCACTTGATCATACTCAAAACACCACTCAGTAACTTGAATTGCCCAATTCACAACTTTGCCACTCCTCAATGACACTGCTTTGATTGTCATGGCTCCATCCTATAGAATCATAGAATTTGTTCTTTGGTTTCATGCCCCCCCCCGGGGGGGGAATCAAACTCCTGATCTCTGGCTCTGCAGCCAGGTACCCAACTCACTGAGCTGTTGAGCCAGCTTGGAATGATGGCAGGGAATTCTAAATTTCTCAGCAAACTACAAATCCTAAGATTTCCTAGGATAGAGCCATGACAGTTAAAATTATATCAAACTGCTATAACAATGTAGTGGGGATACACTCTAATGTGCCTTATATGCCATAAGCCTTCACGGGCAAGAGATGGCCAAATGCTTGACATGATGACCATGTGTAATGAATCTACTGGTTCTATATTTCAGTGGGAAATGAGCATCCCACTTACATCTATGCCATTCCTATGGCATTTATTTGTGATCTCTGAAAAATGCTCCAGGCATCTTTGTGAGTCACAAGGGTTCCCTGTAACTTGCAAAGGAGCACAGGGGGGATCAATTCTGATGAAGGCTGTTCCATACACTCCTTATGATTAGTCTTTGTGACTACATAGCTCTGTACAGGTCTTTTCACACCACTGTGTTTTGGACCATTCTCAGATTTTTCTTTTACTTCTTTAGCCCAAGTCTGGACTTTAGATTCCTTCCATAACTTGCCTTCCCTGCTGCTTTCAACTTCTAGACCTAATGAAGTGGGACTTCATTAAAACTGGAGAAATGGGTGGATCAGAGGCAGTGACATGGGGCTGGTCCTCTGATCTGTAGGTGCTTTCAATTACAAGTTCATCTATGGAGATTTGTTCTCATTACACAAGGGTCTGTATTACTTCAGGGGTGAAGAAGGGATATGGAGGAGCAAGGCATGCATGCAGTTCTCCATCTTCATCACCTGTTTAGCCCTCCCCACCATTTTGTGGTTCATTTCATTATGCTTTGCCACACCCTGGCCAATTCAGCTGATGGTTTCACTTTTGCAGCAGCCAGTGTGAGAAAAAGACACTTAGCTAGCCTGTCAGTTCACCCTGCTCACTTTCTGTTTTCTCTCCAAACCAGCTCAGGATGAGCAACACATTATCTCAAGTTCCCTCACATGAACCACTCATTTAATTGTCCCCAAGCTGAAACAAACCATGAACAAAAAAACAGGCCATTTCGTGGTTCGCTTTGAGCTGTTAAAGAGCACTATTCTGGGAGACTTAATTTGTGGGACCATAACTTGGACATCCCAAATTCAGTCTTTGCCAGACTTGGAGAGAATGAGGAGGAGTGTCAGCTGAAGATTCACTGTGTGTTTTGCATCACTAACTCATGCAGGGGCCATTCTACTGCTCCCAGTATTCCCAAATCACACAAATCATGAAACAGTTTGTTTCATTGGAAGGTTTGTGAAAGTTCATGATTAATGACAAACTACGGACCGTCATGAGCCACTGTTTTCCTGGTTCATGCCCATCTCTAGTCTGTAATATGAGGAAGTATATTTTTAACTAACAATACTCAAGATTTAGGGAGGAGCAACTGAAAACCAGTATTCAGAGTTGAAACCATGTGTCTCAAAGGGCAGAAAATTTCAGAAACAAAGAGCTGCCACCGAAGTCTGTATTTCATGTCTTCCCACACAATAAAGACACGCATAGCCCATGAGTGGGGTCTCTGAGTTAGCATACAGCCAGTTTCATGTATTTCCAGGCAGGCCTTCAGATCATTTTGTCTCAAATCATTTATAGCTTTACAGATGAAACTTTGAATGTTGGAGGGATTTGGAAAGTGGTTATTACTTTTTGAGTAGAGAGAAAAGCATGGAGAGATCTGCCCAGTCTCACCTCCTTCCTTGTAAAGAGGGAGGGGATATCAGTCTGGATGATTCTTTATTTTAAAAAAAAAATCATATTACTTCCAGTATATGCATTTGTTTCTCCCTTTTATATAGTGTGGAGCTACATCTTCACAAATGTATCTTTGGGAAGAAGAAAATGGCAAAAAAAAAGGCAGCTAACAAAGGAACAGAAGGAAGGAAGGGGCGTTCTCAAGGACTCTGAGGTGTGGAAAGAGACTCTGCAGCTAAGTTGGCAGCAGATACAGGGCATGTTCCCCTCTGATACCCTGTGTTAAAACAGAAGGATGCGGATTTTTATTTTTCAAACTTTAAACTAGGCTGAGAAATGCACTGGTAACACATTTAACGGGTGTATGATTATCATCACACATTCTGTCTACCAACAATTTGTTGCACCCTCTCGTTTCTTTATTACATATTTGTGTTATTTCTTGATTACATACTCAGCAATTATGAGAGACACTTTCCCCCCCAGGCTTTTCCCTTTTACATTGCACAGACTGTATATAGATCAGATCAAAAGATTCCTTTAGAGACGTTTTCATTTCCTAACAAAACACATTCCTTTGAAAACTCTAAAAACAGCAATTCATACAGTTAAATAGTGGCTGTTTTTTTAAATAACAGGATATGGATGAGCATCTATCAAAGGCAGTAAAAGTTTCTGCTACTGGCTCTGAAATAAGGTATTCAATCATTGTATTTGAGAGGTGGTGAGATTTTTTTTTTTCAAAATGTTAAACATTTACAATGGAATGATTCTAGAAAAGCACCGAGTAAGTTGGAACAACGTATGAGCTGTGCAAGGTGTGATATGCACAGCAGCAGCTGACATTAGATTTAAATCAGAGGAGGAAGAAATTGGTAACAAGCACAACTGTTACAACTCATACAATGGAAGAAAAGCTTCCTTGACATTTTCTGAACTTGGAAGGGTAGTCATGCACTCTACACAGGGCTTTTTACAATCTAATTTGTTGTTAATATGGAGCCATACAAGTTCCCTGATAAAAATTGCCTCTGGTTTAGAGCTGGAAAAACCATAGGATCTCTCAAGTGCTTCTAGCATCTTGTTGGTAGTAATTAGCACAAATTAACATATGGAAGTGTTATACACATAGACAGACTCTCCCTACAGCTCTTTTGGTCATTGCCCAGGGGGTAATGCAGAGACGGAGATTATGTGAGCTAGAAAGGATGCATATATTTGGTCTATGTGGAACAACGGGGTAATGTGGGAGATGCTAATCACCTGATGGAACTTAATCCAAAATCAGAAGGCAGTGTTTGGCTTGGTGTTCTGCAGCTTATGCTACATCCATCCATCATGTATGTTTCAAAGGAAATTAGGAAGGCCTGGGGAATATATTTCAAAACTGAAAACCAGCAATGTTTGGTCTGGCTTTGCCTTCAGACAGGCTGAGGGTGCCTCAAAAAGCAGTTTTGGAGTATCCATTATAAGTGATTTGGTGTTGTATTTTATTACCAGGAAAGAGAATAGATGTTCATTCGACTTTCTACCTTGGATGCCACAATAATGTTGGCTATAGGAAGCTGGCAGAGCCAGTGTCAGGGTGGTGTGACTAGGGATTTGATCCAGGATGCTGTAGAGCAGAGGTCCCCAACCCCTGGTCCATGGCCCAGTGCTGGTCCATGGGCTTGTCAGAACTGGGCCACGGAGACAGATCTCCGCCCCCTGCCTGCCCGCACAGTGGGCATGTCACGCTCACGTGAGGGCGTGTCACACTCACAGTGGATATGTTGCGCTTGTGCAGGAAGTGTGTCATGCTCACGCGGGGCATGTCGCACTCATGCAGGGCGTGTCACACTTGTGCGGGGCGTGTCGCACTCATGCAGGGGCGTGTCACGCTTGTGTGCATGTGCACGAGTGCAACACCCCACGAAAGTGTGGGGGTGCCTCCACCCCCTCCGCGCACGGAGCCTGCCCCCCCCAACTGGTCCACGGTCCCAAAAAATGCTGTAGAGGGCAGAAGAAGTTGCTGCTGGAAGACTTGAATCAAGCATTTATATTTGCCCAAACCAATCTGCCCTCAATGCACACACCACCTCTAGCCACTCCTTTCTGGGATAAAGGAAGCACAGAACAGATGAGTTCAGGATGGAACTAACACAGCAGTTTGTATGCTCAGATCCAGACATTCCTTTTCATCCCCATTCCTTCATCCTCTCCCCATATTTGGTAATCTCAAGGGACACAAACTTATCCAGTGGTCCAAGAAAGCTCTGGCTTTCAGAATTGCATGCAAAGTTTCTGGCATTCGTGCTTGGATGTTGGATTAGTCACCACCAACATGTAATAAAATTAGTGTTTTATTACGTGATGGTGATAAACAACAATAGCAATTACAACAATAACACCAATGATGAAGTTTTGAGAATTAAAATGGTACTCCATCCAAGCCCTATTTCTATTTAGTGTACAGTTTCATCTTCAATTTCACCACACAAAGGAATTAGAAAATGTAATCATTTGCTCTCTCTTTTTTAATAATAATAATAAAAAATCTTGTCTCCCCTAAAATTCATATCTATCAACTCTTATGTTATGGCCATGCCATCTAAAACTATGAAATATTGAGTGGAATGTTGAGTATTCCTCGCCTTTGATGTTTAATGAAGGCCCTGGAATTTGTGTACTTACAAAATCTATATTCAAGAAGACCCTTGACACTTTGTTCTTTGCTTAATGAGGGTGTGCAGCAACATAGGAAATATAGAGTCTGGCATTTTATATTTTCAAATGCTGCCACTAATGGTTAGCTCTCTGTGGTAAGCAATGAGATCTTTTCTTTCTCACCCATCCTGTTCCAATGCAAGAAGAGGACAGAGGGGAAAAAATCTAACTGGTAAATAATTAATTGTAATGGGATGAAGTCATTTGGGAACCTTGTCTGTTCAGACAGACATAAACCATTATAATAACCAGTTCCCTCTTGGAAATCATTCCATTTACACAGCTAAAATTTTAAAACTAAGTGATCTGTCAATAATGCAAAGATGAGGGCTTAGCCAACTGGCAGGCTGTACGCTGAATGGCTTGGGGGAAAAATCCTGTTGCACCGAAATGGCCCTACCAACTTTTCATCATTACGTATGTTGGCTCCCACCCACCCCACTGCAGCTTAACTTGTGATATATGAATATGAGGTGCAGGGAGAGGGAGAGGAGACATGTTCCACACTGTAATGCCACAGCTCTTTAGATTTTTTTTTTTTAATGGCTGATATTTTGGTCCTGAGTATCATGATCAGAGATGGGCATGAATCAGAAGAATTGTGATTTGTTCTGATTTGCGATTTGTCAAGGTCGATGAATCACAAATTATTAATTTATGATTTTTTTCAGATGAATCAATTTGTCGATTCATTTTTTAACTTTAAAATCCTATAAAACAGTCCCCAAATTCGCAGGGACGCTTCCCATGACTCTCCTCTACAATCCCTCCAAGTCTGGTGAAGTTTGGGTTTCAGACATCCATGTTCTACACCCACAAATTGGGTCCCCCCTGGAAAGAGCCCTTCAGCAGCTGGATTTGTGGTTCAATGGGGGCATTTATTCACACAAATGCAAATTGATGAATTAGTGATTTTTGAACAAATTTGCTTATTTGTTTTTTAATTCCAGCCCATCTCTAATCATAATTCATGGTGCAGGAAATCAAGCATCATCTCCTCCTTCTTCATGGACGTCCAAGTAGTGTTTTTCCCTTTCTTCGTTAAACAGAGACAACACATTGGGTCTCTTCCATGATAGCTACCAGCATACCCTTATCCTTAGAAACTAGCATTAGGGCTTTCTGTATTCAAACTTCAGGCTAATTGCCCTACCCAGTCGACCCCAGAATGTTTTTTTTCTGAAGCAATAAGTCTGAGTTTTCTGTTTTTACCTAACTCCAGAGTAGGTACTCCACTTTCCAGAGCAGTTATTCATTACAGCCATAAACTCAGTACTCAGAACATTAATACAAAATACTCAGGAGAAAGCCTCTTTCAATGCAGTGGCTTTTACTTCCATGTATGTGCACTTAGTATTTGGAATGCTAATGACACAGTACAAAGCAAACACACAACCATGTCCAAACTAGTGCTGTGTTACTTGAAGTTACTACCAGTACTCAACAAATATTATTGGAGGGGAATTAACCTGTTTAGTCTCATTGCAATGCATAAACATTGTGAAATAAGTATACTTTGAATGTCAGAACTTAGGCTCTTAATAGAAAACCTGATAACCACCTCTAGCTCATTCAGTTGACTTTGGACACTTAGCATGACTTCATTTGTCTCTGGTGCTGAAATCCAAGAAAGTTGTGCCTCATAAAGGGGATTAAATCATCCGCTGGAACCTTTTTTTCAGAAATTACGTTTCCCACCCACCCCTACTCATTGAGCCGACAGGATGGGGCAAGGTCTTTAGTTTAAATTGATGCCACTGGTAAAATCATCCTGCCATCAGTGATTTTCAGAAACTGAAAATGCGTCCCATCCCATGCCCACCCCCCATGGCTTCCCCAGGACAAAAGAAATACAAAGGAGACTCAGAACCCTTGGGGGAGATCAGAAACTTTTAATTCTAAAAAAAGAGCCCCAGCTGATGATATCATTAGCATAACTTTATGGTACTGGATTCCAGCCACCAAATATGTTTGTTTTAAAACATTACTACTGGTTTAAAGCATTGTTCCTGATTCCCAATGTGGTGTAGTGGATGGGGTGATGGACTAGGGCTCTGGAGAACAGGATTCCAATCCCTAGTTGACCATGGAAACTTACTGGGAGAGTGCAACTGATAAAACCACATCTTAAATATCTCACCTTGAAAGCCCTATTAAAGTTGCTAGAAGTCAGTTCTGACTTGATGGCACAGGACATACACACACACACACACACACACACACACACTGGTTTCACATCTTTACCTTCAGGAAACAAGACAACCAAGAATTCACTAATAACTGGACTACCTGTAAAATATAGTTATTTCATCTTATGTCCCACTATTGCCTGCTACTCCTTTTCTTGCAGTACAGGTCTTATTCCTGCAGCTCACTCAGGAAACAGGTCAATGTATATATGATTCAACATGGGTATAGTATTAATTACATGCCAGTGCATTGAACACATGGGGGTACTGTGACACTAATGTCTCAATAAGGTTTTTGAGATGGACAGAACTGTTCACAAGTGTAAAGAAAAAAGAAAACTGTGCTAAAAAGTTCGCTGGCTTCACAAAACTTGATTGTGTTGTCTTACATGCAGGCTGCAAGAATTTAGCAGTCAATGTGGCATGGGTCATTGGTTTTGGAGCTTTGACGGTGAGGCTGGTATCAACTTGGATATGTTTAGATACCAAAGTGTTATTGAGGATCTGTGTGTTCTGTGCACTGAATAAAGATTTTCATCAGTGTTTATATAGATGATACTGTTGGCTGTTGTCAAGCACATTGACTTTCTTTAACTATTCTAAAAGCATGTATTTCTGTCTTGCTCCTTGGCCTGGAGAAGCTTTCTCAAAACAGCCAGACCACCTGTCAAAATTTTGGAGGTCTCAACAAGAGCTCCTGGCCCCAACAAGAGAAAGACAACATTTATTTCCCTCCTTCCAGGTTTTCCAGTTTTTGCACAAGATTTGGCAGCTGCTACCTACTGCCTTTTCTTTATGTCCATGCATAGCAAACACAGAAGGACCTATGGACAGCTGACAAGGATACAAGCAATGTATGCAATGTGTTTGAGTTTTAAAAATTCCTACCATCAGCATAATTTCAGATTTTGCATATTTGTGCCACTGCACAAAGGTCTTCTTGCTAATGTCCAAATTCTATCTATATCTGACCACCAAAAAATTATTATTTTCAGTGTTATGGTGTGGCGTCCGCCCAGGTCATGAATATTCATATGCTATCTGCATGGAACAATGAGAGTGCTGGAGAGGCGGAGTCATGAGATATAAGAGTCTCTGCAGGAGGAGGAGTGGAGATGGGAGTTTTGAAAGATTGGAGTTTTGACGGTTTGAGAGTTGGAAAGATTAGAGTTTGGAAGTTTGGGGTGGATAGAGAGAGGGTTGGCGGTTGAGGGTGGATGAAGTGGGATGTTTGGTTAAGAGTTAAAGACATTGATTGTACCTTCATCACGTCTATTAATAAACAACTTCTATTTGGTTCTATTTAAAATGACACATTGCCTGGACCTCTATTATTAATACATAATGTTGATGTAATCAACTGGTGGCAGCTGAATGACACGTAGCCTGTGCTCTTGCTTGGTGAAACAACCAAAGGACAGGCAGGAATGTGACATATGGCAAGAAGTATTTTTTTTTCTTCCTTATTTTTCTTTTACAATGTAGGAGAGAGACAAGTCAAGATTTACTGTTGAGATTTTTGATCTGAAAATGTATTAAATATTATGTTGTATAGTAAAAAGCAAAATGGCTGATATAACCTGAGTCATGTACAAAGTGGATTCAGGTGTGTACCAAGGCTAAAGACTTAATAAAGTGCAGCTGGATAAAATGATGTAATCTTATGTAAGTGTAAAATGATGTAATGTATTTTGTGATTGGTGCCAAGAATGTATAAAAGGATATGTGTAAAGGGGACATGTTGTCTGCTGTAAATCAGATTATTTATTTCTATACTATGTATTGTATCAAGTCATGTCATGCTGCCAGTTGAATGTCTGAAAACTATGCTCTCTGTATATATGTAAATAGATGATGTTGAATTTTACTCTCTCAGCATTATAGTGTCTTTGTAACCTGATATCTCTTAACTCTGCTTATGTCCAGAAAACATTAACAAATTCTCAACAAACCCTATGCTGCACACAGAGTAAGAACCCTCATTTGTCTGGAATTCCAAATAATGTGGGCATTTTCCATTAATAAAGAGGTTTTCCTGTTGCAGGCAGTGGAGATGTGCAGGCTTTTGGTTTGCTTTCATTTTGGGTTCTTTCAGGGGACTCCACTTTCATTTTCAAATCCTTTGGTGTACCTGGCCTTTCAGTACATCTGAAAGGGTCCAAAACTTTTGTGTGCTTTCACTTTGATGTTCCTCATTCATATCTGTGGCACTGGACTGAATTAAGTACTATAGGGGGGGGAACTCTCAAAACTACTCCAAAATATCAAGGTCAACACAACAGACAATCATGCATTCTAGAAAAGGCAACACAACAACAGTACCTAAGAAACAAACTTTATCATCAAGTCTATGAATCAGGCACTTTACATCATATCACATCCTAGTTAGTTTCATCAGCAAGGAACAGCACTGATGAGGAAGAGAAGTATCATCAGATTTGTCAGATCTCATCACTGCCATTCACTGGATTCAAATGAAATGTAATACTGTCGTTTCATCATGCTCTTTGTTGGAATCCCAAATCTGTCATATTTCAGAGACTATTGTAAATCCACAAAATGCTTTGAAAATGAAATTAAGTGCCTCTTCTCTGGGTTGGGAGAAATGCAACGAAAAGCAAAATTGAAAATTTTTCACCTCCCTACAGTAAACTCAGTGCCGTCAACAATCAATCTCTTATGGTGGTCTTACGGGCCAACATTGGTTCAAGACATCCCTACCAATGCCTATATAAGGCAAAAAAAAAAGAATAAGTACAGGCTGCACTAGATTATGGAGAAAGCCAGAGAGTTCCAGAAAAACATCTACTTCTGCTTCATTGACTACGCAAAAGCCTTTGACTGTGTGGACCACAACTAACTATGGCAAGTTCTTAAAGAAATGGGAGTGCCTGACCACCTTATCTATCTCCCGAGAAATCTATATGTGGGACAGGAAGCAACAGTTATAACTGGATATGGAACAACTGATTGGTTCAAAATTGGGAAAGGAGTATGACAAGGCTGTATATTGTCTCCCTGCTTATTTAACTTATATGCAGAATACATCATGCGAAAGGCAGGACTGGATGAATCCCAAAATGGAATTAAGATTGCTGGAAGAAATATCAACAACCTCCGATATGCAGATGATACCACTCTTATGGCAGAAAGTGAGGAGGAATTAAAGAACCTCTTAATGAGGGTGAAAGAGGAGAGTGCAAAAAATGGTCTGAAGCTCAACATCAAAAAAAACCTAAGATCATGGCCACTGGTCCCATCACCTCCTGGCAAATAGAAGGGGAAGATATGGAGGCAGTGACAGATTTTACTTTCCTGGGCTCCATGATCACTGCAGATGGTGACAGCAGCCACAAAATTAAAAGACGCCTGCTTCTTGGGAGGAAAGCGATGACAAACCTAGACAGCATCTTAAAAAGCAGAGACATCACCTTGCCGACAAAGGTCCACATAGTCAAAGCTATGGTTTTTCCAGTAGCGATGTATGGAAGTGAGAGCTGGACCATAAAGAAGGCTGACCGCCGAAGAATTGATGCTTTTGAATTGTGGTGCTGGAGGAGACTCTTGAGAGTCCCCTGGACTGCAAGGAGAACAAACCTATCCATTCTGAAGGAAATCAACCCTGAGTGCTCACTGGAAGGACAGATCCTGAAGCTGAGGCTCCAATACTTTGGCCATCTCATGAGAAGAGAAGACTCCCTGGAAAAGACCCTGATGTTGGGAAAGTGTGAAGGCAAGAGGAGAAGGGGACGACAGAGGAGGAGATGGATGGACAGTGTCATCGAAGCGACCAACATGAATTTGACCCAACTCCGGGAGGCAGTGGAAGACAGGAGGGCCTGGCGTGCTCTGTCCATGGGGTCATGAAGAGTTGGACATGACTTAATGACTAAACAACAAGAACAAATAAATCAAAATATTCTGTGAGGTGCCATCTACCTGAATATGCTAGTGAAACTATTTATCCAGCAGATAAAATGATATAGTCATGGTACAATTGGTTCTCAGAAAGGATGTAATCCCTCCTTAATCTCATCCTCTTATTCACATTAGAGGATTAAAAAGTGCAAACATTTTCTTTTTTAACTTCAAGACAGAAAGATTTTTGATGCTGTTGTCCGAAAATTTAAGTGCAATATGTACAATGTTTAAAAACTATAAAGGCCACTGCTTTCTTTATATGGACTTTTAGTGATTAGAAGCATTGGCAGGGTTGTTTGCTTCTTTTTAAGCCATCAGCCATTTGTTCTGCGCTTGCTGTGTGTATCTGTGCTGTGTGAATGTGTGCCCTGCTGGCCCTCCCTCCTGGTGAGGCTGAGGGTCTGGGGTCCCCTGGCAATAAATACATAGCCTCCAACTCAGCTTCTTGGCTCAGAATAGCTTTTATTAGTGATACAGTATCACTTGCCCCACCGTTCTTCTCAACTATAGTCTCTAAACTCTTGTGGCGGTCACTTGCCAACTTGGTGACCCAGTTAATTTCACTAGTGTTCTCCAGAGTCTGGGTTCTGGAAAGCAAGAATGAGAGGAAAATTTCAGTCAGACTTGTATAGATGAACAAAAGAAGTTAGGCCCTGCATCTTGTCTCTACTACAGAGGGACATAAATGAAAAAAATGAATTGAAAAATTCATCAAAAATTGCTAATTTGACAGAAATTCACCAGTTTATATTCGTCAGATGTGATGACCCAACGAGTACAAATTGACAATTTTTTAGTGATTTTCTATTTGTCAATTTGTCAATTCATTTTCTTCCCTTTGGCGCTCCCTGCCATCTGCAGCCGGCTCCTGTCAATCGGAAGCTCTAGGCAACAAGCTGCTAAAGGGCACTTTCCACTTTGTGGGTGTGTAACTCAGATTTCCAAAACCCAAACTTTACCAAAGTGGAGGGATTGTAGAGGACAGTCAGGAGAAGCTTGTTTTTTTTTTGGGGGGGGGGGGGGATTTTAAAGGCCTGACAATTCAACAAATGAATTTGTGATTCATTTGGGGGAAAACTGTGATTTGTGCACCTCAATGAACCATGAATCAAGACAAATCACCACTTTGCTGATTCATGCCCATCTCTGGTCTCTACTTGTTCCCTCCCTTGGCATCAGTTGCCTCTCCAGAGCTCCTGTGGTGTCCAGGCTAATGTTGCCTTGTTCAAGCATGTGCCTGGAGTTTCTGGTGTCTGACTCCTGTTGCTTTCAGCATTCTCCTCCCTTGCATCTTTCCATACATCTTCTTCTATGGAGATAAGTAACAACTCCCTGCCTTCCCAGTCCTGCTTTTTTATTCTTCTTGACCCCACTTCCCCCAGCTGTTCTTTGTCAGACAGGCATATCTCCATCTGCCGTGTGGACCTCCTCCGTTCAGATTGATACTGCCCTGATCCTAGCTGCCTAATACTTGTGTCCTGTGGTCTGACGTGTTCCTAGAGGTGTGTGCCTGCTCCCCCCCCCCCCCAAAGTCTATCTTGGTATTCCTTGATTAATTTCTTGCTCTGCAGGTGAGAAATCTTACAGTGCTTGAAAGTTTGTCAGCAAGATACAGGGTGGGTTAGAAATACTGTAATAACATAAATAAATAAATAAATAAATTGCCCCACTGAAATCGGAGTGACTTCTGTCATGACTTACTTGAATCTCACTGAATTCTGTAGGTGTACGCTAATCTTGATAAACTCTCAATCAAACTCATTAGCTAGAAAATTTGACTAAACCTGTTTTTATTTTTTATTTTTTGGCCTAAAGTGAAATATCTAGATGAATTTGAATATTCCTCATCTGGATGATTATGAGGAATGTTGGGAGAAGCAAAAAAGAGAGTTTCTTTAAGAGTAATTACATACAGAGAAATTGTATATTCTTACACTTTATTTTAGTAAATCCGAAGTCTTTGAATATCCTGATTCCGTGCAATTTGTCACAGTCAATGCCAGCTAAACTCACTCAATGTTGAAAATGCGGAGGCCGGATGTTACTTATTACATCATTGACAAACCAGCTTTCTGTTTTCTGTTTTCAAAGGGATTTGTATTTCCTCTGTCAGTTTTCCACTATGCTGACATTTTCAGGGAACTATTCTGTAACTAAACAGCTGTCTGCTTGATTATGTAAGTAATTACAATGGAAAGAAAGTCATTTATTGCCATCAATGTCATTTCTTATTGGAATGAGCACTAAATGGATAGATCAAGCAAGCTAACAAGTGCGAAGGAAGAACTGGTCTGATAGATATTACAAAATGCTATGATGGCCAGGGACTCTTTTTGGGTAGAGGAATAGAGGAATTAATGTGTGCTCCCCACCCCCATTATCCTTGGGTTCATCAGCTAAGTACTGAGCACGTATCAGCACCAAATTTGGCGGAGGTATAGCAGACAGTCTCCTCTTGCTTGGTGGTAAATTTGGGGATGCTGGGTACAGCATATTCAAGTTCTGACTTTTAAAATGCAAAGTGGTTCCGCTTGATTCAGAAATAGGAGATCCTGAATGTCCCCAGGTTTAAAGCAGATCACATACAATGAAAAGGCCATTCTTCCTTCTCTTGAAAGAGAATGGTTGGCAATGACTGCTTGTTTCTAAATTTTGAAAGAATCCAGGCTGCAGAGGCTGAAATATTGATCCTCAAAAAGGGCCTTTCAAAACAGCTCATTACCATTCACAAAGATACACTAAGCAGAGAAAATCCCCAAAGTCATTTTCATCAGTTAACCACTTTCCACTCAAACACACACCAATATTTAACAGATATTTAGGTTTTTGGTTAAAACTTGTATCTGTTATATAATACCAGTGAATGTTTTTATAATTTTGATTGACTGTAACTGGTGTTTTTGAATAAGAGTAAGAGTATAGCACACAGTGGCCTCAGTCTGACCCCTTCCCAGTGTCTCAATAGTAGGACTGTCCAGGAGTGTCAGGAGTGATCTTGGGCTTTATGGGGAGGTGGCCAATTTTAAATTGTGTTCTTCCTTGGAAACAGCAGCCGTGTGTTTTCAATATTAAGACTTTTTCAAAGTTCAGTTGCTCTTAAATTGTTGGGCAGCTTTAAACCCATGAATGCTGCATCGGTGAAGAATCTATGGATATTTTTCCCCACCAAAAGGGCAACCTTCCTTCACTCTGTAGTTGGTCTTGAATTGCACATTGCACTTCTATTGGATAACAATTCACATATCTCAAGTACATCCTTATCTGTCTTGTCATTGTATATGAAGAGAAGGACCTCACAATTACTCTTCTTGCCACAGAATATAAAAAGTATTTTCTGGCATTCTCAAAAAGAAAGAACATTTTTAAAAAACAAACTAAGTAAAAATGTACCGTATTTTTCCATTTATAACACACACACCATTTATAAGACTCCCCCCCCCCTTTCTAACCTAAAAATTAAGAAAACGTAGCTTTTAGTATTCAGCCTCTGGGCTCAGAACATCGGACATTTTGAGTCCCTGTTGAATCTGAGCCTACAGGCTCCACATCCAATGAGGTGTGTTCCAATTTGTTTGTTCAGCATCAGCTGACATCAGTTCCATAAGGCTCATGATTGGAGGAAGCTAAGTTTCGTGACTGAAGGAAGCCTGTTTACAGAGGCAAGGTATGTGCTGTTTTGTTCTCTCCTCAGCTATCTCAGCTTACTTCCGTGTAAAAGACGCTCCTCAATTTTTAGTGTAATAATTTTAGGAAAAAGTAGCATCTTATACATGGAAAAATACAGTAGTTGGCTGAGTACCTCAATGAGTTAGGTCTCTGGCTGCAGAGCCAGAAGTTGGGAGTTTGATTCTCCACTGTGCCTCCTGGGAGAAGAGCCATCCTGTGTGGCCTTGGGTAAGCTACACAGTCCCAGGGTACCCCCAGAAGAAGGGAATAGTAAACCACTCCTGAGTACTCTCTACCTAAAAAAAAAAAACACTCTGAAAAAGATTGCCATAAGTCAGAATTCACTTGACAGTACATAATTATTTATTATTAAGAAAAAAAATGTACAAAACCACAAAGAATACAAATAATGGAAACTGCAGAAAGTGTCTATATCAAAACAACAGTGCTGGTTTGTTGCTTGAACTTATAGGATAAGGAGGGATTATTTACACCTTTTCAGTAATTCACCAGTCATTTTATTCTTGCTGTTTCTATGTGTTTTGTGTCCCATGGAAAAGGACACTAGTTTTGCAGAGAGCCAGTGTACACAAATTATGGAGACCTTAATGAGAAAAAAGACAACAAACCTTGAAATTTCACAAGCCTTAAACATTCCTTGTCAGCGCATCTCATCAAGTCACAAAATACTCTAAATTGGCACTAACAATGAATTTAACAAGTATTATCTGCAACTCTAGTCAAAAATGTTATTTGGGAGTATTGGATTTGATAGGTTATTGGTCTGAACCAGAACAGCAATTTATTCATTTTTCTACAATTAGAGACTGACAATATTGCTAGTTCACATTTTGAGACATCTTTGAACGATATATGCATGGTTGGGCTCCTCCCTATTTGGGCCCACATGTTCTTCACCACAGTCAGCACTGTCCATTCATTAGCCCTCCTTCTGGCCTCAATTTGCACAATTGTCCATAAGGAGAAGATAAGAAAAGGTGGAAGAAGCTGCTTAAGCTCCTCATCCTTCATACTGTTTGCATGTTCTGACAGGTTGTGCGAGAACAGCATGACAACAAAGAGGCATACTAATATTCCTATGCTCCATAATTTGATAGTGAGGCCATTCATGAAATGTTGACCATGGCAAGTTCCTGGCAGTGCAGGCTCTGAATGCCAGAGTTGGTTGAGATGTTGATAGAAGACAAATGTGGCAATTAAATCTGAAAATAACATCTACACTAATGGTGAATGTAAGTGGATGAAACAGCCAACAGCACTTTACCACCCTAGTTGTGACTACTTTTCCTTTTCTTCAGACTCCTGTTCCACACAATCTTTGTACTTATTGGAGTCTATGACTTGAACCCTATTCAAACAAGATCTTTAAGATAATGGGAGCACAGAAGACTCGGAGTTGTATTCAAGGTTCCCATCCTAAGTCCATGTGCGTACAAGATGTGCAGAGAGCTGGAAAGGATATTTGTTGTGGTTCCAACTTTTCTGTGAATCAACCTAATTCACACTTCTTATACAGAAACCCACACACAATTATTCTGTGGTAATTGCTTCCAATTCTCCCAGATTTGCTCTGTTTTTCTCTGATTTAAGCAACACACATTAAGGGTAATTGCATGCAAAAATGTGCATGAATATTCAACAGCACAAAAATATGTACAAAATGCATATATCTTTTCATTCATTCAAACTTTAGAAAGCAATTGAAATCTGTTCAAGAGGCAGGACAAGTGTATGTCAAGTGAAACAGGAAAGTTAAATATCAGATACAGAGTAGGCATAACAGACATAGTCCAATACTCCACCTCCCCAACCCCACCCTGCCACCATGTTCACGTGAGTCTATAAACAAAGTTTTCAAGTGTAAATTAAATACAAGTGGTTTCTGTTTATTTTACAGTTGCACGGAGACTCCACAGATATACAAATATAGGCTTTGTGCACAGATTTCAATGAATTGGTAGGTGGATCCAGCTCCCCACCATTTTGGGGTTAATAGACAAGGCTAAGGACTACAAAACCAAGGCTGTTAGACATTCTTTTCATGATTACTAATTCATCATATCAGTGGACTCCTACAAATTATCGTACACATGGAGGAAAGTATGAGAAAACCCCAATTCATTCTGTGGCATGGTTAATGGTGGCTGCATCATGAATTCTATATTTGTGTGTTTGTTTCCCTCCTCATCTATTGAACTCAGTGGGCATAATGTCTATGTCTTTAGATCCAACCTCTTGTGGGACAATTCATGCATCCGACATCAGTTGAAGAAACATTGACTAAGTAATTTGTGGATATACAAGTATATACTAATACAGCTGGTTAGGAATGGACTGAGTCATGAACAGCAACTGGAGACATCAACTGGGCTGCAGGTTTGGTAGAGGGGGGAGAGCTTGCCAAACTATCCCCTTGTGGGCCCATTCCTATATGAATAGCTTGCCCAATAGTATTCTCCCATAATAATTCTGAGATACTGTCACGTCATGGCTCTTTGGGAAACTTGCATGGCAATTCCATTTATGTTTCCCATACTGTCCTGATGCAATACTAAGTAAGAGACATTGTGGAAAATTAATGATGGCAGCTTCCAGATCCATCCATTCCAGTCTGGTATGTGTGTTGGATGGTCCATGTGGAGAGACATCCACACAGGCTCTTCAGGGACTGCTGAAGTCCTCTGGTGTGGAAGTTTTGTGGACATCAAGCAATTATGGTTCTTCTTATTGCTGGCATGGCAAAATGCCTGGGAACACCATGAAAACAACCTTGGATGTCAAGGTGGGATGCACAGTGGAAAATGGATAAATCAGTTTAGATGGTTTACTGTTACAGGCTAACAGTAAAGGTAGAAATGGCACATGGAGTGCCAAGAGTAGACTCAGATTGGTTTGCTTGGAATTGTGGAGGCATTCCTATTTTTGGCTTCACTTGCCCCCTGTCCAAGTGCCATCCTATTTGCATTTCTCATTCTCAGTTGGCATAGAAGGAACAGAGGTTGCTGCAGACATTTGTCCCATTATCCAAGGTAATAACACTGGGACACAAAGCACAAATAGGAAACTACTCAGCATGTCATAAAGCTGTTACACAACATTTGTTTTAGGGTCGGCCTCTATTCCCTTCCCTCCACCTCCCACCCCAAGCTGCACATAAGGGACATTGCAGGGAATTTTTACAATTACACCTGGAGAGTTCCTCCATTCAGTGCCAAAAGACTAACAGGGATCTTCTGAAAAGCTATAAAAGAAGATACTTTCTTAAGATGTTCATAGATTTTATCAATTCACTGTTATCAATCATGCATTGATGCATACAGCATTTTGCTGATGGGGAATTACAAGATCTACACCTTGCTTGGTAACCTACATTTAAATAAGTGATAGAATCTTAACCATCTTAGTCAGAATCAAACCCCATTGAACTCAGTGGGGCTTGCATATTTTGGAGAGTATCATTGAATTCACCTATATCTGGGTCCGTATTATTACATATTGTTACCTAAAAGCAAAGATGAGCAACCTATGTGTCTCCAGATGTTCTTGGACTGCAACTCACATCAGCCCAAGCCAGCAAAGGCAATGCAAAGGAATCGTGAGAGTGTCAGCCAACATCCAGAGACCACAGGTTGTGAATTCTTGGCCCCTCAGAGAAATTTGTGATGCTAATTTGGAAACTGCCACCTGGGCAAAACACTAGAGATAGCTTTGTTAAGAGTTGCAGTATTTCTTAAGGGTTCTGTACATTTTATCCCACATTCTCCTCAAATGTTGCTAAACCGGTGCTGCACCCAACATTTCTCCATATAGCCTACCAGCTTTGTGGAAAAGATTTTTTTAAAAAAATAATAATGGCTTGTTGTGTAAGACAATGTTAATAATGAAGAGACAGCAGAAATTTTCATTTCCTTGAATATATCAAGTTGTCAAGTATGCTGAATGCACAAGAAATCTACCTGAAGTCAGAATTAGGTTGGCTGATATTCATTTATGGCCCCATGATGCAATTATTGGAAAGTATACACAATACAAGGTGGCACAACATAGATTGTTTGTCATCATATTTGACTGAAAAACAGATTGATGAATATATTTTCACTGATCTCTCTGAGGGGTCCTCATAGTTCTGCCTTCAATGCAAAAAAAGCCTGACGCAAACTGTTTTTGTTTTTATGGAGAACATCAATCACCAACATTTCCACATTTGTTTTTCTCTCCCTTTTTTTTGTTCACAGTAGCTGCTTTAAATTGTCCCTTGATATAAAGAGGAGGAAGAACAATTTGAAATAATATTTTCATTTATCCCAGGAGAAGTAGTGTAGCTTCCTTAAAAAAAAATGAATTTGAAGACATTTTAAAATGTATTGGCTACTAGCTTAGATAGCTTTAGTAAGTGATTCATAGAAGATAAGTATATCAGTGGCTACTCATCATATATTATATGCCATCTCCAGGATCAATAAAAATATATGCCTGAATGACCAGTTATTGGAGAGTGACAACACAGGAGAAGCCAATTGCCTTATTGACCTGCTTATGAACTTTGTAGAGCCATCACTTAGACACCTTGAGAAATCAGATACAAAATGGACATTTTGATTGATGCAGCCAGTCTCTAGCTGCATTGCTAGGAGGACATGGACAAAGGGCCATCTTGCCCCATCTTGGTTTTTTTTCAAATGGGATGCCTCATATTACCTGCTATTAGAGATTCCTTTAACAATATATATTAGCATGAAACACAAGGCGTTTTACATAAGCATGTGCTCTACAACTCAGCTGTGGCTCATCTCCTGTGATGCTTTATTCCATGTTATTTCTGATGACTGAAACATCACATGGATATCTACTTGCAGATGCCTAGTTCATATCAAACAGCAACTAAAGGTAACCATACCTCACACTTCACGTTACTGCTGTTCTCTTCATATTTCAGGCAAGGAAAAAGCCAGTATCCTTTTGCTAGTCCCAACTAAGACTAGATTCACTGAATCAATGGTCAAATTTAAGTCAACACTTAAATAAATCCCTATGTGTCTAATTCATTTGGGACTAGCAATATAATACTGGTCACTGTTCCTGCCCAGCACATTTTTTCTTAAAAAAAAGCTAGAACATAAACACCTTTCCTGATCTAACAGGTATGTTTCCTGTAGCTAACGACAACTAGCCATTGAAACACCATTAAGAACTTGTTTTTCTATGCGAATGAATATCAGGTAGGGCTTTTTTCCTGCCAAAAAAAGGGGGACAAGGAAGGAGAGACATGGACAGAGGACTTCAGAATATGGCTGAATTAAATTATGGGACCTATTCATCATTCCAGCCATAACAAAGTTTATTTCCAGTGTTATTTCCTTTCTCACATAGCTTTCAAAGTTAAAGTCCAAGTAATTGGACAACGGCAGCTAGAGGTTAGAAAAGAATGAAACATCTCTCTTTGGTCAAGTAAGAAAGCCACCAGAAGGCAAGATTTGTATGGCAAAAAGATGTTGCTGGCTCTCCAACTGTGGGAAGATATTACTGAAAATAGACATCAGGGAATACTTTAGGACAGAGGTCCCCAACCCCCGGTCCGCAGCCCAGTGCCGGTCCATGGCCTGAGCGGACCGGGCCGCGAAGACAGACCTCCCACCCCACCCCCCGCATGCACTCACCCCCGCACAGCCTGTTTGCGCCTGTGTGTGCGCTCCAGCGCGCCTGTGTGAGCGCCACGCCGCCATTTGCGCATGCGTCCGAGCACCCACACAAGCTCTGCGCCGCCATTCGCGCATGCGCATGAGCGCGCGCTCATTCACACGTGAGAGAGAGCGCTCGTTCGTGCATGCGCACAAGCGCAGGGAGTGCCCCGCCTTCCCCAGCCGGTCCGTGGGGTGAAAAAGGTTGGGGACCCCTGCTTTAGGAGACAGATTCAGAGGCAACAGAAGTTCCATTATCCCTGACATCCCTGCTCCCATCTCTCATTACTATCTGGAGGAGACCAGGTAGCCCTTTTTCCCTTTGCAATCACTTTTGTCAGATGAGCAGGAATGAGTCTGAAGAAGAGAGGCCCAAGACTGCATGTAGACTACATATGAGCAAGAATCCAAATTTCCCAAGCTTCTTGCTTGTGTGTAGAAGGAAACTTTCCTGTACAGGCTCATTCTTGTTCTTGTGAAAAGAAGTAAAGGAGAGGATGGGGACAGCTGGTTCTGTCTATCCATGTTGAGAACAGCAGATAAGGGAGTGACTTAATAGTGCACATGAGTTGTCTGCAGTCTTTTTAGGAGTAGTGGGCTCTCTGTTATGATCTGAAGCAGGGATGCATGAGAATTTCACTAAGAATTTTGCTTCTTTTATTAAGAAGGGTTGCCAGTCTCTTCATAAAGAGATTGGCCATCAGAAGGATAGGAAGGATTCTTGATGTGGATTTTGTTTATAGTGTTGAATTAAGGTTCCCAGTTCTTCAGTCATCTTCAAGAGCAACATGGCAGGCTCATATAATGTGGTCATTTCATGTTAAACTGTGCCATTTGCATTTGACTGATGCAGATATTTGTTATTGTCTTCTCTTTTCTTTTACAAGATTTCCCCCAAATATTTAGTTCCTCTACAAGATGGAGAGCACTTGGTATTTGTAAGAAGAAAAATGTAGGGGACACCAAAACTGACAGATTCATCATCTCTCCTGCAGTGGAGTCGCAGAACCCACACCACCTCTCATTTTAGTGAAGAAGGGATCATGAACTTAACTGTGCTGTTTCAGGAACGTCACATAATTAGGGAAATGGGCACAAACTACAATATAATGGAGATCTAAGGAAATCATAGAAATCATAGAAAAGTGAAGTTGGAAGGGGCCTACAAGGCCATCAAGTCCAACCCCCTGCTCAATGCAGGAATACAATCAAAGCATATCTGCCAGGTGATTATCTAAGTTTTTCTTGAATGCCTCCAGTGTTGGAGCACTCACCAACTCCTGAGGTAACTGGTTCTACTGTCGTACTGCTCTAACAGTTAGGAAGTTTTTCCTGATATTCAAGAGTAATAGGACCATAGTCTAATGCATGCCAACCCATTCTAGTCTCTGCAATCTATTTCTCATGAAGAAAACACAATGAAAAGGTGAAGCCCCAATAAAAAGTTATACAAAACTACACAAAAATTGGGATCCACAAAAGCTAGAGAAAAAAATCATACAAATAGAAAGAAAACACAAGAAGTCTGCAATGCACCAGTTTGTCCTTTCCTTACAAAAGCTTAAAACACAAGGAAAAGAAATAAAATCAATTTTTGTAAAAACAAGCCATATGTATGCGTAAACAATGTGTGAACAAGATTATCTGCAGTCAGCACTGAACACAAACAATTCATCTGAGGAAGAAAATTCAATAAAACATCTGAACAAGTATCAAATAATACTAAATGCATTTTGACCTCATGGCCTTCCTCGGCGATAAGGTGTGATACAACAATTATCAAATCTGTGGGGCATCCATGAGCAAAGTTACCAAAAATAAAACTTGTATATGACTTCAAATTATTCTGAATAATTTTTAAACCATATGATGGTAGGGGACTATTATTCTCGGCCATCAATGGTAGAGCCTTTTAGCCCATTATTGCATGTTGTGCTATTTCTTGTCAATGCAGTTTGTATTTTGGGGGATCATTTTCTTTTCTTTATTTGTACTTTATTTTCTTTAGTTTTGGTGGATCCAATTTTTATGTTATTCTGCCATGAAGTAAAGCTTCACTTCGCTTTTGGAAAGCTACTGATAAACCACATTTACCATGGCCTACAGTTCATGCTGCAACAGTATGTCATATATGCAGATTCATGTAATGTGTATTAAAAGTGAAGGCATAAAATGCCTATTGGCCAATCAGTCAATAAGCAGTAGAACATTTCTTATTCAATGTGCCAGTATGGTGCTTAAGGGAACATGCTTAGAAGATTAAAAACTGAGTCATTAGGTTCACTGATTGCTTTGCTCTGTGCTTAATAGACTGGCAGTTGAATGATTAAATACTATGATCAATGTTTGTGGCTATCTGTATTTTGTCATTTTCCAATGTGTAAATGAATTCAGCAGAATACTTGATCTAGCTGCTTTTAATTGTTTATTTATTTATTCATTTTTATTTATTTATTTAACTTATATGCCGCCCACACTACCCAAAGGTCTCTGGGCGGCTTACAACAATTAAAATACAGTAAAAAAGATAAAACAATTAAAATACAATTAAAATATATACTCTAAAAAATGCCATCAGGACCCACAGTTGATATTATTTCAATTAAAAGCCTTCTGGAACAGGAAGGTTTTGACCTGGCGCCGAAATGTCATCAGTGTCGGCGCCAGACGAATCTCAATTGGGATGGCGTTCCATAGTCTGGGGGCAGCTGCCGAAAAGGCCCTTTGTCTACAAGCCATCCCTCTTACCTCCTTGAGGGATGGCTCTTTCAAAAGGGCCCCCTGGCTAGATCTTAACTGCCGGGTATGTTCATATGGAAATAATAAGTTCCAGAACAAATGTTTTATTTTTAACTTTCCTAGTATTCATGCTATATCTCCACCTAGCCATGTTCAGGACTTTTGATAGCTCTCATAGGCTGAAATCCAGTACTGAATTGCAGATAGAGTAGGCCCATTGGATTAGTGAGGATTTGGTGAGTCAGCCCCTCTGTAAATTCCATTGATTCAAATTGGCCTACCCTTGTGGCCACTTACTACTGGATTTAAGGTGTAAATTTTGGATTAAAAACCACAGTAGGCTCAACACAACATTGAGCTAATAGTTTTTCACTGGACATCCTAGGTTGCTTTTTTAGTTGCTTGTGTATTTACACACAGACCGGACTGTCTCTTGGACATATAACTAATACGTTGAAATGAAACGGAGGTAAAATTTACCACATCTTATTTTGTTGTGTAATATTTTATTGTTCAAACTTTTAAAGGCCAAGCTGTCCTTTGAGATCATTGGTCTGGGAGAATTTGACTTCAATCTGAAGTTTGACTGATACATCTGCGCTTACCTGTCTGCCTCCAGGGAAGATTCAGTGTGTACTATAGAATCACGTTTGTCCTCTGGAATTATCAGGCTGAAGGACAGCTGTGGAAATATCAGGAGTGAACAGTATTGAAAAATGTACATAGGAAGTATGCAGATTTGTAATATACACAAACACTTCTTAAACATGCTTTAGCCGAAGAAGGAGAATGTGTTCAAGTAATGCATTCAGTTTAAAACATGCACATATTTGGATGGAGGGAATCAGTGGCATAGTGTTTGCCCTGAGTGAGAAATTTTTAGGGGGAGCAAACTTTGGAGACTCCCAGAGGCTGTTGGGAACTGTAGTTCCCCAAGGGTCCCTCGGCCCCACCCTCCCCCTCCAAAGCCACCTCCCATTGGCAGCTGGCCCAACCCCTCCCCTTCTTCCTTTATCCTCCCCCTTGGAACTACACTTTCCAGGCAACCCTATTCAGAGCTCCTTCTGTGGTCACCTCCTCCTCCTCCAAGTGGCTTTGGTGGGGTCCTCAAGTGGCTCCTGCATCCCCACACCTCTGCTCTCACACACCACCCTCACACGAGCCCCCAGCTTCATTCTGGACCTACTTCCAGCTCTTCCCTGCTCTCCTCCCCAGTGACCATGGCCCAGCCTTCGGTGCCCAGCTCACAGAAGGTGCTGCTGCTGAAGCTGCAGGAGCTGCAGGAGGAGTCTGTGGAGGGCTTCCCCATCAGCCTGGTGGACACAACTGGGAGGTGGCTATCTTTGGGCCCCCAACACCCACTGGGAGGACAGTTACTTCAAGGTGAGCCTATGGAAGGTGGCCTTACCCTGCAGGGTTAGATTTTGGAGATCCATTTAGGACTACAAGCCCCACCATCTCCAGCCATGAAATGATGGGGTTTGTAGTTCAAAGAATGGGATTACAAGCTTCACTGTCCACAGCCACAGGATGGTGGGGCTTGTCATCCCTTCCTTGGGGTCCAAAGAAAGGGTCTCCTCCAAAATGTGATGCAGGTGTTCTCTGGGGATTGTAACAGTTACAAAGTAACATTTCTGCATTCTGGCTCACGTTGTCCTGGGAGTTGTTGTATGGGAGCAATGTTTCCCACATCCTGGCTCATTTGGGGATGGAGTGAGAAAAAGTAATCTTTCCATCTTCTTAGATTATTCTGAGATTTGTAGACGAAAAGTAACATTTCTGACTTCTGGCTCAGACAACTCTGGGAGTTGAAGTCTGAAAGAAAGGAACATTTCCAGGTTCTCACCCTTGCCCCCCACCATGCTGTTCATTTAGCAGTAAGTCCGTTTTAGTTCAGTAGGGTTCACATCTAGGTAACTGACAGTAGTTCTAGACTACTTTCAGTTACCTCCAAGCGACTGTTTCATGGCACCACCGCAGGAGCTTCTCCCATTAAATCCCCTGTGCCCCACCCCACACATGCATTGCATCACAGAACTGTGACCCACACCCTGCAGTACTTGCCTTGCCCCAGGTGCTGGCCACCCACGCTATGCCACTGGAGTGAAGGAACCTGTTAAAAAACAGAAGAAGTCCCAAACATGACAGAACAGCGTACGTATCACAGAGATACAGGAAGAATGGAAGTATGGGGAATTTGAAATGTACACAACTCAATTAAAAATACTGTAGGTAATACTAGTAATTGGTTTTGGAGAAGAAAAGCATGCAAAAGTGAGGAAGTGTAAAGTATAGAACTAACAATATGAGTCATAAGTGATAATTTGGATAAGAGATTGTAAACAGAAGAGAGATACTTAACTACCCCAATTGAAGAAGGCAGCAATAATCCTGAATATACTAAGAATAAATACAGGAAAAAATGTGGAAATTATCGCTGGCTCAGATTCTGACCACACTGCTACTTACCAGAGAATAAGAGGTTAACTTGACATCAGACTGGGAGACTCAACAAAAACAAACAAACAAAAAACCCAGCAACCTAGAAGACAAGAGTTCTGAGTTCTCCAGTGTCTTTGCAGAGAAAACAGTAGTCCTGCAAGGACTCTTCTAATGCATCTATTTTTTCATACTGAAAATTAGTTCCTGTTCAAGTGTACTATTCTCATCCATGGAAGGGTGTGGGAGGGCCATCCCCAAGGTTGCTAAGCTGTTGTCTGTTCTTCAGTGTAGAGCAAACTCTCCTGAATATGATGCAGCTGCTTCTGAGAGGAGGCGTGGCTACCCATTCTTCCTCTTTCTCATAGAGATAGAAAGCTAACTTCAAAGCCTTTCTTTGACCAATCTAATTGGCATTATGTAACCATTGCCCTATCTGAACTCTGTCAACTATCTGTATACTATCAACAATCTGTAAGGTTAATAAAAGGGAGTCCTCCTGGGGGCATTGCCTCAGAGGTGTATGGAGAGGTGTGTGTGGAGGACTCTGCTGGCAGACATCTCTCTGTGTGACTGACTTCTTTAACTTCTCTCTCTAAGACTAATTGCTATCTTAATTACTTGTGATCACATAAACTATCAGCCTTCTCATTTCGTGACCACAACAGAAGGGAAACTGGCATATCATGAGGACAATAAGGAAACTGGGAGCTAATCATCCATAAACACCAACTTGTCAAGAGGACACTTAAAAGTATGATCTAGCCTACAACATCTGAGTTACATTTAAGTTCCAAGAGGGATAATTTGTCCTACAAGAATCATCACCCAATATTTCCCACAATGTGGGAGCCCAGGACAGCATAGGGATTTTGTTGGTGTACCACCCACTCTGATGCTCAACAGTCTCCCTTCCTGAGCTGGGCTCAGGGGTGGTGTTAGAGTCTCCTTAGCTTGCTGTGCTGGGGGACTTCAACATCCATTCCTCAAAACAGGAAAACATAAGCAGATTCCAAAGAATTGTGAAGCTAATTAAATGAATCCAGAAAAAGCCTCCAAAACTAGCTGTTATCTGCTACCTGACAAGCTGTTTTTAAAACTGAAAGTAGATAATAGCATCATGATGTACTTATCACAGAATCATAGAATAATGGAGCTGAAGTGGCCTATAAGTGTTCAACCCCCTGCTCAATGCAGGAATCCAAAACCAAGGATATCTGACAGACAGTTATGTAACTTTCTCTTGAATGCCTCCAGTGTAGGAATGCTCACCACCTCTTGAGATAATTGGTTCCATTGTCATACTGCTCTAACAATTCAGAGGTTTTCCCTGATATTCAGACCAAATCTGGCTTCCTGTAACTTGAGCCCATTATCATGCATCATTCACTCAGGGATGATTGAGAAAAGGTCATACCCTCCTCTGTATGACAGGCCTTTCATGTCTTTGAAAAGTGTTATCATATTACCCCTCAGTCTTCTTTTCTCAAGACTAAACATGCTGTTCTTTCAGTCTTTCCTCAAAGGGTTTGGTTTCCAGCCCCCAGATCATCCTTGTTGCCCTCCTCTGAACTTCTTCCAATTTGTAAGCATCCTTCTTGAAGTGTGGTGTCCACAATGCAACACAGAACTCAAAGATAAGGCCTAACCAGTACTGAATAGAGGGGAATGAGTACCTTGCAGGATTTGGAGATTATACTTCTGTTAATGCTGCCTAAAATAAGATTTTTGGTTTTTTGGTTTTTTTGCAGACACATCACATTGTTTGCTCATAATTATCTTAGGATGCACAACATCTCCAAGGGTTTGGAGAGAGAGGATTTGATGAACAATACTTTTTTGGAGAGAGAGGATTTGATGAACAATACAACCATAGACCACAGTTTAAGAATTTGGTAATATGGGCTAAGGCATTTTACTGGCAGAGAGTTAAGTTTATATATAATCAATAAAAACGACTCAAACCATGAACAATTAAAAACACTAATATGTCTGCCGCTCTCTTTGCATACTTCCCTCTGACTAGATATAGCTTTCTGACTGTGTGATCTGAAACGTAAGTGGGGGAAGCTGACCTTTGAAAGAGGTTAATCACACTCATAATTGAAAGAAAGGAACAATGAAAGAAAGACATTCAATCCAAATTATATTCCACAAAAGCAATAATTGAATTAGATGACAACCAAGAAGAGGACGATATGGTAGAAATGGCAACTTTAGGAGGCAGTTAAAACTTTCAGATTTCAATGTCATCGTATGTGTCTGGATCTGGAATGATTCTGCTGACCCAAGTTAGCCATTGAAGCCTCCTGTGCCTGAATAAGTACAAGTAGGATATCCGTTATGGTTAAGACTTTCTCAAGCAACAAAGGCTCTTTAGGCATTGGCATATTCTGATATTATGACTAGACATGGGGACAAATATAAAAACGAATCGGAATATTAAATGAATATCCCTGATTTTTCAGATATTTGTTGCTTTGTATTCTTGGGGTCCAGAGTCCCCGACAAATACGAAGCAATGAACATAACCCTTTTATATTCATCGCTTCGTCTATTCCTATCTGCTTATGCCCCCGCGGATCAGCTGTTCCTTGGAGGCATAAGCAGAGAGGGATTTTTCCCTCGGGCGGCTTGCTAAAGTCTGCCTGAAGGGAATCCCACCCCTAGGGCTGGGGGATTGCTTGGGTCCCCCTTTCCTCCTCTTCTTATGCCCACATGGCATAGGAAGAGGAGGGAAGGAATCAAAGCCATTTTGGCGCTTCATCCTCAATTCTAGTTCTGACCTTCCACTAGGGCAGAAAATAAATAAATAAATAAATAAATAAATAGGGTGACAACATGCACTTCACTTACAAAGAATTTGTGCATCCAATCCAAAGAACAAAAAAAGAGAACACTGATTCATGTAGAAGAAATTGAAACCTGTTGATTTTTGCTAGGTCCAGGACTGGATTAGAATCTCTGCGTATTCAACTATTTCTGTAGTGCTGATTTAGGGTTGCCACCTTTTTTTGAGACAGTCTTCATTTTTAACCCTTACTAGACATTTTTAACCCTTCTAGACAGGTACAACACGATCTTCACCATGCTGGGAAGAGCTGCGCCTATTAGGTCTGTTGATTGTTAATTCAATTCTTCAAACAAAAACAAAAAAAATGAAAAATCTCTCTTCTTTGCAGCAGTCAGGAGGGTCTACAGGACACCCTCTTGTGTTCAATACCATTCACACTTGTCAAAAGACAGCTCTGACAATTGCTTTGTGTTTGAGAAGTGGTTAACTGATGGAAAAAGTATTCATCTTCTGGGATTGTTTCTTGCTTGTTGTCAACATCCAGGCTGTCCTTTGCTATGTATGCTGGCCTGATATTGTGCAGCAATATCAGGCCATGTCCTGGTGTTTTGAATTGTGGGTGCAGAAGCACAATATTCCACATTCAGAAACCAGAGTTTTTTTGTTTTGTTTTGTTTCATTTTTATTTTGTTTTGTTTTAATAATAGAATCTTCTTTGAAATACCTTTGCTGGTAAACCTGTATAACAAAATCATGGTTTCTACCTTTTGAGTAGCCTTTTTTTGAGGATCAATATTTCAGCCCCTGCAGCCTGGATTCATTCCAAATAAAGAGGGTTGGTGGGACCCACCAATCTCTTTCCAAACAAGTATGATTGAATTTTCCAATCTATTTCTTCCCTTTTATAACAGGGGATGTTTAGGGTTGCTTCTTTTTTGCACTGGGGGAAGTGTTTTACCATTAAAAATCATAACTTGAAATCCCTTTGCCCAAATGTCCCCAGGTTTGGCACAGAGCAAGAACATACAGTCTGCTACATCAGCCAAATTTGATCCAAACTCTACAGGTACAAGTTTTTTGTTTGGGCTCCCCACCACCACCATTTTTATAATTGCATGGTAGAATGTTGACTTGCTCTGCTGAACAATAACATAACTGCATACCTTGCATTTATAATGAAGAACAACTACATTTCAGGTTCTTAGGAAAGTACAGAAATGCTTTCATATTTGCGATGGAAAGAACATGAGATTTTAAAAGGTCAAGTGTAGGAAAAAGTAAAACTAACAAATTTCCCTGTCTCTAAAGGCACCATGCAGACTTCTGTTCCATATGCATTTCAGCTGCTGAAGTTAGTCTCAAATTGCTGCTAATATACTGCAGTCCAATTATGTTTTTTTTTTTCTAATGTATAGTTAGCCCCTAGAACAATAATCTTGGCTTTTAAATCAGATAAAGATGCAAATGAGTATAGCAGATAACTAAAGGAGTTATGAATGGATAGATTCAGGCAGAGAAGTTTGTAACTGTTTCTCCATAATGGGGGTGGGGATTAAACCTACTTTTTAATTTTTGATGTCTGAAAAAACTGTTAGGACTATGTAAACTCACCATCTCATCCTCTTTAAATGGATGTTCATGAAACTGTGTTCTGTGCACACATATACAGTGTACAATGATAATTCCTGCAAGAAAGGGTAGGGTGCCCCCTTGACCTAAATACAATGGGATACCTGTTACGTGAAACAGGATTGGGTAAAACATTGCATTAAGTCTGAGAATACATAACCACCTGTGTAATCTTAAACTAGCACACTGACATGATTGGATATAGACTCATAAATAGAGATTCAGTCTTCTTCTAAAGACTCCGCATTATCACAGACACCCACCATGTGCTTTTCAGTGCAGGGGGAAGCAGTGGGTAGTCTTAGTTCTCAACATTTGGAGATCTTTTTTCTGTGTACATGTGAAGAAAAGCAAAAACAATATGTGCTACTTATGTACCACCCCATCACACTTAAAGCACTCTCCAGGCAGTCTACTATTTACTTATATAGGCTACACATTGCCTCTGCCCACCCCCAGTGAGCTGGATATTCAATTTACTGACCTCAGAAGGATTAAAGGCTGATTTAACCTTGAGACGGGTACCTAGGATTGGACACAGGTCATGAGCAGAGTTTTGGCTGCAGTACTGCAGTTTATCCATTGCACCACGAGGCCAATATGTAGCACATTCTACTATCAGTTATGACACATGAGAATGATGTGAGATAACTGAAGATGAGCAGTCCCCCTGGCAAGTGTGTGTTGAATGTTTTGGGAGAAAAGATTACTTTGGTTGAACAACCTCATTGGCCACTGGCACCAACCTCAATTCAATTGCCCTCGCCTTCTGACCCAGTCTAAATAAAAATAAGGCCATCTGAAGCCATGGTACATTGTTTTTATGCTTGTTAAACAATAAGAAGGAGAATGAGGAACAGCAGACCAGGTCTCTTTTCATGATCTGCTGCTGCACTGTGGGCCTCAACAGTTGCCAATGATGCCAACCCCTGATATCTCTCACACCACAACACCATGAGCAGTGAACATTCCCACATCTTTCTTAATTCAGTAGCTCACTTCACAATTGAAACTTGAACATTCTTCTTCTGTCATATACAAGTCTTTCATTTCAGAAAAGCATACGTTCATTCTTTTAAAAAAAATCTGTGCTTCCCTTCCCTTTTCTTTCATCCCCTCATGTTCTGTCACATATGTCATCAGTTTGGCTTGCAGCATTCCTCACAAATCAATCCCAGAAGGAAAGTGCGCTGTAGTGTCAAAGAGGGTTTTCCCCCTTGCTTCCTTGAAAGCTACCATTTGTTTCCACAGCTTGTGGGCCTGCAAATATTGAAACATTTTCTTTTGGCATCCTGGTTGTCACAGTGAGCTGCTGGATTTAAGACTCTGATAGAAAGCAACCTTTGGATGCCAACCAGAAGAGAACTTGCAGGCTGAGGCTGGCAAGTTCTGAACGCTTTCATCACTGGAGGAAACAACTGAAGAAGAGGAATTTTGATCATCACTCCTGATATTTCAGACTCTTGGGTGCCTCGGTGGGGAAAATGGGCTATAAATAATACAAACAGCAACCAGTATTTGATTTCTCTTTTTAAAATATATATTTGCCCTGCAAGAAAGCTGCATAACCACATATTGAGTTTGTCTCCCAATAACCTTAACAATGATACACCACATAAAGTTAGCCTCAATAAAATCCTGTCACCCCCGACGTCTGATCTTTTCTGGATTTTTTTAAACTGGCAGCAACATCTCCACTTAAACATGTCAAGGACATGCCCTGCCAACTCAGGGAGCAAGTAGTCCAAGGCCTGCTTAATACTTAGAAGGTCACCCCCGAACACCAGGAATACCAGGGATCTGCAAGTCAATTGAGAAAGAATCCTGCCTAAAACCCCAGGAGAACTGCTGCTAGTCTGTGTTGATCGTATTGGCCTTGGTGGACAAATGGTCTGACTCAGTACAACAGGCTCCTGTATTTGTCACTTTATTGGCTCCTCACTAACAGTCATGAAGTGAAGCACCATAAACTGATCCCTACTTTACCCTTGGGGATGGTGTTAAGATAGGAGTTTGGTTCCCAGATAATTCTGTAGCCTTAACTCTGACCCTCTCTGCCATCTTCACATTTATTTTCTACCAGGGCTTATAGGTCATGACATTTAGCTGAGCTTGCCACAGAATTTGTTTCTCTTCATGCTTAGCACAGATCCCTGTCTTCCTTAGCCCATCTCCTATGCGTTGTGAGAGATTTAGACCTCTGAATGTTAATCAAGGGATCATAACACCAAAAGGATTAGAGATTGCAAATCTAAGAAGTTGAGAGGTCATAAAATAGAAGCTTTGGGTGCTAGTGGAGGCATTGGGTAACACTGGAGAAGTCATAGAAGAAGGGAAGTCATGAAGGGATTGATCATAAGTTTGGGGTCTATTATGAAAGTTTTTTTTCCCTGTGTTTATATGTAACAACAATGAACAGAACATTTCCTTGAAATTTGCTATAACTTTCATTCTAGTTGTGGAGGTCTCCTGACCATATAAGGTCAGAGATTAGAGAACCATTCCCTGAAGATGATCTTAAAATGGGCAAAACAATAGGATGTCCAAATGTGGGACTAATAGACTTTTTTTTATCTATGCATGCTTGCCAATTAGAGAGGCAAAACTTTCCCCCCTTCCCTCAGTTTGGATATGTTCAAGATGACAACACTAAAGAATAGATCTGTTCCACATTTCTTGAGTTAGATGGGAATGGAATTAGTAACTGTTCTTTCGCAATCAAACTGCCCTAGGGTGGTTATCTGATGAAACTGCTTACCTTCTACTGAACCCCCTTGTGGGGGAACAGAAAATTCATGTGTAGATAGAGAAGAACTGCCTAGAAGAAGAATCTATGGTCCCAGGTCATAAATTGCATGGAACCAATTACCTCAGGAGCTGGTGAGGACTCCAGCGTTAGAGACAATCAAGAGAAAATTGGTCAATAATCTGTCAGATCTGCTTTGATTTGGATCCCTGCACTGAGCAGAGGGTTGGACTGGATGGCCTTGTAGGTCCCTTCCAACTCCATTATTCAATACTTATATGAATGTTAGCAATATGGATTCTAAGAAACTGAAAGCACTCTTAGATGACATTAATGAACACAATACGAGTCTATTGAAAGTAATAGTAAAGCTGGCATATGATCTGAGCAGAGGATGTGTATCATCCCATGACACCAACAAGCATCCTTTCCTCCACCCTGCAAGCATGGACAATTGGCTACTGTTGATAGGGATTCTACTCTGTGCTCTGCTGGTCAGGCCACATCTGTCCAGTTCTGAATTACACTCTTTAAGAAGGATGTTGAGAAACTAGAGGAGGGCAAACAAGGAGATGGCAGAAATTAATGAATGCTTGAAGGACTAGGAATGATTAAGAAGATTAAGAGAAACATAGTAGCAATCTGAATATCTGAAGGTGCATGAGACAGAAGATGGGATCAGCATGTTCCCTCTTGTTCCAGAGGGCAGGATTAAGAATAACGGCTAAAATAGCAAGACTTCAGCTGAAGGTTAAGGAGGTCTTGCTAACATCATCATCAACAAAAGCTGTTTCAAAGTGAAACATGTTGCCTTGGAAAGTGGTGAGTTCTTCTTTGAGTAAAGGCATTCAAGCAGGGGGTGGACAGGTAGAATGTTCTGCTCCTCTCGAAAGAAACAGCCTAGTTTAAGGTTGGAGGAGAAATCATGTGACATACAGACCTGTCCTCTGCAACTTAGGAGGATAGTCAGGCCAATCAGGGGTAATAGCTGCCCTCCAGAAGATACTGCCTGAGGTGGCAGGGCAAGTCTTTGATATGTTTAACCGGTGATGTTGCCTCCAGTTAAAAATGCCTGCCACTAAGCAGAGCCATTACCAAAATGAGGCAACCAGGACTTCAACTCAGGGCACTAAAATGTTGAGGATGCAAAAACGTGCAGCCTGTTAAAAGCAGGCAAAACTGCTCATTTGTTTTTGGTACTGGAAGGGCACAACATCTTCTGCCTCAAGTATGCCATCTTTGGCTGCTGTTCCCTGAGCAGAAGGAAACACTAGGTATTAGGGCTCAACACAGAACCAGCATGGCTGTCATGTGCTCAGACCCATGGATTCCTCCCTGTTCCTTTGCCCTCTTCCTCTGTTTTCCTTTCATACATGATCCAAGCTTAACCAGGTAAAGGTAAAGGTTCCCCTTGACATTTAGTCCAGTTGTGTCCGACTCTAGGGCGCGGTGCTCATCCCCATCTCCAGGCCGTAGAGCCAGCGTTTGTCCGTAGACAGTTTCCGTGGTCCCGTGGCCAGCGCGACTAGACACGGAATGCCGTTACCTTCCCACCGAGGTGGTACCTATTTATCTACTCGCATTTACATGCTTTCGAACTGCTAGTTTGGCAGGAGCTGGGACAAGCGACGGGAGCCCTTGCAGCACAGAGGCTTCTGCGGTTTAACCCGCAGCGCCACCACATCCCACAAGCTTAACCAATAGGGTAGCAAAGATTCAGGCACCAAAACTGTTAATTATGGCTCTGCCATGATGATATAATCCTGTCCTTGTTCAGACCTTCTTTTACCCTTAAAGTCAAGTCGTAATGTTCTTTGGGCCAACACAGAAGATTTCTTTAAAAAAAAAAAAAAAAAAGTGTTGCTTAAATTGTGCTATGGTGCTTCTGTTCTATCCGGATTATTTCTCATTGATGGAGAATATAAGATTTGTTTCCTAGCGAGGGGAGTGAAAGAAGGTTGAAATGATACAGTGACATATTTCTAACGCTACTCTGGAATTTGCAAGCTATTGATTTGCTTTTTCTATTCTTTTTTTTCCTGTGACCTCTTGATCTATGATTTTATCGGTTTGACCCACTTTAAATTAATATGGCACCACAACAGAAAGAAAAAAAAAGTGATTGAAAGTGTTAAGTCTTTGCCCTCATAAATTTGAAATGAAGACCAGAGGCCACTTGCTGAGTGTAGCCAATTCAGGAGATACTGGCATAGGCAAGGATTTAAAGCTATGATTGCTTTCTGGAGACAACGTCATTGACCTTTGGAGTTTGAGAATATTTGTTTAAGCAAGTGGAGTGAATAGTTTTGTTTGAGGGGAGTCCAGAGGTTGGAAACATTACTTTTTTGATCTATAGCTCCCAGAATCCCCCAATCATTGATGATAGCTGGGAGATTCTGGTAGCTGTGGATATAAACAACAGCAGCAGCAGCAACAACATTTATACTCCACCTTTCCACAAAACAATAGCACCCAAGGCAACTTAGAAAGTTTTTTAAAAGAATAAAAACTAAAACCCACATTTAGCTAAAACCATAGTCTAATCATACAAACTAAGCAAAGTACATTTTTTAAAAACTCATTATCTTTGGAAAGGTATTATTATTGTTGTTTTCTAAGTAACATTTTCCAAGCTCCGGGGGATCTCGGAAACAACTGTGTGACAAGCCTGAAATCACGAGCAAAAAGTAGGTAAAAAAGATGAAAACCAGCCAGGAGGCAGTGTCAAGATACAACCAGGCACATGTTACATAGTTTTGGTGATTTAATGCTACTGAATTGTATGGCTCTGTCATATGGATTCTTCGGATTTTTAGTTTGGCTAAGTAAGCTGGCTAGATAACTCAGTAGTTTAGGTATCTGACTGTAGAGCCAGAAGTTGGGAGTTTGATTCTCCACTGTGCCTCCTGTGTCACCTTGGGCAAGCTGCACAGTCCCAGGGCACCCCTGGAAGAAGGGAATGGTGAGTATTCTCTACCTGGGAAATTCTGAAAAGCATTGCCGTAAGTCAGCATTGACCTACTAGAATTCTCTACTAGAAAAGTCTGTGGCTGTAGCTCAAGACAGTGCATAGGTGAAGACAGTGGCCAGATTCCTGTATATTCATGTTCAAACCTGATTAGAATTCCCTTCTGGCTAAGAAGATTGATTCTGCCAAATCCCAAAGGGATTTCAGGATTGCGGTAGCAATATAGAGCATCTAAATTTGTATTAATTGATACTATCAATCGTGATAATATTGTGATGAAGGGCAAAAGCATTCTGTGCATGCTCTTCCTTTTTAGCTTTGTTTTGGATTATGCACCACCAAAAGAGAACTAGCACTAAGAAGGTAGAAAAACCATTACGGCTGGGGTTGGAAAATACATTCTTCCTCTCTTTTCTTTCCTGGGTACATACGTAAAGCAATCCCTCCTTAAGTCCAGACAAATGCATCAACCTGCTATAGCATCCAAAATCCTATATGATATCTGGAGAGGGAACAAGTGTCCTAGCTTAGAGAACAGCAATACAAAAATCTATCAGATTTGCTTTCTCCTCATTTGTTTCTTTTATAGTTGAAGTTCTTTTCATCCTGTTCATGAAGAAATTGGAGAATTTTGCTAATTTCTTATCCAAAAGTGAACTTAATTAAATTATCACAATTTCCTTCCTATAAGCAAGCCTTGCCAGCTCAGTATTGGTAAGATCCCCTGTCCGATCTATGTCTCCTAGGCACCAAGTTTCAGATCAATCTGTTGAGATATTTTTTGAGACAAACTACAGAACCTACTCACCATTTCTCCCACTTCTGGTTATAAAAGGAGAATGAGATTCATCCAACCTAGACTCAACATATGGCTGCGACTGCAGCCCCATAATTAAATCAAAATCAAGTCAAACCAGGGAGATACTTTTAGTATATGAATAAACTTTAATTCATCATCTACATGGATAAACAAATTAAAATAAAGGTACAAACAAATAGATCAGCTCACGGAGGGGCAACTCTACCATGCAGTAGTTCATAATACCTAACAAAAACTGATTTCAACCATGTGAAAGTAAGAAGTAAAATAGTGAGTGAATTTTAATGTAGAAGCCAGCCTAATAAGGTTTACTGATTTATTTTATTTTATTTTAATTATTTTATTTTATTTATATACCGCCCATCTGGCTACCAAGGCCACTCTGGGTGGATTTTATTGGAGCTCATAATTGACAGTGATGCAAAAGATGGAAGGCCAAGAAACTCTTCCAGAGTCTGCTGTTCAGAGTTCCAAGAGGTTCAGAAATAATGAAGAATTTGAGTGAGTTTAAACAATTAATATCAATCATGTCTTCATCGTGTAAGAACTTCATTCAAAACCAATAAATATAAAAGGATACAGAATTTATACATCACTATTTCTTGCATAGTATATATTTTTTATATATGTAAAATGGGCCAAATGCATTCATTTAGCAATTTTTATTCTAGTGGAAGTATATTCTACTGGTTAATAATCAGATTGGCTATCAATATATTGAGGAGTGCTAGATAGGCTGAATAGCAGCAACTACAGAAGGTTTTGGTGTATGGATTCCTCAGTGATGGAGGGGTTTACACGGATGTTGGATAACCACCATGAGGGATGCTTTATGTAGGAATTTCCTGCTTAGACAGGGAGCTGGATTTGTGACTCCTGTAATCCGTTCCAGGTCCAGTCTTCTGTGATTCTATGATTTTATGGGGTGACTAGTTCCTCCTTCCTCTTCACCCATGCATTCTGCCATTTTGGGTGTGAATTATCTTATCACATGGTGCATTCTCCCATCTCAATAAACACACTTGGAGGCACAGCATGTAAAAATTGAGACGAACCACGTTATGTTGATGGCAAGATGTGGTGAACAAGATGTGAGGAACAAAACTTGTGCACACTGAATTAGAAGATGCTGTTCCTTTAGTCCTATTCAAGTATTCAAAAGAGAGTTAACTTGAACATCTGAGGGAAGAGGAGAGGAGTAACTCCCATCCCCTCTGTGATTGCCCTCCTCACTTGGAAAACTACTGGGAGATGGGACTGAGGAGACAGATGACACAGAGTAAGGCCACAACAAGAACCAGAGTAGAATCATAACACAACAGAGAAGAGCTTTCATGAAGTGTTTGTCTTCTTCTTAGGGATCTACTGCATGCTTTGAAGGTACATCTGGACCTCATTCATGACCAATAACTGAATTCCTTTCTCTTTATATAGGCAGCACACCTACAACCTAAGGAGGAGAGTGTGTGTGAAAGCTGACTTATTTGACAGATCATCACTAACATTACTTACTAATGTTCTTGCTCCTTTCATCTTGGCCATTGAGCTGGAAACAAATCGGTGCTTGAAGTGTCAGGGCAGACCAATTTGGACTTAGTAATTTTTATTACTAGGGTAATACAAGAGAAAGGCAAGGAATCAGCCCAGCTTTCTGAGCACTGAAGCATGTTTATCATGCTAGCTGTTTTGCTACTTTCATTTGTGCTCTTCAGATGAACTCACTTGATGTGCAATCATTGATAACCATGGGACCCCATAACACAGTTGTTTTCAGAATATCTTTTCAAAGTGAAAGCAGCAAGTGTCCTCCAGAGGGATTTTAAAGATGGTACAAACACGTCTGTCGATGAAATTCAAAGGAGATAGATACATAAACATTCTGAAGCAAAAGGGGAAGGTTAAAAATGCAGAGGGCAAACTACAAAAAAGCCTTTTAAATACTGTCATGGAAGCCCGCTCTCCACCACCAAGACTCATAAAATAATTAGATATTCTTACCTCCTGAAAAGCATATGCAAGCTGATTTTGCTCTTGTGCTGCTGTTAATGCTGATGTGGAGGATTTTGTTACATTTGGGCACACCTTCCTGCATTGTCCATAAAATATTGGTGCACAAGCCTGAAGAAGTGGATTTTATCTTTGAAAGCTTGCTGTTTGTTTGATCTTTTAGTGGTCTAATAAAGGGATCGCCTAATCTTGCATTTGTGTAATCTTTCGGACTACACAGCATTTTCCTAATTTGTTTTGGTACATCAAGAAACTATTTTTTTGTTTGTGCTTTTTAAGCCAATCATTGCAAAAAATATTCTCTCTTGAATGAGGAGAGCCAGGTTTTCCTCCACCCCATCCTTCAATTACCAACATTAGCAAACAAAGTCTAGACTAGCCTCCCTTTTGACAGAGACCAGGCTTGCCCCCTCTTTGCTTACCTTCAATCAGTAGGCAAATACATTTTTATTTCAACAGGTTTGGGGGTACTGAGCAGGAACTTTTAATGCTTTTGTGTTTTTTTGTGCTGCTGTTTTTGTGTTGTCTTTTAATGGTTTAAATTGGTTTAAATGAAAAAACAACAACAACCCTGAAATCTTGGAATATTTTGTATAACTTGGGTCGATCATCAATTCAAATGGAGATTGCAGCCAGGAAATCAGAAGAAGACTGAGACTCGGAAGGGTAGCAATTTGTTGTTGTTTAGGCATTTAGTCGTGTCCGACTCTTCGTGACCCCATGGACCAGAGCACGCCAGGCCCTCCTGTCTTCCACTGCCTCCCGGAGTTGGGTCAAATTCATGTTGGTAGCTTCGGTGACACTGTCCAACCATCTCGTCCTCTGATGTCCCTTTCTCCTCTTGCCTTCACACTTTCCCAACATCAGGGTCTTTTCCAGGGAGTCTTCTCTTCTCATGAGATGGCCAAAGTATTGGAGCCTCAGCTTCAGGATCTGTCCTTCCAGTGAGCACTCAGGGTTGATTTCCTTCAAAACGGATAGGTTTGTTCTCCTTGCAGTCCAGGGGACTCTCAGGGCAGCAATAAGAGAGTTTAAAAAGAAAGTACCCAAGCAGGATTGCAGCTGAACATTAAGAAGACTACAAAAGGACTACCCAACTTTAATGCTGACAATGAATACATTGAAATAGTCAGAGATTTTGGGTACTTTGGTTCAATTACCAATCCAAATGGAGACTGTAGCCAAGAAATCAGAAGAAGGGTGAGACTGGGAAGGGCAACAATGAAGGAATTAGAAAAAAAATCATGAATTGTAAGGATGTGTCACTGGAGACCAAGACTAAGATCATTCATACTTTCATATTCTCAGTCACTATGTATAGGTGTGAAAGCTGAACATTAAAGAACGCTGACAGGGGGGAAATGATTTGTTTGAAATGTAGTGCTCGGGGAGAGCTTTGCAGATACCCTGGACTGCCAGAAAGACAAAGAAGTGGGTCCTAGATCAAATCGAGCCTGAACTATTTCTGGAGGCAAAAATGTTGAATCTGAGGCTGCCCTAATTTGGGCACATCATGAGAAGACAAGATCCTCTGGAAAAGACAATAATGCTGGGAAAGGTTGAAGGCAGCAGGAATAGAAGAAGACCAAATATGAGATGGATTGACTTCCTAAAGGAAGAAGCGACAGGCTTGATTTTACAAGAGCTGAGCAGGGCGGCCTAGGACAGGACATTTTGAAGATTGCTCATTCATAGGGTCACCATAAGTCAGAGGCAACTTGAAGGCACCCAACAAGTACAAACTTTAGTAATTTTTTATTTGTTTTACACTGATGACTTACATAATAATGTGTTTATATGGTACTTTATTGTGTTTATAGCTGATTTTTTAAAAAAGAGTTCATTGCAGGTTGCCTTGAATCCTTCAAGGGAAAAATACAGGCTATAAATAAATAAATATATGAAGAAATAAATAGTTGTGTGCACATGCACTCAAAGTCACCACTGGTATTTTTGTTTAAAAACATATAAAATGTACGAAATACTTTTTGTGTGTGTGCAGCATCCATTTCTACAAATTTTACAGGAAGAAGTTATGAGATATGAAAAAAGCACAACAGCTTTTCTGATCTCATTCAATGAGGATAAATGTTTTGCTGTTGTTTTTTTCATTCTCACCTACAATTGCCCCACATTGTCTCTGGTGCCATGTGTAGGACCTTAGCAATCATCTTATTTGTTTCCATGGGATAACACGCTGGTCATAATTATAGCCAGAACAATTCAGCATGGAGCAGGGTTGTATACAAAATAATAAACCTTCGCAAGATGCTCTGAATTGCATTTATTTAATAAAAGCAGCTTGTTAATGGGGGAAGCAAGTGCACTACAAGGCCACTTCTCCATTTGTGGTATTTTAAAATCCAATTGAAACAATTAGCGGAGATAAAGAGAACGCTGGTGAGCATTCATTAGAAGTGAAGCTTGTGGATTGTGATGGCTGGTTTTTTGTTTTTTTTAATAAATTTTCGTCCTGCATCTGCAGCTGTGTACCCCAATGGCAGAGAGTCTTTTGTCATAAAAGGAGCATGTGATTCTTTCCTATAAGGGTAGTGCTGGCAAAGCAAGAGAATGCATTAACTCCATAGGAAATTTTCCATGATGAGCGTCAGCTTGTCACCCAAGGGAGAATTTCTATCGACGATGGGCTCCTGGACAATTTAATTTGCTGCTTAGCTTAACAGCTTCCAAGTCCCTCTGCTATGAATAACATTCACTTAGAAAAGCTAACGGCTAATGAGACAATTGACCTTATAGGCCAGACAAGCAGAATCCCCTACTGCTTGCTTAAAGATAGGTATTTTTGTTGCTATTCTGCCTTATAGAAAGTTGACATTCAAAACAGAAAAAAAAAAAAATCACAAGGAGAAAGATATCTGCATGCACACATAATCATGATCCTTATCGTACTGAAGGAAACCGTCTAGTGGCTGCTGAATTCTTTTTTCTATGCAATTTTTTCTTCCTCATATCCGTCCCATCTTCTGTGATGCTTCTAAAGCTTAGAAAAATGCTCCCCTTTTTGCTTGTTAGTTCAGTCTTCTTCTTTTCAGGTCCCTCTTGGAGGAAAAGATAGGAAACCTTGGTCAAATTCCTTGGGATAGAATCTCTTGACATCCTTTTAAAATTTTAAGTGTACACGAAGGAGTTGGGCAACTGGCTTGAGGCATCACTCCTCTAGACCAGTGGTCCCCAACTTTGGGCCTCCAGATGTTCTTGGACTTCAACTCCCAGAAATCCTGGCCATCAGAGGTGGCAGTGAAAGCTTCTGGGAGTTGTAGTCCAAGGAGATCTGGAGGCCCAAGGTTGGGGACCACTGCTCTAGATGATGCAAAGAAAAGCACCAACACAACCAGGATCACAACAATTTTTCTACAACTGTAGAAAAATAAAAGAATGAAAAAGGCTGTTGCAAAAACATTGGCCGTTTTTCAACATGTTCTGAGAGAAGTGCTTTATCAGGATAAATGTTAAATTTGTCTTCATAAAACCTTAGGCCATAGATGAGGCAGTCTTGTCACTGGGCAGTTTTAGGCTGTAGTTCTGGACACCACACTTTAAGAAGAATGCAGACAAACTGAAACAAGTTCAGGAGAAGGCAACACGGAAGGACTGAAAAACAAGCCCCGTGAGGAAAGATGGAAAGAACTGGGCATGTTTAGCCTTGAGAAAAGAAGACTAAAGGGAGATGTGATGGTGCTTTTCAAATACTTGAAAGATTGTCATACAGAGGAAAGGTGCACCTGTTTTCAGTCATCCCAGAGCATAGGACACATAATAATAGGCTCAAGTTGCAGGAAGTCAGATTTCAGTTGAATATCAGGAGAAACCTCCCAACTGTTAGAACAGTTCTACAATGAAACCAATTACCTCAGGAGGTGGTGAGTGCTCCAACACTTGAGGCATTCAAGAGAAAATTAGACAACCAACTGTCAGACATACTTTGATTTAGATTCCTGCATTGAGCAGGGGGTTGGACTTGATGGCCTTATGGCCAGCTCAATTATTCTATAATTCTATGATTTAATCATCTTACTGACCATTGGTGTTATTGTATCTTACTTCAAAATGTTATATACTAGCTCTGCTATATTTGGGAGCCTCATTACTTATTTTGCTCAGTGAGGCCTTGGGTTTTTAACCCACAGTTATAGACTATCTCACCTAAGCAACACCTCAAGAAAATTATCTTAAACTAGCAGTCTGTCTACACTGCCTCCCCCCTCCCCCACTCCAGGCTGAGAGAGGCAAAGAGAGACACAGAGAGAGATAATTAAAGAGCAGTTCCCAGTGAATCCATTTCCATCTGCTGGTGACAGCAGTAGTGGGGGAAAGATCATCACCATTGTTAGGATCATCATCTTAGAACTGCAGAGCTGGGAGGGACCCTACTGATCACCCTATCAAGGAGGCACAGTGGGGAATAATCTTTAATTGTACCAAAATCAGTAGGACTTACCTTAGAGAAAATATATTGGAGTGTTAGTGCAAAGCATACTTTTATTTGCAAGAAAGGTAACCAAAATGATCAACTTCCTTATGAGGAGAGGTTACAATGTGCAGGAAGCGCATGTACCATATATGCGCACAAACACCTGTAGAGTGGGGATTCTGCACTCCTCAAAACACTCTGTTATTTGGAACGTCTAGAAAACACATTGCTGGGCTCAGCACATGATCAGGAGCATCCTGTTCCTTAATTATACTGTACGTGTATACATTTTGTAAGTTACACTTAGGGATGGGTGAGAATGTTGTTTTATCTTGTCTTTCATCAGAAGGTACATTCTCTCTCTCTCTCTCTCAATGCCTCTCCCTCCCTTTCCCCGGTCTCTCTCACAAACATACCCACACATACAATCATGTGACTCTGCCCTCTGCCCGTGCGGATAATGAACAATAACTGGCTTTTTCGAAAAGCTGAAACATCAGAGAGACCAATCTGTAGGAGATCCTTCCATTCTATGGAACATCATGTAAATTGCAAGCACTGGTCACTTTATGGCAATCATTTTAGACTAAACATAGCATGTGCTGGTAGAGAGAGAACAACAGCGAAGTTAGTGTTGAAGCTTATTGTAAATCTGTCCATGGAGCAATTACAGACTGTGGGTGAATGGATGATGCCCGTGTTAATAACTGTTTGCAGTCCTAATCAGAATGATATTCTCTGAATGATGAGGAATAGCTGCCTCATTTAGGTTTCGAAGCAAAGACAAGTACCAGGTTTCTAAAGTCTCCATGGCAATAGAAAATGCCCATTTTCAGTCACTCAGAAGATTTCAGGGACAGTTTCAAACTTGCCAACAGACCATATTCGCCTAGCGCAACTGTTACAACTATTTTATGTTAGGTAATTAGTACTGGAAATATGACAAAGCGGGGTGGGGGAAGAGGCAGATTTCACCACGTTTTACTTAAAAATCACATAAATTCCCAGAACTTGTGCCACACAGATTCATATGCAAATTATGGGGGAACTTGTAGTGGTTTACCCAGGTATGATCCTTTATTTGGGAGGACATGATACAGTAAAAATTGGGATGGGACTTGTGGATGTCATTTAAGCCCTTCTCCCCATAACTCATACATCGCTGGTTATTTCTCAAGGTGTCCTCAGCTGTGGAGCTTTTATGCTGAACGGCTCAATGGAAAAGGGCTTCGTTTGGTCACAACATTCTATGCAGGAAGCTGCCTTCAAAAGTAGATCTCTCGGGCACCTTGCTTGCCATCTTTTAACATCCAAAGTCAATCTTGTTAAGATCTGGCTTTCATATTCAAATGGACATTTCATAGTGAAATTCTCAGCCATCCCTAGGTGATAGGCACATGTTTCAAATTTGCTTTCTCCCATATTCAGATTTTGATATTTTCACCAATTTGATGTGTAGAAATAAATTCTGGAAAGAAACACATGGAATGAAAGACTTCCCTAGGCCAATGGCTATTTAAAAAAATCATTTTAAATAAAATATGGAGGGGGTTGATCTAGAGTGAGAGTGAAATGGATATGTAGAGGAAACTTCCTCTTTCTCTTTCCAGTCCATTATTCCCACAAAGAGTACTGCTGAAATTGATATTTGGTTTGTTTTGTTTTGTTTTAAAAGGGCACTGTTAAGCATGAATGAAGGAGAGTCTTTGCTGGGCTCAAAATAAACCACAAAGCAAAAAACAAAAAAAAACAAAAAACAAATTCAGTCATTTTGTGTGTTTTTTCAGGGTGCTTTGGGAAATCACGACTGCCCAGAATCAAACAAAATGCCAAACTATTTTCAGCATTGGCAATACATACTTGGGCTATAATTCAGGCACCCCAAATTCAATATTTGACAAACTTGGACAGACACTTGGGCTGACTCTCCTGCCTCTCCACTCCAAGTTTGGTGAAGATTGAATTTGGGATGTCCAAGTTATAGCCCCCCAAAATAGGTCCCTACAGGAAAGTGCTCTTTAGCCAGCTGCTAAAGAGCACTTTCCTGGGATACCTGCTCTTTTTTTGGGGAGGGGGGGAGTCAGCTGAAGACTTTTCGCCAGTTTGGCATCTGTAACTCATGCACGGGGCATTCTACCACTCCTGGAATTCTCAAATTGCACAAACCAGAAAACGATTCATTTTGTTGGAAAGTTCATGAAAGTTCACGGTTTGTAGTTGGAGAATTGCAATGAACCATGAACCATCACAAAGCACCATTTTCCCAGTTCGTGCCCATCTATACTCCCAGGTTCTGTTGGGGAAAAAAGTACTCAGAAGCAGTTTACCACTTCCTACTTCTGGAGGCACCTTGGGATTGTGCCGCTTGTCCAAGGATGCACAGATGGCAGGGCACTTGACTTCATCAACCATAAATGGTCCAGGAAGTCTTGGATGGTTTCTCGCCTAGGAACAAAGATTTGACCTCCCATTCACTGGCTCCACAGCCAGCTTTTCCAATCAACACAGTTTTACAAGTCACATTCATTCAAAGCCTCTACTCTGGTTAGAACTGAAAATTGAATTTGGCCCATATTTTTAGTGCAGCTGCAATTTGCTCCACAGTTGATTTAATTTTATATCATATTTGTCCACAATTAAATCAATGTTAATTTTATATCATTGGTGTAGTTGTTGACTATGGGAACTTCTGTTTATATGGCATGTGCTTATTGCGACTGCTGCTAGATATTTTGTATTTGTGTTTTCAATTTTGTTTCAACTACAGAAATTTGCCTTCAATGTTCCTGGCATGGGCTTTATTTTTTTTCTTCCAAAAAATAAAATGAAGTAAAATAAAATGAAACATTTCTCAAAGACCTTGCTGGCATTCTCTATATCCAGCCTCAGAGGTATTTTACAAATTCCCCAGATGCTAGGTGCTTCCATAAATTTTTGTCCCCCAAGAGAATGCCTTGGGTGTTTGTACTGTGATAAATCTGGGAATTATATCAGGCAGATGTTAACAAGGCAAATTCCTTGCCAGTCCTTTATCTATTTTAGTGTTTGCTTTATTCATAGGTAGACATGGGTATCAACTGTAACAATGGTGGTTTGTGATGGTTTGTGGCTTGTGTCTAACCGTGAACCACCATGAAACCCCAGAAAAATTAACCATGAACTGGTTCATTTGTCTGGTTCATGCTCAGGGGGACCTACTTCATCCTGCCTCCTCTTCCTCTTCTGCCACCTGCTCACCCCCTTCCCACTGCCCACATCACCTCACTACCTGGTCCCGCTGCTGCCACGGCCACAATTCTGAGAGTCAGCAAACCTGGCTTCCCTTCCAGGAACTGCTTCTGCTGCTTCTGAGCACGCACCCACTGGGAGGCAAGCACATACACAGAGATACCAGACCCAGCTCTGGGAAGGGAAGGCAGGCCCACTGCCTCTGCACATGTGCCCCCTACCAAGCTGATAGACAGGTGTGTGTTCAAAAGCAGTGGGCCTGGCTTCCTGGGAGGGAAGCCAGGCCTGCTGTCTCTGAGGATGGTGGTGGTGGTGGAGGCAGAGGTGGTGGCAGCAGGACCAGTTAGGAGGTGACAGAGCCTTGGGAAGGGGGCAGGTTGGCATCCCCTTTTGCCAAACAAAACAAAGTGCTGAGGAGAAAAATGGTCGGTGCTTCATTTTGCTTCAGGATCCCCAAACCGGTTTGCGAACTGAACCATGAAACAGCCCGATTCATCAGTTTTTCTGGTTCGTGGTTCATTTCATGACCATCTCTGTTCATAAGCCAGCAAGCTACTCTGGAACTCTGCAAAATTAATTTCTAACTAGGCATGGAATACTCAAAATAGGCACCAAATACAACATCTGAAATCATATTCACCAAATAATCAAATAAAATAATCTAACAAAAAGACGCTCATCAAACACAGCCTATGGAATAAAGTCAGTGATACTCCTGTGCTTCTCTTCTTAAAGGGCAGAGCTATGTGGATCTGCATGATATATGTGCACTTGCATTTATAGCACAAAGTTTTGACTATAGAAATATCAGTACTGTCCTATATATGCAGCCACCCTTCCTGTATGATGCCTTAACATTTAATATGTATGCCTTATGCTTTATGCTAGTGCACATGCATACATGACTAGGAAATATGGTTTGGATTTTATTATCCTGGCACTGTATACTCTAATCATGGTGAATGTTCATGAGGGCAAAATTTTGTCAGGTGAGTCAAAATGTATATTTCTAGCAATCCTGCAATGTCAATATGCAATAATTGTGTGATTTTGTTTCATATGTTCTCCTAAACAACAATTCCCATTCCTGACGAGAAATCACTTTTTTAGTTTTAGAACTTTGCCAGTAATAGAAACTAGGCCACGAAGCTAAATGTGAAAGGATGAGGAAAACATTAATGCACAGTAACAGGACAGAGAACATAGCAAAATGTTTTCTAAATAAATGGCATTGGTCCCTTACTCATTATTATTATTAGTTTTATTTATATGCCACATTTCTCCCAACAAGGGACCCAAAGTAGCTCACAACATTAAAATTCACAGAATTTTTTGTTTTTGTTTATGTTATAGTTATATAATAAAAAAATTAAAAAATAAAATAAAATTCACAGAATTAAAAACACAATAAGTTAAATATTAAAAGACAAATTAAACAATATATGGATTAAAATAAAATTAAAAAATTAAAACATGAAAAAGATTACTCATGAAATTTTGGTAAGAAAATGGTGCTCATATATGCCATCATTAAGAAATAACAATGCACCCACCCACCCATGTAGGTGCCTCTTATACTGAGACATTTTAGATATCATCATAAGTATTTAATTAAATCAATGATTGGACGTAACTGGTTAAAAGTAACAATCAGAAATGGGCATGGACTGAGAAAATGGTGGTTCGTGATGGTTCATAATTTGTCACTATTTATGAGCCACAAACTTTCACCAACTTTCTGACAAAATGAACCGTTTTGTGGTTTGTGCGATCTGGGAACTTTGGGAGTGATAGAATGGCCCCTGCATGAGTTAGAGCAAGTTTTCAGCTGATTCTCCTCTCCATGCCCTCCAAGACTGGTGAAGATTGATTTGGGACATCTGAGTTATAGACCCCCAATAGTAGATCACTCCAGGAAATGGCTCTTTAGCAGCTCAAAATGAACCACAAAATGGCCTGATTCATGAGGGTGTTTTTGCTTTTGTTTTTCCTTTTGCATTGTGGTTCATTTTGTGCCCATCTCTAGTAACAATAGTATCTTTAATGAGTCATGTAGGGAGGTAGTGGAGGCAATGCTGTTTCATTTGTTCCTTCCCTGACAGTTGCAGTTGGGGAATTAGGGCAATGGGGCAGTGCATCATATGTCTGCTGTCTTTGAATTATTATTTAAAACCAGACCAAAACAAGTTTTTGGGTGAAAATGCAAACAAATATTTGTGTGTAAAACCCAGGCTCTCCCTTATAGTTCTCAAACATCAGGGCTTAAAATGTAATCACCATAGGATATATCCATTCCATTTAAGCCACTTTGCTAACACTTTGCCAGAACCTAGTTCATTGCTTAGATAGCCTTAATATGTTCTGGAATAATATTCTTAATGTCCTTTTATGCATGTAGTTTTGTAAACTTTACTGAAATAATGTGACATTACCCGCGGAGTTGCAACACCCGGCTGCAGAGCGAGGGGTCAACGTTACCTTGTTAGAATTTTACTACGCAGTTTTACTCTGATGATAATTCTTATTTATTATGTATTATTAGAATTTTACTAGGCTGGCAGGACAGCTCACTGTGTTGGAGCACCGAGCTGCAAAGCCAGGAATTTGATTCCCCACTGTGCCTCCTGGAAGAAAAACCAGTCTGTGTGACCTTGAACAAGCTGTGCCGCCTCAGAAGGGAACGGAAAACCACTTCTGAATTCTTTACAACTAGAAAACCCTGAGAATGGTCATCATAAGGTTCTAAGGCACTACAATTTGCAATATTAAAATGTCATAAACTATACTAACTATACATTAAACAGGGTAGCCCAAGAGCAAAAAAAAAAAAACCCTGAACATTTTTTAAAACATAGGAAAAAAAATTAAAAGGGGGGAAAATAAATACTGACATACAATGAAACCGGTAAAAACATTGAGGTTTGGGAACAGCTGGTGGGTAAAATAAGGGAAGGAGAGATTAGGGTAGAAAAGACTGGCAAAAAGGAAGAGCAATCAATGTTGGGAGCCAGAAGTCTGGGCACCATTCCAGATGTGTGTGGACAAATGGTACCAAGACAATTCAGCACATCCAGGCACAATTATACTCCCCATGTCTGGATTTAAGTATAGGGACGATCTACTTAAATCTGCAACAAAAAAATAGCAGAACAACCTGGAACAACCTCATAACAACCAGGAACAGTGCCACTGTTTGGACAAGCTCTTACACTGTTTTACTGCAGAGGTGGGTTTTCCTGCCAGCATGAAGACATAATAAGCCAGATACTTGTTTTCTGAAATGAATACATGGCAATGAATCCCCAGCCCCTACATCAAGTGTATCCTGATGTCCAGTGGTGCAATCTTCTCTGTTCTCTTATTTGAAGAGGGCAGACTAGTTTAACCAGCATCAGATTTTCATATGTCAAGCTGAGCCATTTGGTATTCACTAGGAAGAGCTTCAGTAATTGACTGATTTAGGAAGCCAGGCTGAAATACAAAAAGCAAATGTGAGTAATTTTCAGGAGTGGGGTTTTCGTTCAAGGAACTCATAGTAGTTTGAACTGGGATTTGGGATCTGGACAAAGTAGATTAGCAGCTATACTAGATGTAGCACCAACGTCTTATACATGTCTGTCATGCAATCATGTGGTAGATGAGTATGAACACAAGCTTGGTGGAGAGAGACCGTTCACACTGTGTTTTGGCAGTCTGCTTTTAAGGTTTCAGTTCTAATATACAATTGGTGTGATTTACAGTCAAATCCTACATATGTCTAAACAGAAAGTCACCTGGTATTTAATGGGGTTTTCTCTCATGTATGCAGATAGCAGGCTTACAACCAAAAATCCAGGTAAATGTGGAATTGCAGCCATGTATATGTGTATAAACTAATAGTATCAATTCCTGGTTGAAATGCAGCTTTAGTCTCTCATTTTGGAGCTGAAAACTGCTCAGAATCAGAACGGTCTAAGAGCAGGAGTTTAAATGTAGCAAGCAGATATGTCACTCAAGATTACTTTTATTGAAAATAAAAAAGAGATCATTGGAGTCGAGGGAGGCTTCCCAACGTGTTCTTATTACATTCTGCAGGGGTGATGGAAAAGACCATGACAACCCATGAGCATGACAACCCAGGGAAGTATACTTTGGAGATTTGTCAGGCTCCTGATATAAATGGAGATGATCCATCTATCATCCCTTTAGCAGGGCCAGAAGTGTAATTTCACTAACGTAAGCTCCATTTCTTTCTGGGCTGACCCCTCTCTGCAAGGTTGCTGATTTCCACTACAGGCTTTCCTCTTCTGGCATCTTTGAAAATCTCCACAGGGATGCCTTGGTTGATGGCAAAGCAATTACATTAAAAGCAATTTCCAGGTCATCCTTGCAATTTCCTCCTTAGCATACCAGTGGAATGTATAGCTTAGGTCAGCCAGTAGTTCTGTGATGTTAAAAGAGTTTCTGCTTCCCAATACCAAGTAGACAAACTGGTTTATATAACACAGAAGGGCTGGTTTAAGATAATCTCCTGTCAACATGTCTTACTGGCGGTTGTGATGGTTCTTGCATGTTGATAGCATGCAGTCTCAGGAAACCTTCTGCCCTTTCAGCCACTTCTGTGCTTCTACCATTGCTGACCTTCATGGTTTCCAGAACATCTGTGCTTTGCAGAACACTTATGTACATAATAACTGGTGGAAGACACTTTGCTGCTCGAATCAAAAAAGAGGATGGTGCTTTTCACTCTATGTACAAAAATGAAGAAGAATCTTTTCCTGAACCCTGACAATGAAATTATACACTTCACACATTAGTTTGAGGCAATGGAATAATTTAGGGAATCAGGGGCGTATAGTATGGCAAAAACAGATATGTCGTCCAACAAAGCAGAACAGCTGGAGAGTCTAGGTAGCTGTCTCACTCTGCCCAATGATAGAGACAGACCTGAATACTACCTTTATCACTTCCTCTGAGAACCTTTATGAATACCTACATTTTCCATGAAGTCTTTGGTATGAGCCTATGAATTTAATTCCCTACAATATCCAAACCTCAGCATGTAGTATTGTTGCACAAGAGTTTAGCAATGATATTGTGCTGGCGGAGCAAATCTACGAGGCAGTTCTAAAAATGGGGGCAACCTCTCCAAAATAATAACTTTGAACTGGATTTCAAATCAGCACCAAATTTGTCACAAGTGTAGAAGACAGTCTGCTTACTCAGTGTCATTTTTGGAGAAACTTGGGCAAAAGACTGTAGAGTTATGATTTTTTAAAAAAGCTAAAATGTTAGTATCATTTTATATGAATACTGTGAATGTGGGATTTTGTGCTTCTGTATCCAGGATTCAAAATGTCAGGAAATGACCCAGTATCACTGCAAAATATAATGCCCACATTGCCAGCAAGAAAAAAGATGCCAAGCTTTACATAGCAAAGGGCAGTCTGAATGTTGATTATACCAATGTCAGCAGTCAAGATGATCTACAGGATCCCCTCTTGTGCTCACTACCATTCACACTTGTCAGAAAACAGCCCTGACTGTTGCTTTGCATTTGGGTGAGAAGTGGTTGATTGCTCCTTTGCTTGGTGTTACTTTGTGAATAGAAGCATCCATTATAAAAACCCAAAATTATGTATGGGAATAGCAGCAGGGAATAAAAGTAGTGGGGAAATCTAGTACCTTTCGATTTCTCCTGCATTCACGTAAACAGCTAATTCTCTCTCTTTCTCTCTCCCCCCCCCCCTCACACAAACAAACATGTTCTTTCCGTCCTTCACATGAAGCTTTCAAATTTTGGTAAACTCTTCAAAAACAAACTGAAAATTTTTTTCATCTGTGCTTGCTAGTGTCCATAGGTACCAGCATTCTCAGAATGGTGCAGGCCATGGTGTATATTTGTCAAAGATGACAAGCTTCCTTGAAAATTGTGACAGCTCTAATTCAGCACATGAAAGAAAGGACACGGGGACTCAAATCTTGAGACTGAATAATTAAGTACTCCAATCATTTATGAATGAATTGATCATTTATCAAACATTTATTTTAAAAAAAGAACCTTCTGAATTCTTTTCATTCCAGATATGAAGAAATGTGGAAATTATGGACAATTTTTATTTAAAAGGATTTGAAATTAAACTTTCCTTTTTCCTTAAGCGATAGGAACACAAATTCTATTGAGTCCATAGAAACACAGCCCAAGTCATCCAAATCAGATAGCGATGATGATGATTACAGGATGTTGCCTCAAGACAGTAAGACCCAGAAACAAGGCCTATGTGACTTGGGTTAATGAGTGTTGATTAAGGTGGATCATAGATGGCCAGTAGGCCAGTTTATCCTGTTCCAACTATAAAGCAAAGTTGTTCTTAGTTTTCAAGCATGTTCATATATCGTTCTCCAATCTTTGTCTCTGTCTCTATTTCTACCACCACCAGGCTTATCCCTACATCTCTACTACTCACTCTGTCTCAGTCTTAATTAGAGATGGGGGTATTCGTATTCGTATACAAATACCCCTGCACAGGTGAAAATAATTCCTATCGCTCTGGAGCTCACTGTCTGCAAGCCACTCCTGGCAAGAGGCGGGAGGACGAGCCTCGCTGCAAGGTCAAAGAGTGGCTCACAGACCGTGAGCTCCAGAGCAATAGGAATGGAGCACAGAGCCTGCAACAACAGCGGAAGGTGAGTGGACAGTCCAGCCCCAGCGGGCTGGACCCTTGTTATTTATTTATTTATTTATTTATTTTATTAGATTTATACCCCGCCCATCTAGACAGATAGTCTACTCTGGGCGGCATTACAAAATTTAAAAACAATAGAAACAATGAACATGCAAAATCCAAAATGTAAAAATGTAAATATTAAAATATTAAAAGTAGCCCTTCTGAACAAGGCTTTTGTGCATCATATAAAAGATAGATTTACTTTCTTTGACTTAGCCCAATTATTTTCACCATTTAGACAAATGGCCTCCAGCAAAATCCAAATTGTTGCCAAATTGTGGAAAATAATGTATATTTTGTAAAAAGATTAAGAATATTTGCAAAACACACTTCTGACGCACCTACTTTAGTATCATGAGATGCCTTATGTGTTTGTTATGTCCACCCATGTGGGGGTATTCGTATTCGTATACGAATACCCCCATCTCTCTGCCACTTCTATATTAAATATATTGTTTTGAATTCTGGAGATAGTGCACAATGTTCTGCATTCCTCACTACCACAAAAAATGCAGACTCAGAGAAAATATTCCTATATATAATATATGTATCTGCACCACTGTGCCATGCTGAAACTGCAATAAGCCTAAAATGTACAGCAAGGTATAGTTCGTGCTGAGAAAAAAAAAACCAAACCCTGATCATCTCTACAGACCAGAGTAGAAAGCACTAAGTGTTGCTAATTCAGAAGAGAATAAGCTCCTCGGATTTGACAAGTTGTTCTTCAGTTGTAGCCTGGCAACCTGGGGTACCTTTGTCTGAAAGCATTGTACAAGAAGTGCTTATTGGGCCCATCTTAACCTCTGGTGAGGAAACTTAATTACAAAACTGCCATGGAAACATCAGCATGGTTCCAGTTGATTGATAGCCTTTGTTATCTCCTAAAACATATAGAAGGAGGCAGATGGAGTGTTTAGGTAAATGAAGATTGTGTGCATTGAAAAAAGGGTTATTACCGTAAAGCCCTAATAAGATGGCTGGAACCAAAGAACAATTGTGCATATTTTAGATGGCCTGGTAATGCTTTATCTTAAAGAGGCCAGAACTACATATTAAGATAACATAAGGAACACAGAGGTTATCCAGATATTCCCCAAGTTTGCCTGGCAATTAAAATGTGAAAGCTGATCTCTAGGCAACAGCAAGACAGAACAATCCTTGGCACAACACAAATTGATACTGACAGAAAGAGGTTTTGGTGATGATATAAGGCATAACACTGTTCTCATTTACACAGAATATAAAGGTTGAGAAAAGCCTAAGCAATAAGCTTTTAAATCTGGGGAAATCCAATGAGTGGAACAAGGGCAATTCCAGACAAACCATTTTGCCATGAGATAAATGTCCACTTGTAGCTTCTGTCTTATGTATTTGTAAATGTGGGCTAAATTACTGTGATGTGTTTTGTGCCTGTTACCAGAAACATTCTTGTCCAGAGTAATGATGGTTAGTGGCAGCTCTCGAGATTTGTCCTAGAAATGTGTGTACACAGCCATCTTCCCAAGAAAGATTAGCATTTAGATATCTTGAATGTGTGCTTTGAAGCCTCACATTAGCAGGACAGAAGCAGACAAGTGTCCTGAGGGGTGGTTCTCTAAATGCCTGAGGTCTCCTATTGCCAGTTGGCCTTAATGGAAGAATCACATATCCAGAAGCTTCCAGGAGGTGTAGTTGCCTTCTCGCCTTTCAGAAAAGTTGTAATCCCTTCAGAAAGGAAAGGAAAGGGCTACCTGCAGGGATGTGGGTGGGGGAATGAAGTGGCCATGGGCCACTCTGGCATTTCACATCTACACTAGGCTGAGCGATCATACAGATAATAAAGCCAAGATACAATTGCATGATCAAAGTATACATTATGGCCAATGGTAAGTCTGCCTCCATGCCATTCCTGGTAAAAATAGTTTCAGTAAAGTATTCACTTTTATAAAAATATTGATGTGCCTTTTTCTTGTAGAAGTGTCACCAGCCATCTAAGGGGAGGTAATAATACTCTGTAAGAACAGATTTCTGGCTAACCCAACCCATGCTGTTATTAATAATATTTGTTGTTGTTGTTGTTGTTTAGTCGTTAAGTCGTGTCCGACTCTTCGTGACCCCATGGACCAGAGCACGCCAGGCCCTCCTGTCTTCCACTGCCTCCCAGAGTTGGGTCAAATTCATGTTGGTAGCTTCGGTGACACTGTCCAACCATCTCGTCCTCTGTCGTCCCCTTCTCCTCTTGCCCTCACACTTCCCCAACATCAGGGTCTTTTCCAGGGAGTCTTCTCTTCTCATGAGATGGCCAAAGTGTTGGAGCCTCAGCTTATGACAACTTTCCAGGGTTTTCTAGATATACAATACTCAAAAATGGCTCACCATTCTTTTCTTTTTTTTTCCCTGCGGGTGCTTAGGGACAGTGTAGCATGCCCAAGGCTACAAAAGGTGACTCTTCTCCCAGGAGACATGGTGGAGAATCAAATTCCTGACCCTCAGATCCAGAGCCAGATACATAACTGGCTGAGCTATCCAGCCATGTTATTAGCCAGCTTCAAATGTGCTAGCAGCTATATGCCATCTGCAGTCGTGCACAAGGTCACAAGGTGAGTGCATAACTGTTTTCCAAAGGATGACACTTTTTTCTTATTTAAGGGAGCACTTAAAATCTGTCACCTGTACTCTTGTTTCTTAAGTACTATAGTATATGATTGTGTTCACACTAGAAAGAAAGATGCCAGGTGAACTTGGGTGAACTATGACCACAAGTTTATTTAATTAGTTTGAACAAACTGTAAGCCTGCCTTCATAGCGACATGTGTAACATGGTAGCACAGCCTTAGATTGAATCAGATTCTCAGCCCATCTTCTTCAGAATTATCCATGTTTGCAAGCAGTGGTTGTCCCACTTTTCAAGCAATGTTACAATAATCACTTGCAATATTCATTTGCTCTACCTGGAGACAGCAGGTGTGGAACAAGCAACCTTCTGCATAAGAAGCATGCCCTCTCCCACAGGCCTCCTCCTGTTAGGGCCTTCTCTATGTCACAAAGTGAAATGGCAAACAAAAACGCCTATGCAGTTCAACCAGCTGAACACTGCACTTTGTACAAAAGAGGTTCTTTGGACTGAGCAGTGAATGAACTGGATGCTGGGATGGAGTGAGCTAGCATAGACACCCTTGCCCTGAACTCCATCTTTTCATTGCAGTGCCATGAACATAGTGTATCCTCCCATCCCAGCACAGAAATTACTGGTGTGGAGCTAGAACTAAATTCCTTCTACATCCAGTTCATCTCTTTATCCTCTACCAAATATTTGGATTCACCAAAGGTAGAAACGGAATGATATCCTCAAAATGGCTGAAATCCTGTTGTATAGCATATGCCTGTGGAACGATGTTGATGTTATAAGGAGGAGGTGATATCTGGCTAATTGAAACTTTTCTCTCCTGAAGCTTTTCTGACTCCCATGTAATCCATTTCATTGTGTGAAATCCATGAGACCTGCAGGAGGGAAGGAATAAGTCTTTAATTATAAAACAACGGCTGCTGCCAGGTGATGTTTCCCATAGGAGCCAATTTTCATTAATTAAGGGCCTCCTCCCACTGTTCTGTGGCTCTACAGCATCCACAGAACTACAAACGACTACACAGGAGCCAGAAAAGCTTTGGGACAGAAGTAGGACATTTTGAATAATTGAAAATCATTCCTGCCCAATATCACTCTTTGTCTTGCATTTGGTTGTTTTACCTCAGATCATTGATTTTCAAGGTATGCTTTTTTTTTTTAACCTGCTTAACCTAATATTATTAATATAATATATATATTAAATGAACAGGTTAAGAAAACAAGCTTACCTTGAAAATCAATGATGTTCTGTGTTATTTAATCTTATGACATTGTAAAAACAAAACAAAAAACCCCACAATTCTATATTGATGAGATGAAGTCTAGACATTAATTGACTCCAACATTTATTTATTTTCAGAGACTTTATAGTGTAAAATACAATTGTCTTTGGTTCAGTTGATGAAGGTACACATACACTATTTTTAGCAATCACTTCTCTTTTTTTTAATTCCTAAATCATATTAATACTGAAAGCAGGTTGGAACAAGTCCATATGGAGTACATTAAATGTGTCTTAAGAATGATTCTGTTTATTAAAAATAATTAACTAATTGGACTTTATGCAATTTAAGACCCATGTAACTGTGCTTCTTTAGCTCTCTTAGAGATTCAGTATCTGCCTGTATCAAAATCAGGAAGGAAACAATTGAAGGTGCAGATCTGCCCCCTCAGAGCCACACCTCCAACTTTGCACATGATTGGCATCAGTTCTGAGGGGAACACCAAAGGATCAGACAGCCTGTCCCTTAACCTTCCATTTCACCTTCTCCTGCATTTAAATTTTTAAAACGTCAGCTAGTATTTTGTTGTCTTACCCAGCCTGGCAGGGAAATCGCAACACCAACACTGCTCCAACGGACCCCTTGTTGCATACCTGTTTTCTTACACGTTGCAAGAACATGGTTGAACTGGTCTTGCATGTGGAGACGGCGAGACCAAGGGAAACAATTATATGCTTCCCCTTCCATTCCGTATTTAGGATACTAGCCTTCTTGCTCTTTCCATCCTGAATATTCAGTGTTACAAGGTTTTTCAGAAGCAAACTGGAACAAAATGTGGAACAAATTTGGAATAAAACTGTAACACACATGGATCGGTCAAATTCAACAGGTGCAGCTATCCTTAGCATGGATAAGACTGTCTGGAACCTACCTGCCTTTCAGATAGCAAGTTGGGATGTGCAGGGGGAAAACTGTTCATATTGCTTTCATTCCAGTGTCTTTTAGGGAGTCCTTCTTTCAATTTTGGGTTCTTTTAGGTGCAGATCCTTTCAGTAAACCTGAAATTGCCTGAATATTTTGGATTCTTCCTTTGGGGCTTTCCCAAAAGACAACCAACAACTTCAAATTTGGGCAACAGTACGTGAGAAAGAAAGATAAATCAATCATCCACAGGCCTATACAGGCACTTTAAAGTTCACTTTTATCATTGCATTACCATCTTCATCATCCTCATTTATTCATCAGCAAGAAACATTAGAGATGAGAAAGAGAAATCATTCTCATGAGCTATATTAGGCATCCTTCAGTCTCAAGAGACTATGGTAACGTGCTCTGTATGACTTGGAACAGCGTCTAGTGTGGCTGAGAAGGCCAATACGAGAGTGACAATCCCTTCCACACTGAAGACAAATACAATCTGTCCCCTGTCCAGCTCCCTGATTTTGCTGCTTCCGTGACTGCCTCTTTGCCTCGGTCTGCTGGACAAGGGTCTCTTCAAATTGGGAGAGGCCGTGATGCAACGCCTGCCTCCAGGCTGAATGCTCAGATGTCAGGGTTTCCCATCTGTTGAGGTCCATTCCTAAGGCCTTCAGATCCCGCTTGCAGATGTCCTTGTATCGCAGCTGTGGTCTCCCTCTGGGGCGATTTCCCTGCACTAATTCTCCATACAGGAGATCTTTTGGAATCTGACCATCAGCCATTCTCACAACATGCCCAAGCCAACGTAGACGTCACTGTTTCAGTAATGTATACATGCTAAAAATTCCAGCTCGTTCTAGGACTACTCTATTTGGAACTTTGTCCTGCCAGGTGATACCAAAAATGCGTCGGAGGCAACGCATATGGAAGGTGTTCAGCTTCCTCTCCTGCTGTGCACGAAGGGTCCAGGACTCACTGCAGTACAGGAAGTGTGCTCAGGACACAGGCTCTATAGACCTGGATCTTGGTATATGTCGTCAGCTTCTTATTGAGCCATACTCTCTTTGTGAGTCTAGAGAACATGGTAGCTGCTTTGCCAATGCGTTTATCCAGCTCGACATCTAGGGAGAGAGTGTCAGAGATCGTTGAGCCAAGGTACACAAAGTCATGAACAACCTCCAATTCTTGCGTGGAGATGGTAATAGAGGGAGGTGAGTCCACGCCCTGGCCCATGACTTGTGTTTTCTTCAGGCTGATTGTTAGTCCAAAGTCTTGGCAGGCCTTGCTAAAACGATAAAACACATATTCATATGCACTAAAGGCAATATAATCAACCCCCCCAACCCAACCCCCTAAAATATGGGGGATGGGGGAGTCAGGTCTCCCTCCAATCATTTTGACAGCTTCAGTCCAGCAAGGAAGGCTGTAGTCCATTAGGTGAAGAGGAGACAGGCAGGCAACCCCTGGCTACAATAAAGGAAATGGGGAAAATGCCTCCAAAAATCAATAAACTAAAAGGCGAAAGAAGAAAACCAGGGCAATATGACATAAGAAAATACATCAGAAATCTATACATTTCATTAACTTGAAAATGTGAATCTTTCATATTTTGGAGGCTTTTTAGCATAAAGCCACAAAACACTGCAAAAAGAAAGAGTCTCTTCCATCTTTTTCCCCCATTTGGGTTAACCCAAAAGTCCCATTCCTGGTAGCAATCTTAATTCAGTATTTAAACTGTTGAATACACAAAATTTAAAGCCCTGACATGTAGCAGTTAAATGCTGAAAGCTTTGGGATTTGATGGATGAATGTGCCTGTTGCAACTTTTCCCTTCTTAAAAAGTTTATATTCCCAATTTCTTTCAACCCAGTTGTTAAGAAAATTGTGTATTTGAGAAAATTCTTATAAAAATGAACTGAAGGGAAAAAAATTCATCCTTAATTTCTGAACCTCTAGAATTTTTTTCCTTGCAGGACAGAATTCCACTCAGGGTTCTAGTCCCCAGTGCTGGATATTCTCAATAGGACCCCCTTCACAGTCAGGCTCACCACATATCAGACAGTGGTGTGGTCTACATTTGCATGAGGACTGAGGTGGAGTTAACCCTATATATTTTCTCTGTATAGGCAGGACGCAAGAGCCATCTGAACAGAATTTCCACCACCCGACAATCTCTATGGACCTAAATGTTCATTTGCAATTCATTTTTCTGAGACATTGAAATTTAAAACCTAAAAGTCTTTAGGCAATGCTAAACAAAAAACCTGAACAAGAAAAATGAAAAGGAATGAAATATATGTCTTAAATAGAGCCACTCACCCACAGGATGAGATTTACTAATCAGGGCTCTTTCCCTATCATTCTGAATGTGTAATTTTTCACCTTATAGTTCCCGCTTTCTATTAACAACTTATTCCTACTAACATGTTGCCATTTAGGGGTGCCTCTCCATCTACTTGGTATTAAAGATGGACACGAAACAAGCCACAAACCAAAAACCCCGACAAACTGGGCTGGTTTGTGGTTCGTTTCACAGCCTACTCCAGGGATCCCATTTTGCCAAAGCAAAACAAAATGCCTTTGGTGTTTCATTTGCTTTGGCAAAAGGGGATGCCTGCCCGCCCCTTCCCACTGTCCCCATTGCCACTACTTACCTGCTCCTGCCACCTCTGCCACCAGCTCCGCTGGTGCCTGTCACGATCCCACGTGGCCCCTGCTTGTTCCACCAAACTAAGAGCTCACACTATGTGTCTTTCAGCTGCCACCAGTTGATTACATCAACATTACCTATTATTAATGATCGAGGTCCAGGCCATATGTCATTTTAAAAGAATCAAATAGAAATTGTTTATTGTTACAGATGATGATAGATCAAGCAATGTTGTTAACTCTTAAACAAACATCCTCCTTCATCCACTCTCCACCACCACTCTCCCGCCCAAACTCCCAAAACTCTTCAACTCTCACTAAACTCTCAATCTCCCTCTCTCTCTGACTAAAACTTCAACTAACTCCCCCTCCTCCTGCTGAGTCTCTTATATCTCGTGACTCCGCCCCTCCAGCACTCCCATTGGTCTATGCAGATAGCATATGAATATTCATGACCTGGGCAGACGCCACAGTGCCATCTTCAGAGGTAGCATGCCCAGCTTCCTTGCCAGGAACTGGGCATTGCCTCTGAGCATGTGCCCACCTATCAGCTGGGCAGTGGGCACATGCTCAGAGGTGGTACCCAGCTCCAGGAAGTGCCCTGAAGTTCCCCCAAACAAACCATGAAACAGCCTGATTCGTGCCTTTTTGTTTTTCGCTTCATGGTTTGTTTCATGCCCATCTCTTTTCCTGATATAATATGGATTTACTAGCTGTTGTTTTAACTTAAAAGAGAGAGAGAGAACTAGAAGAGCTAAACAGAGATGTCCAATGTGATACATAAATTTGGCCTTAGAAAGAGCAGATAGGTGATTAGTTGTATAGCTATATTAATAAACGATGAGAGAGCACCAAATAGGACATGTATGTCAATGTTGGGTGGATTTGAATCAACCATTTTGTTTTCAACTTATGTTTTTGGTCTAGTTAATAATTCAATGAAATGTATTTTATTGCTTCAGGGAATATGGTTTGTAATGCTAACTGAGCTGTCTAGTTTGGGTCTCTGTGTGTTTGGCAGTAAGAATTTGCCCACCCAATCCCGGAATAAAGATGTGAGACAGTAATATGGATTAAATGCGGGCCACACTTTATTGAATCAACATCAAAATTGTATTTGCCAACATTGGAAAAGGAGGGGGCCTGCTGTAGTGCGGAAACAGGTGAAAGGTAGGGGTATCCAAATACCCCTTGATCAGTAAATGGGCGAGTCCCCGGCCCCCAGGTTCCAGCGGTCTTAAAGACAGCAGGAACCCAGCCTGCCGCTAATTAAACACCCCCAGACCTCAAGACATCTTTATTTGATGACTGTTGGTCCGGAAGTGGCCCAGCGCATCTTCCCACCACCGGCCCTATAATCGCACGATCCGCAGAGCCGGGAGGTCGGATGCGCTGTTGGCTTACCTGAAATTACCATTGGGACACACCGAAAATACCTGTTTTTCCGCACTACCCGCCACTGTGACCAAAAAACACCACCAAATGCCAACAACCCTCATCCAGTGTGGGATAGGCGAAAAATCCCCCCATCCAAAGGCCAATCAGGATGAAGGTCAAAAATTCCTATCCGGCCCCTAAAAGGTGACCATAAAAATCACACTAGAAATAGGGAGGGCAGGTGGGTGCCTGAAACAGGAAAGAGGGTGAAACAAAGGGGGAGTGCTCCTTTAAATAATTGCACTCCCTCACACAGTCACTAGTCACGTGAAAAAGGACAGTCTCGCATCATCCGGGATGGCAGGCAAAAGCCAGCTACGCTGTTCCAGGTCAGTAGACCGTCCAGCGGCTGGAACCTTGGCTATGAGAATTTGGCCAGAGTAAACAAGCTGATGACCTCACTTTGATTTGGACTACAAATCCCATAAAACTCTGCCAGCATAAAATATTATGTGTGTTGTAGTTTTCATACATTTGGGCAGATCTTAAGTATCTTGTGAGCATACCTGTACTACTGAGAAAAATTACAAAAAAGCCTTAAGGGTGTCAATTGTCACCTGAAAGTTCTATTTTTAAACCTGCTGAGACATAAGAAAAACGAACATTGTTTTCCCTTCAAGGCAGATAAAGATGCTCAATGCAGAGAGATCCAACAGGAGTATTGAATATGGGGAGTAAATGGAACATTGAGACATTGCTGTACACAAAAGATTGCTACAGCAAGCAACAGAACTCATTTTATCAAGAGGTGCTTATATGTCTGTCTTGACTTCTGGAAATTCTTTGTTTCTTGTAACAAATTACTTTTCAACTCTGGTATCTTCTATCAGTCTATCAAACTCAGTTCCTGGTGAAAAATACAGTTTTTGATGTCTACCTCAAAAACATGGTCAGGTTTGTACGACAAGTGGATCTTGAGTCGTCTAATTCAGTTTTAGTTCTGCTTAGCACCCTGGCTGAAGATGAGACCCATTTAAGGAGTGGGTGGGTTATTTCAAACTAGAGATGGGCACAAACCACTGGTTTGGTTTGTTTACTGGGCGAATAAGTGTTTGACGGTTCCCTGGCCACTTCTTGCTGGTCAGCACCCACTCAGAGGCAGTGCCCCAGCTTCTCTGCTCCCCATCCTCCAGATGCTGCCTCTGAGTGGGCACCCACTGGAGGAGGAAGGCCAGGGAACTGCCAAACCACTGTTTGGGTGATATAACTGAACTGGCACGAACTGGCACGAACCAGCTGTTTGTGTCCATGTGTATTTCAAACCAAAGGAAAGCAAAGCAAATGTAGGATTCTTGAACTCCCTTCCCTTTGCAGTTTCATTTGCAGTTCAATCCCCTAAAGAGTTGTCAGTGGCCTCTCTCTGTGACATCTAGCACTACTTGCAGTGTAGTGCAAAGTTTCTGTGCCTTAGCTAATCACCACTTATTTTAGCCACACTTCTCTGAGAAATTATTACTTTAGAGTAGGGGAGGGTAACCTATACCTCACTGGCAGCATGTCGTGAATGATAATTTTGTGGTCCCGTGACCCACACTGCCACCTCAGTTCCCACCACCACTTAAATTTGGTGCTGACATAGCAGCAACATGTTTTTCACTCTTTAACAAAAGTCAGCCTGCCATTTAGCACAGACTCAATCAAGCAGACCCTTTTGAGATCAGGTGAGTCAGTTCCTCCTTAAGTTCCACTGGTTCAAATGAGCCTGCTCTAGTTTCTTTCTTTCTTTACAATATTTTTATCCCGCCTTTCTCTTTAAGAAAAATCCAAGGCAGTTTACACCATTAAAAGGCAGTATTTAAAGCTAACAATGAGTATACAATTGCTACTTATTTTATTGTAGTAAATTGCACCTAGATTAGGCCCTAGATTAGCAATGGAATTTATGGTCGAGTTGACTCACCAAGTCTGTGCTAATTCAATGAGCCTACTCTGGTGCAACTTACTACATTAAGAAACAGGAATTTAGCTATTATTGCACAAGCATTTTTTTTTTAAAAAAGTAATTTATTTATTTATTTTTTGCATCACCTGACTCCTTTTCTTCCTCTCCAACCATCTTCCATAGTTCTTTGTCTCCAACTGCATGTATATCCTTCCATTTATAGGCAACTGACCTCCAGGTTTACAAGTGGAACAGTGCTTCCACAAACCTTTCGGAATGGTGATTTTAATTCCCCAAACAAGGTGCATGGACATAGCACACCTTGTTTTAAAGAGTGTCAAACTGTGAATGTTTCTTTGCATTGCCATGATAAAACAACTTCATTGGTGTCTGGGAGGCATGTGGGTTATGGGATGTACCATTTCAGACCTGTACCTACCTCAAAGTTGCCCAGCCTGTGTTACTTTCAATGTGTGAATTATTTTCCTCCATCCCAAAAGAACAGGGAAACTGGACTTTTTGATATATCCTTCTCCGCCAAAGATTGTATTGAAGACTGAAAGGCATTCTTTATTTGTGAAAGCAGCTTTGGGAATGGATGTACAGCAATGTTAATGAGAAGAGCTCCCAAACTGATGCCAGGCACTGAATGGCTTCGTGTGCCTTTATTAAGCCATTTGGAAGATGTCTTAGTTGCAGTTCCACAAAAGGAACTGCCAATGCTTTTATTCCTCATTGAGAGCCGGGTGCCTGTATTTGGCGTGGGCCTAGTTCCCCAGCACTCTAGCTTCTATCAGTGCTATATAATAGAACAGCTCGGCTCATTTTGTGCTGTGATTACAAAACCCATCACAATGAATTATGCAGCAAGCTAAATTGGTTTCCACCTTTCACAAAGCTGGAATATTACTAGGCACAAATAGTGTACAAATTTAGGAATAATGCGTGCCTCGCTTATCTGAAGCACAGACTACGGAAAGAATCCCCTGTTCATTCCATCAGTACTAGGTTTGCTGCTAATGACACCTGGTCCATTATGAAAGCAGGCTTCAAGCACAGTGAATATTCTTACTTTTCTGCTTACAAAGCTTCAATTTTCTAGCATCCTTTGCTCATGATTGAAAGCTTTCCAAAATGGAAAATTAATATTTTGCGGGCAGCTCTTTCAGATATGGTATAAAACTTGCAATTCTTTGTCAGTCCACAGTCTCAGTAACATATAATCTATAATTTTCTGCTAATAGATTTACAGACAAACCATGGCTACAGTCCGAGGATGGTGTGCTTAATCCCAGTGATTTCACTTGGCCTGGTTCTGTGTTTGATTGTGACCTCTAGGTTTAAATGTGAATATTTCACTGTCACCTTCCTAATATTAGCCAGATTATCACATTGCCCAAATGAGGAGCAGGAGGGCAATTGTGTAAGTGTCTGCCTCTCTCTCTCATCTGTCTGTTCTTGCACTAGTTTTGAGTTCAGTCACATAACTGACCATCTGTTGGGGGAGGGATTCTAACATATTTGCCCTAACATTAGGCCAAAGTTTCTGTCCTGACTCATTTTAGAAATTATGAGAGGTTAGCATCAAAATTATTTCGGAAGACCCAAGTAATCTTTGCCTAACCTTAAATATTGTCCTTCTGCTTAGCAGAAAGTCACTCCAGCAAAGTAATGCACAATTGTGACACTTAGGGCATGATCACACCAGCCAAATGTTCCCCGGTTCTAATGGTACATTCCATGCCTCTGTTGTACTGAATTGTGGTCACGTGGTATATATACCAAGGCAAATGTTCCCATTTGTTTTAACATTACTGATTCATTTCTTCCTGTTTGTAGTGTTATGAAACTGATTGCTTTCCTATCTTGTTTCCTTGTGCAGTGCAGCCCCTTCATAGAGGTTCCTTTAGGGCTAGACTCTTGCACCCTAACCATTGCACCTTAAGGCTTGGCTTGAGTTCTTTGCAGTTCTTCAGGCAGCACCTTGACCCTGGTCACTGTCCTTCTCCATTTCCCTCCCTCTCTTTACCACTTGCAAAGGCCAGGCATACCTGCCACCACCCCTGTACCAAGCCCACAGGGCTGGCCTTGGTCCTGGCTGCTCTCTTTTTTTCATTTTCCCTGGAGGGATTGGTGTTCACACATACAATACAGGTAAGAATGATCTGATATCTCATTGGAATAAAAAAACACAACCATCCGGGCAAGGGGGAAATGTTCCACAGTTACACTGCTGGCCAGGGAAATGATTTAATAATGTCCATGCATTGTGTGACTGGATATTTATGCAACAATCTAACTGGGGTATGACTAGGAAACATTTGGCTGGTGTGATCAGGCCATTAGATAACCATTGTTGTTGTGCAAACAATCTCCATGAAGCAGAAAACCCCACCAACCCTGTATTTGCCAACAGCAACATTTTTCATGAGGCAATGACCATCTAGTTTCTACGGGCTTCCCTTTTTTTGTGACTACTCTTACAATAATGTGTGAACACCCTTGCAGAGGAAAGCCTGCAGGACTAGGGTGTGTATGTGCTTACATAATTCCATTTCCCCTTGGCCTTTGGACTATAGATTATTTGCCAGCCTTATTTTAGCAAGTTGAGAGATCCTTTTGAAATCTCATGCAGTCTTTAAGCCTGCCTCCCAGTAATTTTATCTGAAAATTGAAAAGAGGCAATTCTGATTGGGTGCGATTGTGGGAGAGTTAGTTGAGTGTTGCCCTCCAAAACTTAATGTACCATTGGAAAGAAGGTTAGTTTCTGATTCTTCTGACAATTTATTTATTTCTAGAATGTATATACTGCCATACTAATTGGAAACCTCTATTCTGGGCGGTCTTACAATATAATATGAACTCCATTCCCTTCTCCCCTCACTCCACCTAAAAAAAATTAATAATAAATAAAAACAGTCCACAAACCAGGAATATACAAACCAAAAGAAACTAAATACTGGACAAACCTAAGGTGGCACATGGGTCATAGAGCAGACATACCGAGGGGAGGATATCCTTAAAAGCTTCTTTGAAAAGCGTGAAATTCATTTTTTGAAAAACTCTGGAGAAAGGAGGTCTGCCAAGTCTCTAAAGGGAGGCCATTGCAAATGAATTTTGTGGGAGAAATTTTATGAGATTGTACACTTTATGTGAGTATTGGCTTGTCCCATCCAACCTGTCCAGGAAAATAAAGCATGTTTTGGTCCAAAAACAAAACCAAATCAAAACAAGAGACCTCAAACAAAACATCCTTTAAAAAAAAAACCTCCATTATAAACTTTCATTGGGAATTGGGGAGAGTAAAAATGTCTCTGGGGGATCACACACCACAGGGCACGTTTTCCATGCTGCACTGTAGCGTACCATGGGGTAGGGGGCAAAGATAATGGAAGGGTAAAGGAAACAGTAGAATTGCTACGGCACATCGCAGCATAATGGAAATAGTTGCATAAGAGAGAAGCAATAAGGAAGGATTTTTTTTCTTCTGTTTTCCAAATTGTGATGGGGACCCAGAGCAGATGGAAGTCAGGTCAATCTCTCTGTCCTCGACACCTGTGTATTCCCAGCTCTATCGTATGTCATGGAACCATAAACTTTAACAATCACAGTGATAAAGAAGTAAAGGCATTTGAAATGTTGATTTATTGGAAGATGCTAGGAATTTCCTAATCCAAGAGGTAACCAGTGAAGAAGTACTACAATGACTGAAGACTGAGAAATCATAAAATACCTACTGAAGAAGGCTAGAATTCTTTGAGAGCCTGTATAGTGTTGATAATGTTAGACTAGGACTCAGAAGACTTGACTTTGCCATGAGAAATTGGAAAATCTACCTTACAAACACTACTAGAGTTGCCATAAGTCAGATTCCCCTTCAATAGATTACTTTGGCCACTTAATGAGCAATGAAAATTGTCGATAATTACAGCTGATCATTGCAAGCAAAATAAATGAGGTAAGATGTGCAGGAAGGAGAAGAATGTATTGGCTGTCAATCCTAGGATCCTGATTTGGAAGCAACATAGTGTCGATATTTAGATATGCTACATTCAAAGTCAAATTAGCCATGGTGACATCCATACTTCAGGAACAGACAAATAAGAAGTACCCTCCATTCAGCACTGGTTAGGCCTCATCTTGAGTGCTGTGTCCAGTTCTGGACACTGCACTTCAAGAAGAATGCTGACAAATTGGAACAAGGCTAGCTGGAAACCAAGCCCTATGAGGAAAGACTGAAAGAACTGGACAACTGGACATGTTTAGCCTTGAGAAAAGAAGACTTGAGGGAAGATATGATTGCACTTTTCAAATACTTGAAAGGGTCTCATACAGAGGAAGGGCAGGATCTGTTCTCAATCATCCCTAAGTGCAGGGCATGCAACAATGAGCTCAAGTAAGAGGAAGCCAGATTTCGGTTGAATATCAGGAAAAACTTCCTAACTGTTAGAGCAGTATTGCAATGGAACCAATTACCTCGAGAAATGGTGAGTGCTCCAATACTGGAGTCATTCTAGATACATTTAGACAACCACCTGACATATATCCTTTGATCTGTATTCCTGCATTGAGCAGGCGGTAGGCCCCAACTTCATTATTATATTATTCTATGATGTCCGTCTGTGTTGACAATACCTGGCTGCATGAATGATTGATCTAACTTAGGGTAAGGCAGCTTCCTGTGCCATCCTGTACAGACAGAATAGTATGTCTAGCATACTCTTCTCCTTGTATATTGTTTTGTGCAAATTTTGTGAACTTTTTGAACCTTCCTGCAAGTACTGCATTTTTTGGCCAAAATCCTATCATTTAGCATAGTAAGTCACACTAGATAAGGCCCACCAAATCAAGTGAGTTTTAATGAGTCAATTCCTTCATAATTTCCACTGATTCAAATGGGCCTGCTCAAGTTACTACTTACTTTATCATAATAAGTCACAATTAGATTAGGCTCCTTCAAATCAATGACATTTGTAGGGGAGTTCACTCACCAAATCCCTGCTGATTTAGTGGGCCTACTCTGGTGCAACCCAGTGTGTTAAGCAACATAATTTCAGCCCTTTTTGCACAAGCTTTTTTAAAAATGATTTTTTTTTGCATAACCTGACTCCTTTTCTTCCTCTTTCATGGTTCTTTGTCCTCCAACCCAGTTCACATCCTTTCATTTATAGCCTTTTTAAAACCACTAAAATAAAATCTTTATTTTGGTTTTACTCTGGCTAATATATGTTTCTCCATCCCACTTTGCTCTGTCAAGCTTTGGAAAAGACAGCATATAAATATAGAAGAACTAAATAAATGCAAAACCTGCACCTGCTTAGTTTCCCTCCTCATTTTTTTCACATAATGTTTGCAGAATTTCATTATTAAATACAGTATGATAGACAGGAACAGCCGTCATTTTACCTCTCACCGTAGCTAGTGCTACCCATTTGATGGCTTTTCACCTGCTTTTCTGTTGTTATATTTGTTTAGTGCTGGATAAAAGCACAATTTAAAGCAACACCCACTGATACAGGCTATCAGTATCTTTTTGACTGGCGGCGATGAGATTTTCTGTCATGCCCTGACTCTCCAACAGTGCAGGCAATAGGATTTTTTAGGGGAGAAATCTTATTACTGGATGTACTGCTGTGGTCTCTGTTGGCAGTTTCAATCAAAAAGGCAATCTGAAGGTCATATGTTTGAGAGTTTCTCTACAAAGGAACTTGTTAGGCGCTACAAGCAGGAATGTAACACACACAGGAGCTACTTGGGCATAAATTCCTGTGTGGCCGTGGCCTTTAATTTGATCCATATATTGGGAAGCTCACATCTTGTGCTAGAAGAGTAACATAAATCAAATCCCCACAGTTACATCAGTAGAGGCAAAACATCACTAAGGTGGTATGTTTGGGGAGAGTAGCATGCCATGCATAATTCCATTAGGACACTCCTAAAAATAATTCCCTTGGCAGACAGAAACTAGAGATGAGGAAATGTCTCTAGTTTATTGCATTTCTCTAATTATATATTTTCTTAAGTTTGGGAGAGGAAGGGGGTGGGTAGGCTGTGGGGATGGCTGGCTGTGGGGGTGGGTAGCTGCCTATCAGCCGCCGATCAGCTGATTGGCGGCCGGTAGGCAGAATGGTATTTTGTTTTGTTTTTTTGTAATACGAAGGATGAATAAAAACAGGTAAATATTCAACCCCTCATGTCCGTGGGGGTCTCTGGAACCCACAAATATGAAGGGACAAATATTTAACGAATCGGCTATTTTTGTTGAAAAAGCCGATCCGTTTTTATATTCGTCCCCATCTCTAGTATGCAGTAAGACTGTGGTATTCATGGAGGTCCCACCAGATGCTGAAAACTGCGATATGCAAATCCTATATATAGCATAGTCTCAGGTTCCTTCTGCTGACTGTTCTAGTAATACGCCTTGGAAATGCATATTTTGGGAGGGGGGGTTATTTCATCTTTTCAGGTAGCATATACTGAAACCATGGCTGCTGATCCTGCATTTATGGCTCTCCTACTGTATATACCAATATCATCCCTAATATCTTGTACCAGGATCGTCCAAGTGCTTAATAGGGGGTTTTCATGTTTGAAAAAGCAAAGAAATACAGCCTAATGAGGACTGATTAAAATCAATGGACACAGAAGGCTACCTGACAATTGGGAAGGGATGGAAAATAGAAGATGGAAGTTATATGAAATCAAGTGTTCTGGCAAAGGTCTTGACAGACTGACAGGAACCCTAATCAGAAGCACTTCACACAACATTTTGTTGCAATTTTTTAGCATACAACCTAGTGTCCTTTGTGACCTGCCCATAATGAATACCATGCACTAAGATATTTGTTCAAATATCATCCCCTCTGTGTCCCAACACAACTAGAACCAATCTTTAACAAAGGTGTGATTTTGCTGTGGCTTAATTTAATGTATTATTAGTAGTATCATCGATTTGCATTTATCCTGATGTGACTTTAAGTCTGGCAATTGTGTTTTACAATGGATTCTTGAAATTTTAGTATTTTTTTCATGTAACTTATAAACTACTTTGAGTGATTCCTTTCAGGAGGGAGAAAAGATGGTATGTATGTATGTGATGTGCTGTTCTATATTTTAGAAATCATTTTGTTCCATTTTATTCCAGCTTTTGATTTAAGATCATGTCAATTGTCAAGAACGTTCTGAAGGAGACAGCTTCAAATTGAAATAAATGAACAGTTTCACTATGAGCTGGAGATTAATGGAGCCTTCTCAAGAAAGCATTTGACTGTTCACAAAATATGCAGTGGAATGTGTTCATTCAACTTCATGCTGAAGCACTTGTAAATGCAATTCCCATTCTTTAGATTAAATTCCCTTGTTTAGTCTGTGATTAGTGAGTCAGGAAAAGCTGTACAAAAGTTATGTAAAGGGACAACATGAATTAATTTTCAATAAACATGAGACTTTTTAAATGTTATTAAAATCTTTGCAAACATATTGAAGCAATATCACTGTACTATTTGAAAACTGTAGTTGTTGAAACCGCCTGCACCATAATTTGATCTTATGGCAATGTCATGACATCATATTCAAGAGCTCTGATCACATATAATTACAACTATGCAAGGGAAAACAGAGATGAGACTCTGTAAGGACAGGAAAATATGTCAGCTTTGCTTAAGAGGCTCATGGTGAAGTGGTTAAACTGCAGCACTGCAGCCAAGACTCTGCTCACAATCTGAGTTAGATCCCAATGCACTCAAGTAGCTGGCTCAGGGTTGACTCAGACTTCCAGTCTTCTGAGGCTGATAAATTGAATAGCTCACTTGGGGGGTGGAGGGGCAAATTGTTGTTTGCATAATTATGCTGTAAACCACCCAGAGAGTTCTTTAAGCTCTATGGGAAGGTAAATAAGCAGCAAACTTTGCTTTCTCTGTTGAACATTTATTCTCAATTTCTTTCTGCCCTGGATATGAAGAAATATATGTATTAGGGATTGTCATTTAAAACAGAAACAGAATTCTCTACCATCTACAGTGACCAAATTGAATAAGTAGACCTGTTTCATTCATGGAGGGAGCCATGCTATATCTGCTTGTAGGCAGTGAAAATGAGGTGCCTTAAAAAATAAAGAGGTTGCAATTCTGATTCAAGACCATGGATCTTCTACAAGGATTCAAACCTAGATTATAAATATAATATCATGATCTTGAATCAGAATTCAGAATATATATTGGACCAACCGAAGTCCTGCAGCCTTGGTTACTTCCACATCAATATTCTAAATTTCAAGACTTTTCCATCATAAATATGAAGAAATATGTGAAATCTGGTAAACAGATATCAAAAATGAACTAGAAATAAATTCTTAGCCTTCCCTACAAACAAGCAACCTCCACATCATCTGTTGGCATCCCATTGAGAAGGCAATGGTTCTAAACTGCATGGAAATTTACACAACGAGACAAGATGTTGTTTGTTCCAAGGGGTGTCAAGGACAGAGAGACAAATCTAGTACAGTCTCCCCTACTTTGCCTCACATGACTCTAATTGTGGGATCGTTTAAAATGCTTCAGCTGAGTTTCTGATGGATGGTGCATCTGCACAGTATATCATTATAGTACTTTTATGTTACTTAAGTGGTCATGGTGTAATCCAAGAGAACTCAAGAATAATGATGGGCATGAACTAAAAAATGAAACAGGAAGTTCATTAAAAATCGCTGGTTCATTGGTTCGGGTTCATCAGAACTGATAAACCTGAGCCAACCAGAACCACACACTTTTTAGTGATTTAATGAACTTCCTGGTTCGTTTCCCCTGCCCCTTTCCCACTGCCTCCGTTGCCTCCCTACCTGGTCCTGTTGCCTCTTCCTCTTCGTCCTCCACTGCCATCTTGAGACATAGCAGGGCTGGCTTTCCTTCCAGGAGCTGGGCCTGGATTCTCTGTGTATGGCAGGAGGGGCATGCACAGAGACTGCAGGCCAGGCTTCTGTGAGGGAAGCTCAGCCTGTCTCTCAAGATGGCAGCAGTGGAGAAGGAGGAGGATGAAGAGGAGGAGATAACAGGACCAGGTAAGGAGGTGATGAGGGCAGTGGGGAGGCTGTGGGGCTGCAAATGGTTGATCCAGTGCCAGATCAGGGCTGCGCGGCACCAGTTCACCCATCTACAGCGATGGAGGAGGAGGCGGCAGCAAGAACAGGTAGGGAGGTGACGAAGGCAAAGGGCAGCCAGTAGGAAGAGGGTGGAGCAGGCTGTAGGGCTGCAAATCAGTGATCCAGTTCTGCATAGTACCTGATCAGAGCAACACAGGGCCAGGGCACCCATTTGAAGCAATGGAGGAGGAGGAGGAGGCCACAGGAACAGGCACAAACATTTTTAAAAAACTAACTGGTTCATGGTTCAGTTTTTTTGTTTTGTTTTGTTTAAAAGTTCAGATGGTTTGTGGTTCATGGATACACCACAAACCACCATTTTTGTGGTTCATGCCCATCTCTACCCAAGGATCTGTCGCCTGGTTAACACCTTAAAATTATTTGCTTGACACCTCCAGTGCTGCAAATTCCGGGAATGTACTACAAGTCTGTACACAGAATTACCTCAGCAAACTATGCATCTCAGCATTCCCTTAGACTGGAGCTCTCGTCATTAGTCTTCTCTCAGCTGCTATACCCATGTAGTACAGATACACTCTTTGGGGTAAAATTAGATACGATACTCCAGATCTATGATCAGGTTTCTGGAAGCTACATGGGCATATGAACTGAAACCGGACTGTGCCATTGAAGGAAATGGCACAGTTGGGATGCCCTCCCCCATGCCATCCCAACTTAATTCCTTCTGAAGACACTTCTGAAGCTGATATTGACTCTTGAGAATAGAACACACTGAAGCCATATGGACACCCAATTTGACACTGACCCCCAACATCCCATGCTGGCTATTATCTTTCAAAAGCATAGATGATACTTAGATCCTTACAAACTGAAAATGAATGTTTTGACTTTGCCGTTCTCCCCTCTTTCTTTCTGTTCCTTCTTTCAATTTATGGATGTGCTTTAACTATTAATTATTGCCTGGATACATTTTTATATTTTACCCAGTGTGTTGTAGTGGACATGGACTAAGATTCAGGGGGTCTGGTTTTGAATCCTCACTTAGCTATGGAAAGTCACGGGTGTGTGTGTGTGGAACTGATAAAGCTACTCCTTAAATATCTCACTTACCTTGAAAGCCCTTTTAGGGTCACTGTAGGTTGGTTCTGACTTGACGGCACATAGCAACAAAATATCAATTCAAGTGACTTCTTTTTTGAGAGGAACTAGCCCCCAAACCCTTCAATTAAATTTAAATATTGGATGGGAAATTGATTAAATATTAGTATTTAAAGCATAACTCTGTGAAGATTTACTCATCAGTAAGTTCTACTCTAATCCAGTGGCATGTTCTTCCCAAATGACCTTGGGATTACATACTAAATATGATGGGAGGAGTGAAATATTTGGTTTAGGTTAAAGCCAGTGATTTAAATCCCAGTTTTTTATAATGATTCTCAAAAACTGTTTGTCTAGCTCCCTTCCTTCCAGTAGCTCAAGGCAGTGTGTACTCATTTCACCCATCCCTGCCATTTTCTTAACAGAAATTAAAAGTCAGTGACTGTCCAATGAACTTTCAATCTTAGTTCTTTGCCTGTAGACCTGGATCACAGATTGGAGAGACAGATCCCACATTTCTTTGAAAAATATACAGTGGTGCCTCGCTAGACGATGTTAATCCGTTCTGCGAAGATCGCTGTCTTGCGAAAACATCGTCTAGCGAAGCAAGTTTCCCCATTGGAATGCATTGAAATCTCTTCAATGCGTTCCAACGGAAAACTCGTCTTGCGAAGATCGCCCATAGGGAAACATCGTCTAGCGAGCGCGGGTCCCCATTGGAATGCAGTGACAGCTTTTGACAGCTAGTCAATGCATTCCAATGGGGAAACCTCGTCGTCTAGCGAAAATCGCCCATAGGGAAACATCGTTTTGCGAAGCGCATTAGCGATCGCAAAAAGCCATCGTCTAGCGAATTCCTCGTCCTGCGAGGCAATCGTCTAGCGAGGCACCACTGTATATGCAATCACAACAAACAGGACAACATTGGGGGATTCAAACATAAGAGTGAGGAGAATGTCAAGAACCATATTGCCACTCCCAACACATCCACTTCTTTTGTAGCTTAGGTTTCCAATATGAAACTTTGCCTTTTGAGCACAATCTCAAAAGTCTTATTTTGAGACATCTATATATTTTGATGTATCTATATATTTTGAGATAGCTATATATTTGCTTAGGATGGCTGGATAGCTCAGTGGTTTAGGTATCTTGCTGTAGAGCCAGAGGTTGGGAGTTCACTTCCCCACACTGCATCCCAGAAAAGCCAGCCTGTGTGGCCTTGGCCAAGCTGCCATGATGTCCCCAAGATGTCCCCAGAAGAAGAGAATGGGTAAGCACTTCTCAGTATTCTCTATCTGAAAAACCCTGAAAAGTCAAGAATTGACTTGATGACACATCATTATTTTTGCAGAGCATTCATGTTCACTAGACTGAACGTGCTCCCATCAGCCCTTCTTCAGGGCAGACTTAAGGGAATGCCACGCCAAGAAAGATTTTGCCCTTGTGGAAAAGGGTTCCCTGAATTTCTTGCGCATACGCTTTTACACTGCCCATTCTATGAACAAATCAGGAACAACCTAATCCGCCCATTGCTGAACAAATTCCAATGCTACCCTTCCAGTTGGTTAGTACAATACTGTTTATTAGACCAAAACCCTTATACCACAGCACAGGTAGCAAAGTTTTTCCTAGCTGCAATGTGTAAGAAAGCGGAGTTTGTCCCGATTACCCAATCTCTCAATGTACCTATCCCCTTGTAGCCCCTCTCATTATTTTACTGTATACCTTCTATCTGTATGCATCATATGACCGCAATAAATTGAACTGACTATTATTATTTTATATGTTTGCCTATTGATAATGATTAGGAATGGGACATCCAGGTTAACCTGAATGGGAAAAAGCAGACTATAGTTCCATTCTTTTGTTTTCAGATATTTTCATAGTTTTATAATAGGCACCCTCAGGTTCCAAAAGAGAGATCAGTGATTTTTGGCACGGCCTCTCCCCCGCTTCCCCATTTCCTTTATAGTTGCCTGGAGTTCCTGCCTGCCTGCCCTTCATCCGGTGGACTGCCTACACTACTGAACTAAAGCTAATGAAGCAGTGAGAGGGTGACCCAGCTCCCCAAATACCAATATTTTGGGATTTGGCAGTTAATTATACTGCCTTTAATGGATTTGTTTCTTTTCTTTCTGACTGTGATGATGATTTCTCTTTCTCATCTATGTTTCCTGTTGATGAGGATGATGATCTGATGATAAATGTGAATTTTAAAGTACTACTATTAGTACATTCATAGGTCTGTGGATGATTGTTTTTTCTTTCTCATGTACTGCTGCTGTTGACTACTTTTGGAGTGGATGGTTGTCTGTTGTCTTGCCCCTGCTTTTCTTTTCTTTTCTTTTCTTTTCTTTTTGGATCAGTTTTGAGGGTTTTGTAGGACTTACTTGGCTCCAGCGCCAGAAACCAGAATAGAAAACTATTAAGAAATAACCTGAAAGGCTCAGTTAATTTCAGGTTTACCAAAAGGATATGTAGCCTAAAACTGAAAGATGAGGCCCCCGAAAGGCCCCTGAAATGGAAACAATTAAAAAGTTTCCCCCCCACACATCATAGATATTTGTGAATGCTGTTGATTTGTTTCAAATTCCAATAGAAGATAACCTGCGCCCCCATACACACACACTTTAATAGACTATGATTAAGCACAAGTATTTTGAATGGCAACACTTCTTCTTTCACTGCATTTAAGAAAAGTCATCTTCGCCAGTCCAGAGATTTCATTTAAATGCTACAACAGACACAGTTTTGGATAGGGGCCAATTGCCTGCATCATTTCTTTTTCATTTGCGCCTAAGTTAACCTATTTTTAATAAACAGGGGAATTCATACAACAGCCATGAGCCAAACAATCCATTGATATATATATATATATATATATAAAGGCTTAGGAGAAACAGCGTATCTCTATAAGATTTCCCTATTCAGCCTCTGATGAAGCGCCTCTATAAGATGCAGCCAAAATGGAAAGAAACAGTGATCACAAAGAAGGTATTTATAAAAATATATTTCCACAAAGTAGGAAACAATACAGGAGTTGCTTTGTTTTCTGTTTTCTGAATACAATACATGGAGTAAATAAACAAAAACAGTAACAGCAAAACAAAACAAAAAAAGATAGAAAAAAGTAAAGATGATTTCCATGTAATACTTAATTTTATTATACAGCTTCTATTTCTAAATGGTAAGTTCACATTACAAATTGGGGATGTCAACAGCCTCTAAGCACTGATCAGTCTGTAAACAAGATTCCTGTGCAGAACCATGAACATTCTAGAGGGGGAACAAAAAAGGCCAAGAACAGAAACAGGAAAAATAATGTACACACTGGATCCTCTTGTAAAATGGTAGATAACTATAAGCCTGTTTGATGTTTTCAAATAATGTGTAGAATTTAAGAAGTTTAGCTTTTTGTTTTTTTGTTTTTTTAAATATTCACATGAACCAGTTTGTTTCCAGTTGTTTGTGCTTGTATCAAAACACCAGTTACTCACTTTATGATAAAAATGTTAAATGGTTCGATGTTAGTTTCCTTCATGAACATTTTTCACCCTTCTATCACTCACTTTCTGTTCACTACTGCTAACGTTCTCTGTGTTTGTTTTCTAAAATGTACATTTCCTTTAACATTCATTATACATAGAACATAGAATTGCAATGGTTTATTAATGGATATAATTTAGATTGTTCCCTTCCCTTATAATCTTAACCAGTAATCAATCGTAATAAATAAAAGTAGTAACGGACAGCAATAAAATATCTATTTCAAGGATTAAACAAATAAATTTGTTCTTTAGCAATAAAACCAGCTTTTGTTTCATGTATGTGAGTCCATCTTCTTTAACAGATATTTCCCCCATTTTCCTACAGAAGACAAAGTAGATGATAGGAATACTCCTTTCAGAAAACAATCCCTTTTTATTTAAAAGGAAAGAGCTTTCCATTCCATCCTCTTCTCCCAGACTTTTGCAGAACTGTAGATTTTGAATCCTGCCACTGGAATGAATTAAGAACATGTGAATATTTTAAGGCTTGACACAATATTTAAAGATGACATTTAATCTGCAGTTTTTGTGGCCAACGATGACCCTATGTACAATTTGTGGTCACTGCACAGTTGAGACCAGGAGGGACTTTATCAATACTTTAAAAAAAATTTTTTTTTCTGCATTGCAAAGAAGACCAGATATTGCTTTTAACATTCCTTTTCTTTGTTTCTTTGTAGTTGTCGTCATCGTCATCGTCATAGTAGAAACTTTGTTGGCAACGTGAAAACAAACCTTTAGTTCTCTATGGCCTGTCAGAAGATACTCCTCATCCGCAAAAATCCACAGAAGTCCATTAGATCAGATAGCATCTTCTACATTTCATTCCCATCCATGTCACCGAAGATGATCAGAGATCCAGACTCCCATCTTCAGAGTGGCCATGTGAATATAGAATATCCAAAGACTTCTAGACACTCTACGTACTTAACTTCACATTCCACAAGACTCAGACCTCCTAATATATACTTTTGATTTATGTACTCTTTTTTTTTGGTTCAACATTACAATGTAGTTGATTTTATAGATGACTGGCATTAAACTTGCCCCTAAACAAAAAGCCACATTAGTCATAACTAAGAGCAGTGGCCCTAGAATATTACATGAGTGTTTTAAGTCAAGAGTGAAAAAAAAATTGTAATCCACTGTCAAGTTTCTTTATCACTTTCACCCACTGAGTACAGTTCCCCAAGTCTTTTAAAACGGGGACCCCATTCACTGAGGTAGTCAAAATTCTGGTCTGAGTCTGAGGTTGATGACTCTAAGGAACTTAGAGAACCAGCTACCGAGCCTCGTCCCTCATACCCATAAATCTGAATTGAGTCATATGGGGGGGCTGTAGGATCGTTGTCAGCTTCATGAAGCCTTACGCTGATAAATTCATCAACATCAACACCATTGGGAACAGGGGCCAGTCCCTGTCTGGGCATAAACTGAAGGTCAGGTTTAATATCCTTGCGGGGCAAAAATCCATTGATCCCATCAGGGTTTTGCAGAGTTGCAATATCAAAGGCTTCTGTGTCTTCTTCACCTCCTCCTTCATCGTCATAGCGGATTATGTTTTCCCTCACGTCTTCATCATCTTTGATAATAAGAGGCTCATTTTTATGTCTTCGTAGAGTCACAAACAACACTACAATGACTGTAAAGGAAACATCACAAGATGATCAGCCTTTGAAAGCAACTTTTCTTTTTATATAATAAATTTTTTTTGGAGGGGGGCAACATCTAAATGGTTATATATTTCTACTACAGTTAGACTAAATTGTTGATTACACTTCTCCCTTCAATAACACTGAGGTCAGGCATGCTGGACCCCCATGTAGTTCAAAATAGGTGTATAACTCTTATGCCCCCCAAATTTTAACTACAAAGCATAAACAGTTGATTGACACACACACATATACACATACACAGACACACATACACACACATACACACAGAGAAAACAGTTATTTCTCTTGGTGTTCTCTTCCATAGCACTGACAATCCTTTCCATACAGCGTGTATAATGAGCCTTAAAATCTTAGAATTGGGCATGAATCAGAAAAATGGCTTGGGGAAGGCCCAATCTTCACCAAACTTGGAGGGATTATAGAGGACAGTCAGTAGAAACTTATCTCTGATTTCAGTATCTCTAGGTGCCTGGGGGAAACTTTCCTGCCCCCCCCCCTCTTTGTACACCTGAAACCCAATCTTCACCAAACCTGGAGGGATTGTAGAGGTGAGGCAAAGGAAGCATCCCTGTAACTTTGGTGTCCCCCAAATGCCTTGGGGGACATTTTATAGCCAAATGAATTGACAAAAATCACTAAAAATTCATTGATTTGTATTTGTTGGGGGCATTGATCAATATGAATTGATGAATTAGCTATTTCTGAACAAATTTGGTGATTCATTTTTTAAATTTGTGCCCATCTACAGTCTTTCTGACCCTCTGATCTAGAGGCTAAATTCGAGATGTAGTATTTGGAAGCAAATAGACCACTTTGACGCCTTCAGTGTTGAACTCATGGGGTCATGCAGAAGGGTGACCAAGGGCACATCATTTATTGAATATTTATTTATTGAAAGTTATTTATTGAAAAAAAACCTGTGTAGAACCGAAACTGTGCTGTTCAGACCCGTACAATTCAAGGGAGAAGTGTATTTGAAATGTTGGCAAAATTCTTCTGAGGGCAATATGGATGTCCAAAATACTCGAGGAAGGTATCTTAGGGAATTTGAGTGGTGAGCACCTGAAGGTCCTAAAATATTTTCTGAAGTCTTCACAGTGGTGTTCTGTAGTGGCATTTTATACCATCTTAAAAAAAAATTAAGAGGCATATCGGGGGGAGAAATAGTGGGCACTGAGTGATGACTTTTTACGAATAGCTTAGATAGGTGGAAACTACCCTGTTTCCCTGAAAATAAGACCTAAACTGAAAATATGCCCTAGTATGATTTTTCAGGATGCTCGTAATATAAGCCCTACCCCAAAAATAAGCCCCAGTTGAGTGAAACCCTGCCCTCCACCATTGTGCAGCAACCAGAAGAAGATGACATGACTGTATTTGAATAAACTTAGATTGTTGTACATGAAAAAAATAAAACATCCCCTGAAAATAAGCCCTAATGTGTTTTTGGAGCAAAAATTAATATAAGACCCTGTCTTATTTTCGGGGAAACAGGGTACATGCTTGTATGGGTTAGTTTGGAAAGGGAAGGGAAGGGAAGGGAAGGGAAGGGAAAGGAAGCAAAGCAAAGCAAAGCAAAGGAAGCTACTGGTCTTTGTTACTGAGTTGACCCCTGTGAAACCAGAATTTGCAAAAGTTCTCATCAGAAGCCTGGGATCACTGGCCTTACAGGATGCAGCATTATGGAAAGTACGGTCCAAAATAGGGAGAGAGAGAGAGAAAAAAACATTTTTCCCTGCAATCATTGGGGTGGGGGTGGGAATGAAGGCTTCTTTCTTTAACCTTGGTTGACTCTCTCCCATGGTGACATGGGGCAGGTGGATTTCTTCATCCCTAATTTTTACAAGACCTGTGTCAAAAAATAAGTAATTTGACTTGTAATTATAGGTAGTTATGCTTGAGAACTTGTCTTGTTGAACTGGATCAAGCTTTGCCTCATCCAATGGTTTGCAATATTTGGCTTCCCCAGATGTTTAGGACATCAGGTTCCAGAAGATGGAGCCAGCATGGCTTGTGGCACAGGTAGCTTATGACTGGGACAGAGGGATACTCCTTCCAAAATTTTGAGGTGATGTGCCCTCCTATTTCTAGTCCACAAGCTGCTCCTGACCAGTGATAAGAGCTCCCAAGAGCTAATGTCCAAGACATACAGACAGGTGAGAACCACTGTGACAGAATCTATTATTCTATTTTTGAGCAAGGCCAATTGGATTCCTCAGGAGAGGTATATGTCATGTTCAGTGGAGGCATACATATGAGATCAGATGACAGATCAAAATCAGAGGGTAATTATTGTATTCAAGCTTTGCTTATAATGATTATCATAAGCAAAGCCTGAATATAACAATCTTCTCTTGATTTTTATCGATAATCTAATACTCAAACATACGCCTCCATTGAACATGATAATTTTGCTTAGTTCTCATAGTGTTAATTTGGGATAGACTTCTCTTACAAGAACTTGTCTTATCGTTTTCAAAAACCATCTAAAGATGTGGTCAGCACCACTTTTTACTGTAATGAGTTCCTTAACTGAGTGGAACAGTGTTTTTATTTTTAGTCTATTGCTAACAATCACAATTTACCAGCATATCTTTGTGAAAGGAACAAACACTCCATTAGACCAGTTAATAAGTCATTTCCTCAGTGATAATTCATGGCATGCTTGCTTCTACTGACAGTTATTCCCATGGGTGCTGGAAAGATCATCACTCAACTAAGAAAGGGAATAGAAAACTTCAGAAGTACCACTATTCAGCTTATTTTAAAATGTTCTGAGCTGTGGGTGTAAGGATGGAATTACTGAAGGTGCAGAAAGTTACTTTTTTTTTTTGATGACACCCAAGCTAGCATGCTCAGTGATCCCAAGATTTTGGAGGTTCATTTCCAGAAAAAAGTAATTATACAAATGAAGCTTCACTGGCTTGTGTCACCTCTGTGCCATATATGCATTCTGCATGCTGAATAATGTATAATCCAAGCATACTTATGCAAACCTGGTTTTTATCAGCATAAGCCATGGAAAATAGGTTGCAGGCACATTAAGATCCCAGACTATACACAACACATAGTGTTGTAAACCACAGCACACTGAATGTGGCAATTTCAATAAGTCTCTGTTGTGTTTGGCTGGATGCCGTAATCCAATCCAGTATTGATTAGAAGCAGTGACTCAGGGCAGAGGACCAGGGAGGAAAACATTTTGAATCATCCTGCTTTTCTGGTTTGAACCATTCCGCCTTGTGGAAATGTATATATCTAATACATATATATGAAATGCAGAGAGACATAGAAGTACTTTAAAATTAATGAAAACTTTGTGGGGTCATTAACTGTTGGTATTGCTTATTGGATTGTAGCATTGATGGTAGAGACAAAGGCAGGAATCCAAATCCCCCCTTTTCCTCTCAGATAGTTCACAGGATTAGGCACCCTGCCACCTCAGTGGCACCTCAGGCAAACTGCACAGTCCCAAAAGAAATGTGAACATTTCTGAGTAGTGGATACCTAGAAAACCATGAGGGTCACCATAGGTTGGAATCAACAAGTTGGCATGTAATTAATTGTGTGTGTGTGCATGCATGCATGCTTGCATATGTGTGTATGACCCTTGTATCTTTCCCTTAATAGGTCTAACAACAGTCCCTAAGCAGCTTGTTTGATTTTGGAAACAACATAGTAGGGAAAAGTCAACATATGCCCATCCCCTAGTGCAACTGCTCTGCTTAAACTGCTTAACAGCTGTTTTAGAATAAACAAAATGGATCAGAAGATCTGAACACAGTGTATTGCCTTGTTTCTGTTTTGTGTTCTGTAATCACGCCCAAAGTTTTTCCACTGGGACACGGTGCCTGTTTTTCTGTTAGTTTACTGCCCATGATACCCTGCAGTTGTCAGTCAAGCCAACTCTCCCAACTATGTATAGTCAAAACCTGATGAGGCTTTTGTTGCTTGCTACTCCATAAAAACAGAGGTTTTTTATGAATGTTTGGCAGTATAGATGGATTATGGATTTGGTTGTGAAGCCCTGGCCTACAGGGATATGACATAACCATTTTTTATATTCAGATGCAAATGGCTTCCTAGAATTGAATGGCATGGAATGGCAGCATTTTTTTCCCTTCTTCTAATTTTTGGCTTTCAGACTTGGGGTGACCATTTGCTTTCACTTGCATGTCAGAGTGATAGAGACGCTGCTGTAGCAATTCAACCACTTGACTCTTTCACCACTAAAGAATTTAATCGCAGACCAGTTTGTCTCCGTTGTTTAATTTTTTAAGTTGGAGAGACACATTAATCTGTTTCAGGAAAAACAACAAAGAACTTCATGGCACACCTTGATGATTAGCAGTATACGCTGTCAGGGTCTGCAGACTCAGATGGCCACTGAATCAGATCAGTGATTCTTTAGCTACTGTAACAGATGAGCCAGAAACGCAGGGACCACCCAAGACATTTTCTTGCCTGAAGCAACAAATCGTGCCTGCTCTCACCCACGTCAAAGTGCAAGTATCCAAAGCTGGCCAAATGATTTTGATATGTGAGGCACAAAATCCCACAAACTTTCTCATCTCTGACTGTGAAATAACAAATTAAATATGCTTTCATGGCATTGCAAATCTACTGCTTGAGGCAGTTACACAATTTGCCTGGTGATAGGGCCAATCCCTGCTGCAATGCATGATGCAGTCTTACACTGAGCCAGAACACCTCTCCAGTTGAGGCTGTATTTTCTACTCCAGCCGGCAATAGCTTTCCAGAATCGTGATCAGCCTCTTGGGAACTTTCACATGAAAAGCATATACTGTACTCATAAATGATGCTCCCTTCTCATCTGGAAGGCTTTCTGAGAAGTAAACGAATACATACCTAGCAGCAAAATGATGCAGGCTAGTATTGCTATTAATGCTCCCATGCTGAGACCGATTGGGAGGACATAGGCTTCAGCACTGCAGGACTGGGCAATGCCATCATTGCTGCAACCACAGACCTTAATGGTAAGGGTGCTGGTGCTGCTCATTGGAGGATTTCCACTGTCGCTGATTATGATTGGTAGAAAATAGACTTCTTGCTTCTGGCGGCTGAACCCATTACGTTTTGTCAAAATGTTAAGGGTATTATCTGGAAGAGAGGGGAAAAACATTTCAGATAAAAGCTGTAGAAAGCTTTTACGAGAACTGAGCCACAGTAACTTAGTAACTTACCCCGTCTGATCTTCAGTTTCACGAGCGTAGAAATGCGCCTTCAATTTTTTGTCAGTTCTGGGCAGCTGATGTGTTATTTTAATACCATCTTCTGCATCACATTTCACTCTCCCCCCTTCCTTTTTTTTTTTTACAGTTTTTGCCCTCAACATCTCTAGCTTCATTTCGAAGTACGCAGAGTATTTGAAAGATCACTTCCTTCCCATGTGAATCTGATGACCCCCATCATGTTTGCCTCGAGAAGTATTGCTGTATGTCCCGTTATTCTCAGGCATCATTTTGTTGGGACACAGGAGCCCCCCCCCACACACACACACCCATTCTTGGACAGAGTTTATAAAATACCTGCCCTAGGGAGGTACAGCTGACTTCTTTCTGTATGGATGAGATGTAAAAACCTTTCTGTTTAGCCAGGCACATTCTTTAAATGGGGTTCTGTCTGCAACTTGGTTATGCTTTATTGACTTCCTCTAAATTCTGAGGATTTATGCTTGCATTTCTATCTGATTTATAATCATAAACTACCTTTTAAGAACAAAAACCTATTCTATTAACCTGCACATTATAGTCAGGCTGCCATTCTCTTGTATTCAAAAGTGGAGTTGCACATGATTTTTTGCCAATCAGGCCATGTTGATTTCCTTTATCAAGAAGAAACCACTGAAACCTGGAGCCAGCGGCTCCCATTTGTGGGTCTCCAGATGTTAGACTACAGACCACACCATTACTGACCATTGGCCATGCTGTAATGAGATTCATAGGGTTTGGCATCTTTATCCTGCCCAATAGTCAAGTCAGCACTGACTCACATTAAGACTGGCTCTTCAACTTAAGCCCCTTGGGGGCATAAAGCAGGTTCCTCTGCATGCTGCAAAATGGTCAAACATGCTCCCCAGAAGATACAAGTAGCCTCTGAAGGAGCAACATTTTATGCAGGTGAGGCATAAGGGTGGTTGAAAGGCTCTTGTGATGGGTGTAGCCCTCCATGTTTCTGGAGGGAAAGGCAGTTGTCCACCCCTGAATTGAAAGGTACATTAACTTTAAGTGGCTTTATTCTAGAAACATGTCAAGGTCACACAATTGGCACTAGCTGAAATTCTAGAAAACTTTTTAATATGCAACATATTTTTGACATAAAAGATTAAATTTTTCACCATTGATGTAACCAATCCTTCCATTGTGTTCCATCCAACATGAATACCAGACATTTGACAGGAAGAAGAAAGACTGAGCAGAATCCTGTTGCTGATCTATGTTTCTGTAAAGAAAATCCCATAAACCTTGAAAGCTAATTGCCTCTGATTAATGAGGTGCTGACTTCATTCCTGGGAGTACACCCAATCATCCAATCACCAATCAGATGTGTGCCCAGGAATGCATTGCAACCATCATCTTGTTAATGAGTGGCAATTTATTATTCAGACTTACCTAATTTGCCTTATGTAAATATAGACTGGCCATAGGATTCTGGTCATTTTGATTTGGATGGAGGGGCAAGACTTTAACCCAACCGTGATTTTTCTCTGCTGATTCAGACAGCCAGAACACATAAGAACAAAGAATAATGTCATTTTATAATTATATATCAGTGGTCCAATAAAGGTATCTCTCAATTCTGAGTCTAGATGCTGCTCACAGACCACACAACTGTGTTTCTTTTTCATTTTTCCATGTATAGCCACTCAGGTCAGAGGTCAGAATCTACCAAAGAGGGAGAAGAGAGATCTACTGCTAAAGAGAGGCTACACAACGCTGAGGACTTCCTCCAATTGTGTGGTGATACTCACAACATGCATCACACGGCTGTTTTTCCCCCTAGTGAGCCACTTAAATTTAATCTCTGTCTCTTTTGATATGGAGATTCTCATATTTGTTGGTGGTTTTACTTCCAATAACACAAGCCTCTTGGGCATTGGCAATAAACAGTTGAGAATTCACCAAATGACTAGTTTACATAGACGGAGAGAGACAATTGATCCTGCATCCTCTTAGGTAAAACCTGATACTGTCACACCTCAGGTTGATTTTCAGGTTTACAGTTTCCATTTTGGAAATTTATTTTTGCTATAGATCCTGAGGGGTCAACATCTAGGCCGGACAATTCTTAGACTTTTCTGTTTGATTTCCCAGCTCTGTGATACCCAATCGAATCATAGAATCATAGAAAAGTGAAGTTGGAAGGGGCTTACAAGGCCATCAAGTCCAACCCCCTGGTCGATGCAGGAATATCCAATGCAGTTGGATGACAACTTCTGTGGTACCTGGAAGCTCACATTTGAAAATTTCATTTTTGTAGTCCAAAATCTAAATATTGTCGAAGTGAAGAAAATGACTGTACATAATTGGCCACTTCATAATTGGCCATTGCTTCTGTTTTCATATAGGAACCTCGCGGCACAGTGATTAAACTACAATACTGCAGTCAGGACTCTGCTCATGAACTGAGTATGATCCCAAAAGATTCAGGTAGCCAGCTAGACTCAACCTTCCATCCCTCTGAATCAATTGAGTAACCAGCTTGCTGGGGTGGGGGGAGGGGAGGGAGAGGAGACAATGTGTAGCCTGCATAATAAAAAAATTATAAACTTCCCAAAGAGTGCTTTAAACACTATTGGGCAGTATATAGGCAGCACACTTTGCTTTTTTTCACACCTTTTGGGCACAGTTGGCATCTATAAACCACTGACAGCTAAGCTCATGCAACACAGGTCTGTCTTTCATTTACTACATGACATTTAGGCAACATTGCAAACACTCCAGTGAACTAAATGCTGCTTTACCTAATGGCAACTACTGTGAGTTAGCAGTAAATCAAATAACTAAAAATCCCTCCAGTCATCACTGAATTCACTTTCCTACAAATAGTATGTGGTTCCACCTACCGTTATTTTAGCTAACCTTTGATTACTGGAACACAGTTTTTCTACCCGCCCCTTTCCATCTATTAGCAATTATTTCAGTGCCGAAAGTACTTCAATAATTTAAGACACTTTGATTAATTTGCTTACTTAACAAGTCATCTGAGTTCTTTATTGCTTTATTCAAAAGACTGGAATAGAGTGGCCACTTATATCCCTACACACACACAAAAAGAACACCAAAAGAGAGGCTTAAGCAGGTCATGCATTTATATGCGTAGATGTGGATTTAGAAATAATTTATATAATGTAACTAGAAATACAGAACTTCATAGTGGAGAAGAATGAGACAAGGTGGTATTTCTACCTGTTAATGCTCAGCTTCGGAGTCCATGCTGACTCTATCTTTAAGTCAGTTTGGGGAATGGGTAACCTTTTAAAAAGAGAACTCCTTGAAACAGAGGAAGACCCTCTGACAGCTTGTCCATCAGAGGACTGTAGCCCCCTGCATTTTGCATTGTGCAACAAAATGTTGAAGCATCAAGCACTCCTGTACAGTATTCTAGATGCTTCAGATGCTTCCTTCTGGTCTCCATCATTCTCCTTCCTCCCCCCACCATTCCTAATAGAGTTGGCACTCTCTGTCCACTGAGTGCTGCTCATCAGGCTGTTTTGAGTCTCCATAAGCCTTCCTGATTTTGTATATCTGCAAATATTGGGGTTTTCGATGATGCTTTTTCGGCTGCAAAAGGCCTAGCATTTCAAGACTGAAGCGATGCCCATCTATGCAGACCTAAATGTGAAGAAAAGATCTGTCTTTGCCTGTGATGAATGTCCACATGATTAAAAATCCTGAAAAATCAGGGCTCCTGATCATTGGGAGACACTCCATGTATACAGACAGTTCAGATTTAGCTCTCAAGATGTGGAGAGCAAAAGTGGAGGGGGCACTTTTCCCACCTGTTTACTTTAACCGTTTTGTACAACAAGCAGAGTCGTGTAAAGTAGTTACAAATACTATGGAAATTACAAATGCGTGTAATTTAAATAACCACAGGGTGCACATTAAATTAGATCACACATAAACACCAAGCCCACACTGATTTTATGTGGTGTTGAACCAAATACAATGAAAACCAGTGAACCAGATAATTCCAGCCCTACAAATGGCAACGCCAGATCATTCTAGTCTCAGAAATGGCAGCAGAAGCAGACAACAAAGTTCTGCCCTAGAACCAATGCTAGAGGATGCTTCCCAAAAATCCTGCTTGGCTCAGGATGCACCAGCTGTAGCCTCTCTTAATGATGCAAAGGTGAAAGGGCATTATATCAACTCTGTTTAGCCCAAATCATATCCTTCTGCCATTGGTAAGTTACCACTCTTTCTTTCCTTTTAAGTTACAACCTGTTTTCTTTTCCAGAAAGCCAGACACAGGGGCACAGGACAATCCTGCAACAGAATGTCATCAGGAAGCATTGACTGTTCATAGTACGTGGTCCCCATCCTCAGTCCATGACAAATAGTACATATACCTGAGATAGAAATATGCATAACAAAGCTCTGGTAGCATTTCTGGGAGAGAAGAGATTGCTAAATTGCAGAGAGATGATGATGAGAAGGGGGATGCTTAACTCTTTCCCACTCCAAATTGTATTGTTGAAACATCCTTCTCTTTTCTTTCCATAGGGTTCCAAATGTTTTTGTCAAGAGCTGAATATTAGGGGTTACACACACGCGCGTACAACTTCTCACTGATATGAAGCACCAAGTGGGGAAACATTTGATATCTTCATAACAGGGATGTGAACAAAATCTAGCTAAATTTGCTATTTTCATTAGAAGCTGATTTTTAAAACTCCATTCAACAATACGGGAACCTATTTTGGTTTATTTATTTATTTCCATTTCTGTACCACTGCATTCGTGTTCCCATTCTCAACACAATATGATTAAAACAAACAAAGAAAAACCACCCAAGATCAATAAAATGTAATTAAACCCTGTCACTAGCAGGGTTAAGTTTATCCAATTTGTGTATCTACAGAATTTGTGCCAAAATGGTTCTAACAAGTGTGAAAGGTCCTTATCAAGAAGAACAGAAAATATCTCACCGTCTTGTGGGCAAGGGGAAAAAAAAGGTTATTTGTTGTTCTCAGACGTGAGGAGAAAAGAAACCAGAATTAACACCCCTACTATAGCGCTACTTGAGTTGGCATTGTTTCATACAACCCTCTGATAGGATGTAACCATTTCCCTTTACCCTCTCTCATCTAACTTCCATTGATCCATACAATGGTCTTGGACAAGCTGCTTAAAGATAGTGATGTGTGCACTGTGGAATACACACTTTTACTGAGTTCTTATAACTTGAAACCTGCAAAGCAGCCATCATCCTGATTAGTAATAAAATTATTACTGTTTCCCTTTCGAGTTGATGCCGTTGGCAGGATGGGGAGATGCACAGAAAACTATATCACTTGAAAAGCTGAGAAAACATCAGGGGGGGAGTTCTGTAGGGGCATGCACCAGGGCGACCACATGAATTCACTTGCAAGTACGTGCTCAAGAGAGTGTCAGATACTCACCTCATCCTTCATTTGAGTGCTTTTTGTATTATTCATTTTTTATCCCAGCCTAGTTAAAGGACCTAAACAACAAAAACTGGCCACAAAGCATATTACATGTGGTAATACATCACCCATTAATATGGGTTCCAATTTAAACTGAAGGATCACCATGCCATGCCTTTTTCAATGTGTCTGTGTATTGAAAAAAAAAAAACATCACTAATCTGCCTTTCCACTTTGATAGCTCTCAAAAAATTATTATAATAGAAGGGCTTGCAACATATACAGAGATAAACCACACAATCATGATAGTAATGGTTTTATTATCACATGCAAGAGAAATGCATGACTCTTTTATGGACATCTTTTTACACTATAGAATCTGGATTGGTTTGGCTTCTATCAAGAATGTGTTAATCAACTGCACAAACAAGTTGACAGGCTCTAAAGACTCACGGTGCAGATTTATGTAGAAAGATGTTGTTATGTTATGTGCCTCCAGTACATAAGAATAATGGTGACCGTGCCAGGGTTTTCAGTATATGTGACACATTTAAAGATTGGCTTTATTATCACCAACCCGCAGTATGTTTCCATGGACAAACGGGGATTTGAACCTAGGATTCTGACTCTTAGTCCATCGTAGTATTTCCATTATTGACTATCAGTGCAGATACATACCAAGAAGTAAATCCCAATTTCAGTGTAGATACGTCTGATGGGAGAGAAATCAGCTGGGTTTGCCTATGAAAATGACTGTTTTATATCTCTTGAAGATTTGCAGTGGGATAGAGAATCACTTGCCTAGGAAATCTGTATACTTTTGAAGTTCGCAACACATTTTGGCAAAGAAAAATCATATGCATCAAATAAAGCATTTGCAAAATATGCATAATAAAAATGAGCTTTTAAAAATGCATATAAATGCATTTCAGTCACTGGCAAAATGCATAACATGTGTACATTAGAAAAACTATATGTACAAGATTGCATATTTTCAGACAAAAATGCACTCAAATATATAATTTTATGTGGGGAGAAATGATTTAAAAAATCATAATCCATTTGGAGCTCAGATGGGAGAAACAATGCCTGCAGGATTTTGAGACACACAATGAAAATAAGTGTGATAGTTTTTTATATCCCTAATTTAATGTGGCTCTGGGGGGTGACTACATTGGTCATTTACTCAGTGGTTTGTATGGGATTTAGCATGGGTGAAATCAAATTAAAAGTCAGGTCCTATAAAAAGCAAAGCTAAGAAGTGGAGAAGCCTGGTGTTTTTCAACAGAGAGTAATCTCTTTTTTATTCAGCCAGCATCAGGTGATTTATTTTGCAAATTTGTTTGGCATTACTTTCTTCCACTTTCTGGCATGTGTGATCACCTGCTCTAGTGCAAAGGGGCAGTTGCAGGGGTGTCAGTTCTCCTGGAACTCTTGCTATCTCCAGTGTTTCTTTTCTTTTTAATGAAATGTGCTTCAAAAGTTAGTACTGCATCAGATTAGTGCTATATCACTTGCGGGGTGGGGAAGAGGCAAAGGGAAGGGGGTAGTCCTGATGATAACTGCTGATTTCATTTCACAGCTTTCTGCCTCTGCCCCTGCTGACTCCTGCAAAATAATAATTGTTTGTATTCATCTGAATGACTGTGGTATTTCACCTGTGGAAATCAGCAGGGACCCAAGTTGAAAAACCTTAAATCAAACTGGGTTTTCTCCACTGAGTAGCTGTCCCCTTAGTCCCTGGAAAGCAGGTATAAGATGGAAACATTTAAAGTCATAGTGATTGCCTAATTTTTAAGGTGGATGTAACTGGACATCATCAGTTTAGTCTTGTGTGAACAGGGACAGTCTTTTCTAGATTCAGCAGTAAGTGTATTCCTTTCTAAGAACCCATTTGATAATTAAAGCAAAAAAAAAAAAGTGTGTTGAAAGCTCTTGCTGGGTGGTTTACAATTGAATTATGCAGGCTACAAATTGTGCTTCCCCCAGTGACCCGGATACTCAATTTATAGACCTTGGAAGGATGGGTCAACTCCAAGCTGACTATCTGAGTCTGTTGGAGTCAAACTGAAGTCATGAGTAGAGTCTCATGAGCAGAGTCTTAAGTACAGTCCTGCAGTTTAACCATTGTGCCATAAGACTGCTTCAGCAGTCTGTCAGCTTATTTAAAGAAACCATTGTTCAGTTGGATGTTGTTTCAGAGTTCATCTTGACCCGTTTTCATATGTGCAAAACAGGGATGTTGAACTGCCAGCTTGTGGACCCAATCCATCCCACAAGGGTTCTCCATACAGGCCATGGAGATTCCTGCTGACAAGTTTCTGATGGAATTTGTGTGTAGTGTATTTATATTTAAACGCCCATTTTAAAAAGCCTGGAAATTCAATTTAAAGAAAAAACAAAACACCCTCCAGTTTATGAATATGGGATGTTGTGCTTCTGTACTCATGATTCAAAAAGCCAGAAATTGGCCCAATATTGTTGCAAAATATTGTGCCCACATTGCCAGCAGGATGCCAACATTTACATCGCAAAGGGCAGCCTGAATATTGACAACACCAATGGCAGCATTTAAGGTGGTCTACAGGATAGCCTCTTCTGCTCACTATCATTCACACTTGTTGAAAAACAGCCCTGACAATTGGGTGAGAAGTGGTTAACTGATGAAAAAAGCAGTCAGCTTCTGGGATTTTCCCTTTCATGGTGTCACTTTGTGAATGGTAGTGGTGCTGGCGGACTCCTGTTCAACATCTTGACCACCAGCCTGTGGAGTGTCTCAGAGTTCTGTGATTCCCCATACTATTTCACATATACATGAAAAACCTGAAAGAAGCTGTCCAGAATTTGGTGATGTGGTACCACCAGTGTGGTGATGACACCCAACACCATCTGCTTTTAAAGATCTTCCAGGAAACCCTTCTCTCAGGCCTCAGTATGTAGTCACCCAGCCGAGCCCCACCTACTGCCAATTTCACCCTAGAATCTACAGTACTCTCTTAGACAGTTGAAATTCTACTAGTAAAAATAATCTTACAGTTATTATGTGTTTTCTGTTTCATCAATTTAAAAAAATTCAGTGTTAAAAACAACAGTGTTCTTGCATGAACAACAAATCAATTGAGTCAAATACTTTGACTCCAGCTCCCAGAATCCCCACCCAACATAGCCAGTGGTAGAGAATTACAGGTATTATAACTCCAATATACATGGAGAGTCAAAAGCCTCCCACTCCTGAACTAATAATGATAACATTAATCTTTGTGCCAATGACATGGCCATGAAAGATCTCACATTTTCTTGACATATACAACTTCTAGGAATGTTTCAAGTCAAATGATCACTGGGGAGAAGTAGTTGATGGTTAAGCCAAAGAAAGATGAATGGTATCTGCTTATGGGTATCCTTGAGAAACACAAAAGTTCTTATTCTTTGAATGTGTTTTATAACAGGGCAGGCAACTTCTAAGGGGCTGAGAACCCTTGTTTCCCACCTACTCACACTGTTTGTTTGTTTGTTTGGTTGGTTGGTTGGTTGCTGGGTTGCACCACAGCCTCTGAATTGTTCACGTCTCCCATAAATATTGGGGAACGATTTGCCATTTAAATGCAACACACGCACCCTAGCTAATCAGAAATAGGAAATGATAAACTTATTCATGAGTAAACCAAGTAAAACTTGCTTTGAGATCAACGCCAGCAACAAAGCAAAAACAACAACAGTAATTTTACAGCTTAAATGAGTTATCTATTTTTTAAAATATCTTTTAAAATGTTTTCACAGGCTTGAGCTAAAACTGTGTGGTGAGGAAGGAGTTAAATGCTCTTTCACACTGAATGTGTTCTGACACCTTCCCTGTATTAACTGCCTGGCTACTCCAGAGACATTTTGACTGGTCAGAATGCTAAGCTATGCAAATAGTTTCTTTGGAATTCTCAGAAGTTATAAAAAAAGGAGCAATTTCAGAAGTGTTAGGGCTTAAAAAGCACTAATTAAAGGACCTTAATTAAAGCCATAAAGGGCTCAATCACCCTGGAAGAAAAAAAAAAGAATGTCAAACAGAATGCTTTTTTTCAGGTATGCAAATTTTGCCTTATCCGTGCATTTTATCTCCTTTTCATTTACAGTAGCTGAAAGTCCCTTGCGTATGCATAGGAGTAAAATAGGGTTACTTTTTTAAAAACCACAACTCGAAGGCCCTTTGCCCAAACATACCCAAATTTAGCACAGAGCAAGCACAGACTTTCTGCTACATCCATGCCAATTTTGGTGCTGATCCAAGGCCCAGTTTCATAGTTATAATTTATTGTTTGGGGCATGCCTATTTTTTTTTAATTTGACTGATAGAACAGTTTTTGCTCCCAAGAGCAAAATATATGGTTGCACTATTGTGCAGCTGTAATATCCAGTCAATGATTTGTGAAGACAAGTTTCTCTTGGCTACTGTTCCCCTTCTGAACTGGAAGGGCAAAAGCAGTATGCTAGGGGGAACCCCTGCTGTCACCTCCAGTGTAGATGCTACTTTTATATCACACAAAAATGCTACTTCAGATCTTTGGAGATCTTTGACTTGAATGGCATGTGAATTGTGCATAAAAATCACAAAGGTCAAAACTCTTTATATATACTTCAATTTGCATGAAACTCTCCTGGAAATAGCAGGTTATAGAAGTAAAAAATGTGCATGCCAGGTGTCTTAGGATGAAGCTATAATTGTAAACTATAGCCTTGAGGATGATTTTTTTAAAGTTGATGTGTCAGTTTCTCTCTGTGTGTGATATTTCTTTAATTCACAGTACTGTCCTTAATATCTAGAGATCTATAGATTTCCCTGCTGTGTATTCTTCCACCAATAAGCTACTTTTCTGTCTTTCTCTTTTCCTTTCTAAAAAAGACTTCTCAGAAAGATCAAAACATTAATAGCATTAAAGACACTAGTATAAATGATCTGTGCTGTATATTTTACTTCTGAACAGAAAGAAAGAAATTTTAATTGGGAACGTTAAAGCTGAAAACCTCATGGGCTGTGATGAAGTATATTCCATAGAATAACTGAACTGTAAAGCTGGTAGGGACCCAAAAGGTCCTTAAGTCCGGCCCCTTGATGAAGCAGGAATTCCACAGCTAAAGCCTCATGGATAGATAGCCATCCAAACTTTATTTGCAAACCACCACTGAAGGAGGGTTTGAGGCAGTCCAGTCCATTCTCTAACTTTTCTTACTGTCGGAAAGTTTATTCTAAATTTAAACGAAACCTCTTTTCATGTAATTGGAATCCATGGTTTGTGGCCTCTCCTCTGGAGCTACAAGCCTGCTCTCTTTCCCATGTCACAGCTCTTCAAACATTTAAAGATAAATGTTCTCCAGGAAAAATATACCAAACTCCCTCAACTAATATTCATAGGGTTTGATTTCCAGACCTTTTACTGCTGTCAAACTGTAGTGCCCTGAACTGCACAAAAGCAGAACAGAGTAGTGATATTAGCCCCCTTGTTTGGTCAACATACTCTCATTATTGCATCCCTTCTTTTCTTTCTTTCACATTGTTGGCATGTTTAGCTCATGACTTCTTGTGGTCTCTATTTCTTTACATTTAGAGACATGTTCACTGTCATGAAATGAAAATTGTGATATTGGGAGACCTTCTGCATATGGTGGTTTGGGAATCTGGCTGTAGAGACAGAGGTTGGGACTTTGATGCCCCACTGTGCGTCCTTGAAAAGGGCTAGACTCAGTGATCCATAGGGTCCCTTCCAGCCTTTTAGTTCTAAGAGTATTATTATTATTATTATTATTATTATTATTATTATTATTATTATTATTATTATTATTATTATTATTATTGTTATTGTTATTATTATTATTATTATTGTTATTGTTGTTGCTGTTGCTGTTGCTGTTGTTGTTCCTTCACATCATGCTGAATGTGGTAAGAGGCCAGACAAGAATACAGGTAGCAGTTTCTTTGATCACAGAGCAGTGTGTTAATCAGCTATTTGACTATACAAGATCTCCCAGTGGGGCTAGCCAAACCACACAATCAGAGGATCACCCCCTTTAAAAAAAAAATCTGAGTAAGTTTTGTTACGTGATGAAATGATGCTTCTCCCACAACCCAATCAATAGTGTAGAGAAGAAAATGTTACATCCTTACCTACCCAGGCCTACCTGTAACACCCCCCTCCCTTCAAGAATGGAACATTTTATGACCTGTGCTCATAAAAAGCCAGGGTGTTTAAACCAAAATTGTACTGACTGATGCACATTGAATTTTAGGCAAAAACGAAACTTTTTTTTTTTTAAAGACAAAAATATTGTGGCACCTTAAAGACTAACTGGTAGATTTTAAGGTGGGCTTTTGTGGTCAAGTCCACTTCTTCAGACTTGTCCATGAAAGCTCACATTGAAATATAGCAGTTAGTCTTTAAAATGCCACAACATTTTTGTCTTCTTTATTTTTTGTTTTGTTTTTACCTGAGATGCTAGTGCAGATGAACACAGCTACCTTGTCTAAAACTGAATTTTATTCGTGCATCCCCATATATAAATATTATGACCCACTGAGAATGTGTGAGGATACCTGAAGCAACATAGGCATCCTGGATGAAGAAAGTGGGCATAACCCCACATTTTCCCAATTTTCACATTTCTGTAGGGAGAAGCTCTGCCCTATCTGCCATGATAAGATTAGGATTTAGTTCCCATCCCCAGCTCCATCCTCAATTAGATCCAGGACTTTATTTGATGGTTTGGATTTGACCCTTATTTGGTTGAGACATTATGTATTTGGGCCAAAATACAGATTGAAATTTAGAAATCTGTTCATTGGGAAACCAAAAGAGTTTTAACTTTCCCCCCTACATAAATGACTGTTGAAATGTGGTAGCCTCATTTGAGAGGGTTGCCCATAATCAAACTGGAGCCAACGGGGCTTGGGCAATTTTTCTGAGCAAGCTACCCTAAAACAGACACAATGTTTTAGTTTTTTCATAAAATTACATGTCATTTGAAAATAAGCCCCATTCAGGTGTCATTTCAAGAGAAAATGCAAGCAGGTAGGCTTTCTGCGCTAGACATTTTAAAGCTTGATTTGATTAGTTTAAAGTTTGTGCCATGTGTTACTTTTCTGACATTGTTGTAATATGTGTGGTTGAAGCTGGAACTGCCAATGAGTAAAGTCCATCTCCTCCCCTTTTACTCTGGTGGCTTCTTCCCCACCCTGGCCTTTTCTTTTTAAATTACTGTTTTGTAACATTTGGAGAAACACTGAGCCTGTCCACACTGGCATATAGATCGACTTATGGATCACTGTCAGCACAGTTTGGTTTGAACCAAATGATGGTGTCCGTATGTGTTTCTGCTTAGATGGAGCCATCCTGCCTCTTTAAGAGCTGTCTCATATCTTTCTGCCACAGTGGTAGGACATGTATTCTTTTTGGTATGATTCAGCATGATCCTAATTAGCTTGTTGTGTAATCTGTGTGGACGGTTAGCCCACACCCAAATGGCACTGTAGGCAGCATCAACTGAGGAGATAACCCTGCAATGTATTAGGTGGGTTGTGACATTAAAAGTGTGGAGGGAGAAACCACATCCTCTATTTTCATCTTCTTTTTTAATATTTCTCTAACTGACAGTGGAGTTTTAATACCATGCTAGGTTGATGCCTTGCCATTTTGATATGCCACTTAGTTTATTAACATAAAAAAGGGCAAAAGTTAACATAGCCCCCTTCCCTGCCATTTCTCATGACGATCATACAGAGGGCTGGATCACCTTTCCCTTTTTTGTGTATTTGTTAAAAATGAAAGTGGCATGTTGAAATGGCAAGGCATCAACCTGGCATCAACTGGACTCCATGGGCTCCACTCCCACAAGGCAGCACAGCCCAAGCTAAGGAGAAAGGTAGAAAAAGCGGTGTTACCTCCTTTCCATCTCCTCAACCTTTCTCCTCAACCTTTCCCTCTCATACTGCAGCTCTTTTCAGTTGCTGTTGGTGATGCCCCCTTGCTCATGATTAAACCAGGTAAATGTACTAATGAGTAAATCAGGTAAACCTTGCTCTGTTTAGACTTGTAGCAGAGGAGCAGAGGAACTGTAACACCATCTCCAGAGTGGACAGAAGGGTAGTTCAAGTGAGAGTTGAAATAGATTGCACTTAAGATAAGAACCTTTTAAGCATGAACCGGACTAAACTAAATTACCCAGCGTGGATAGATCTACTGTCCTTCTTTCACTGTGCAAACCCCAGCATAAGGCTGATTCAGTGTAGCCCAATTTTGATCTCACTCAAGCAGGTCCCATCCAGTCTGGACCTTATCTAGATTAGTCTCAACTAGCCCAATATAGTTTGAGAGTCTGGTGAATGAGCTATGCATCCCTAGTTATGATTATTTAAGCTGCACTCAGGAACCTGACACACAAAAACTGCTTATCGTAAGGGGGTCACCATTTCTATGCTTTAGTGCTGGCCCTGTCATTAGAAAGAGAGAAGCGAGGCAAGCTTCTCAGATGGTGGATACTAGGAGGCACTGGGGGTGATGCTGAAAGGCAGCAGAACCCTGCCTTTCTCTCCTGATGACCCCTCACTGCCAAAGAATGGAACCTTGTACATCACATGAGATGCATTTTCCCCATCTTTTAAATAGCCTCATGACCCCAGGAACAATGAATGACACTGCCCCATTGGCAGTAGTCAAGAAAAATTCAGCTTATAGCCTCACAACTGATATTCTGTGTAAATGGGATGGGCATCATCGTGTCCATTGCCTCAGGCAGCAAAATATCTTGAACCAGCCCTTCTGCGGCTACTTGAATAGATTACTTAAACTATGCATCTGTATTGAGCCAGAACAATGCATTACTGTCTATTGACAGAAGCAATAAATGCAAAAAGTAAGGCCAGCAGACTAGAAAGAAGCAAATCCTATTCAAAGTACTTCAGACTCAAGAAAACAAAGTAATACAAGCTGATGCACAAGGAATTCCTTCCGAGAAAGACTCTTTGCATGTGTTTGACAATAATGACAGAAATGTTCTGTTCAGCCAGAAGGCTTATTAAAATAATCAGTAAATAAATTATGCAGCTTTATGATATTTTGAAGCAGATTTATGATAACCAAGCTGTACTCATGCAGACGCATTCATGGATAATTCAAAATGATCCACTTTTTGCAAACATCAAAAATTTGCAGCGCTTGTACTGGAAATCAAATTGATGGCTGTTATTAAAGTTCGTATTAGAGACTGCTAGGATTTTTTTTAAAAGCATGCATTGGTCTATAACTTCAGCTCACCCATCAGACCATGAATTTTACATCACAATATGTCACATGTCAAGCCGCTGTGATGGTATAGCATAGTTTAACTGAGCTATGATGGAAGTATATGATGTTAACATCAAAGGCTTCTTTTAGGGAGATGCACATTGCACCTCAATACACAATAGTGGTGGTTGCTAGCAGGAATCAAAACGGTTCCTTCCCTGGGTATCTATAGTGGGGAAATAGTATTTTATTCACACAAGCACGGGCAATATTTGGCTCTTGAGATTTTTTTCAGCCCCAGGCCTTCCCCAGAACCCTCTTTTACTGGGATGAAAAACATACGGCAGCTCCTGAAACTCTTCAGAAGTGGTGATCCATCTTTTAATTAGAACATAGTCCTTCCCACACAACCACTGTTCAACACTGCAAAATATCCATTCTGCAGAACTGGAAGTGGGCATCTAGCCATTTCTGGCTTCTGTTTTTTCCCCAGCATTTTTTGAAAACAGTGCCCTACAGAGGGTCCTAAGGGCAGAATATTGATGCTGAGCCCCAAAAGAGTTACTCGTAGTGTATATACCACATTCTTCACCCTCATTATTTCCACTCAGAAGGCTGAGAAGCTTTATGATATGTAAATAATTAAGAGGGAAGGGAACCTACTGGACAATGACGGTGTCATCTTTAACGTTGAGCGGTCCAACTAGTAGTTTACAAAACAGATGAGTAGGGGCACTGTGGTTTCAGAAAGATCCTTTGAAAACTCATGGATCCACTTTAGTTATAAATAGTATCTATATCTGCCTGATCATTCTAAGAATCACTGAGCTATTTTCAGTCAAGTGGACATAGGCTGGCAGACTGCATAGAGCTTATCTACCATATTCATGCTAGAGGGAGAAAGCACACCTTGCGAACCATGTTGCTAAAACATGGAAGTGTGGGAAATGTGTGGTTCTCCATATGTACATCAAGTCCCATGAGGCCAGGCCAGGACTGGTGGAAGCTGTAGACAAGCAGCCCCACCTCTGCTCTAACTAGTGCTCTTACAAGGTGCTGCTTTATTTTGCACCCACCACCACTGATACATGAAACAGAGCCAGCCAATATTTTTAAATGTTGATTCTGCTAGATAGCTGAACAATAATCAGGAGGGAGGGAGGGAAATGCCATGGCAGACAGCCGTTTTCCTCTCCCTCTCCCTTACATCCCCTTTGGAGGGGGGAAAATGAACTTTAGATAATTGTCTGTATAATTTCCAGTTCTGTTCCTTTCAAAAAGCTTGAACTTTAGAAAATTGTTATCTTAAGCATGCTGAAACTTTCTCTGACCTTTAGCCAGGAGAATAGTAATCTTACATGGTCACTTCCAACTGAGCCACACTTCTATCATTTTTCTCTCTCCCTAGTTTGGTTTGCCAAGTCTTCAGAAGCAAGAAGGGAAAAACTCCTTTTTTCCTAGGAAGTTACTCAAAACAGGGGCTCAGAGCTGTATTGAAATCTTGTTGTTATGTGCCATCATGTTGGAACCAACTTATAGTGACCCTAATAGGGCTTTCAAGATAAATGAGATATTTAAGGAGCAGTTACACCAATTCCACAACCCCAGAGAGTTCCCATGGTTGAGCAAGGGTTCAAAGCCAGGCCTCCTGAGGCCTAGCCCATCACTCTTTCCACTATACCAGTGGTTCTCAAACTGGGATCCCCAGATGTTCTCAGACTGCAATTCCAAGAAGGCTTCATCACTTGCTGTGCTGGTCAAAATTTCTGGGAGTTGCAATCCAAGAACATCTGGGGACCCCAGTTTGAGAAACATTGTTCTGGGTATCTCACATTAAAACCTAAGGCAGATAAACGTGTCAGTCTTGCTTTCTCCCACATGCAAGTGTTTAGGAACTCATCTTGCTTCCATCCCTTCACACAACCTGCCATGCAGAGTGTGGGAAGGCTGTGAGAAGACCTTCTGAGCTATGAGAAGTCTGAGAGAAGAAAAAGGTGGCAATTTTATTTAGTAAAGCAAGTAGTAGCAAAGTTGAGCCAGGCCTCTTAGAACTTGTTGATTAGCATGGGTAGGGACATTGTGTGCCATATTGCTTGGACTTCCCTGTTACTATTGACCATACCTGAGTCCTCATATTGGCTGGGAATGGATGGGTGAAGTGGATGTTCCCAGCAACAATGTATTGTCAGCAATTATCCCAGCTGTAACACAAAGTATTCCGGGAAGGCCTGGGGCTCTTCCAGCTACAGTGTTTGTTCATCACCAAACAATCACTCCCTTTGTGATTGTTTGGTGATGGGAAATCACAATATTCAGCAGAATTATCATCACACCCATTCACTGTCTAGCACTATGGCACTTTTGCACTAGTCAGCACCTCAACAATATTTCTTCCCATCCTCTCTGCTGAAGATTACAATGAATAAGGGTTTGCTTTAATGGGGCAGTGTTGATGAGGTTCTCTCTTCATTACATCAGGAGAAAAATGTGATGGGGCAGCTTGCTAGCATGCACAAAAATATCACTTATAAGGAGGCAGCTGTGAGGTGTGTGTGTGCGTGCGTGCATGTTTTGTGTAATGCTGAACCTGAAGACCAAGAGGAAGAAATTGTCGATAGTGTTTCAACAAAATTTTCTTCTTCCTTTTTAGAGAAGCAGCAGCCTACGATTAAAGACAGAATGAAGACTGAACTTTCCTTCATTGCTGAAATTGTGTACTAAAATGCTTAGGAAGTTTTAGCATTAAACTTCACCCTCTATACAAAGTGGCACAGTAATAAACCAAGAGCTATGGGAGTGAGAAAAAAGGTCTATAAATTTGGGATGGGGGGTTGGTACATGGTGAGATAAAAGGAATATCATGTGAATGTTGAGAGAAATTCTAAGATCAGTGCAAAACCTGGAATAAACAGTGGAGCAGGTGCTGCATCTGGAAGAACACTTTAATGAATCATTAAAACCAATTAGCTTAAAAAACAAACAAACCCTGCTCCTGGAGAAGGTGAGGACTTCTGTCAATGACTTGCTGGTATGAGTAAGAAAAGTACCCTGCATTTTTGAAGGTACAAGCCATGTGGATTGTCAGGATCAGTGCCTGAACTATAAAAATTAACTTCCCTATCACTGCCTACCTATACAAAGATTTGAATATAAACCTTTAAAAGCAAACAATTCAAAGTTTCAAGAGGGAATTTTGGTAAGCTTAAAAATAAAAGGACTTAAGGAAATTCCTATGCATTCATTACTTGCTAGCTTCCTAAAAATATTTTTGTGGACCAGAAGCTAAACTACTTTGGCTGCAGTGAACTAGAGTTGTAATGAAAACCGGTCAAATTCGTCATCTTCAACTACTTAGACTTATTCCACTTTCAGAAGTAAAACACAAGCACCGCAATCAGAGGACATCTGGCTGATTGTTAAAAAAAATGCAAATAACTCCCCAGTACTTCTAGTCATTAAATGTCCATGCAAAAACAGCAGCAGATTGCTCTAAGTTTGCAAGTTTTGCACAACTTGCATTGTTTTTAATCACATTATTTATTTGCTCAATTTTGCTTAGTTTGTATCAAAAAAGACAACTCCTCTTATCAAGAGTGCCACAAAATAGATTTTGAAATTTAGAAGACCAAATGCATCCCTTTTAATGGTAACTGTAATTTATTCAATGCAAGGTCTTTGAGCACCTCCCCATATAAATGAACATAACAATGCACTTAGCTGTGGGAAGTATTTCATTGAGATGTGTACTTTGAGGAGGCATAAGGCAACACATTTATTTTAAGAATATTTATTCCCTCCCATAAACAAAGTGTTAATGGCATACTTCATTCTATGTCTCCAGCAACATTTTTAGTAGTGTGATAAGTGTTCGAGTAAGTGCTAGCTCTGATTTGTGATGGGATTAGTATGCCTCACATGCCTTGGTTCAATCATCAATCCAAACAGAAACTGGAGCCAAGGATGGGAAGAAGACTGAGACTTGGAAGGGAAGTTATGAAGAAATTAGAAAAGATAATCAAATGTAAGGTTAGGTGAAGATAATCCACACTATGATGCTGCCCATTACTATGTATGGATGTGAACACTGGACAGTGAAGAAAGCCCACAGGAAGGGGAAAGAAAAGATTCTTTCAAAATGTGGCATTGGAGAAGAGTTTTGTGGATATTGTGGACCACCAGGCAGTCAAATGAGTGTGTTCTAAATCAAATAAAGCCTGAGTGTATTCTAAAAGGTAAATTACAAAACTGGGCTTATACTTTGAACAACTCATTAGAAGATGAGACTATCTGGAAAAGGCTGTAAGAAAAGTTGAAGGCAGTAGGAAAAGAACATAACATAAGGAAGCCACTGTCTTGAGGTTTTAAGAGCTGAGCAGAGCACTTTTTGGAGGTTGCAAATTCATAGTAACTACCATAAAAGCCTCTTGAGGGCACATAATAACACCAAAGTGTGCCTATGTATTTTAAGTGTGCTTCTGCTCATTGGACTGGCCAGTTCCAGTCTATCCCACAGTAGGAATGTGCCCCAATTTATTTTATGTCCTGATCTTTTTTTTGGCCACGGTTATTAAATGTATGGATCCTATCACACTTGCATGTTGCTTCACTTCACATATATATACACACAAATCTGTTTGTCTGTCTGTCTGCATATGTGTGTGTGTGTGTGTGTGTGTGTGTGTGCACGCGTGTGTGTGTGTGTGTGTGTACATACAGTATACAATGTTTCCCTTACTTGAGAACATTTTCGCTTTTGAGTGGGGTAGAATTCTTGCCCCACCTCATACTCCATCTAAGAAATATGGGGCTAGCTTGCTCTCTCCCTTGCCTGCCTGCCTGATTATGATGGATCAGGTGTTGCTTGGCTCTCTGCACCTACTGTATCACTGTACACACACTATGTCTGAATTAAAACCTAGAAAAGTGTGGCATCCTGCAACTCACTCATTGGACTACTTGTAAAATTTGCTTCTATCCTCCCCCACTCCTGAGGTGTGGACAGATGCTCAGGAGAGAGGGTTAGGGTTTTGCCTGCCTTTCAGCATCCATGATATAAGAACACCTAAATTCTAATAATCTACAGAAGTCCAACATCTATATACGGTACTTATCATTACATTTTCTATCATAGAGCTCTAGAGCTAAATTTGGTAATTTTATTATTTTAAAAAAATAAAATACTAAGGATAAAGATTGTGGGTGTGGGTGTTTCTGCTGTCCAAAATGTCATTCCCAGTTTACTACAACACCAGAATACCACCCACAGTCTCACACACCCTTTTGGAAAGCAAAACAATTGATCACATGGGGAAATGTCTGTTCAAATCATTCTGACTTGAAAAGATTAGAAGATCCCAGGGGCAGAGAAAAAAGAAGCAAAAAAGGGTCAAACTGTCTTGAACTGGCCTTTGTGTCATGTGACCAGTAAAAAAGCAAATTCATCTGTTTTACACCTGGAGCAAATTTTTCAGGATTTGACCCTGAAGTTGCAACCTTAGATATGTGAGGGAATCTGAAAGCAGCCACCTCTCCCATACCATTACCTCCTTCCCCACTGTCTTTTGTCTCTTGTATTTAATTTATTCTTTTTATTTTATGTCATTGGCTAGAATCCTAGCCAATGTAAGACTTTTGTGACCTGCAATGGCTAATTGCAGCTATTTGAGGAGCTGCTGGAGCATATCTCAGTTGGGTTCCTGCCATGTGCTTGATTGTGTAACTGAAATCTGACCTGGCACCTCATCAATTAACTACAATTAGCCACAACAGTTTATGCAACACTACCAACAGGACTGTAGCCTCGCTGTCCTGGTGAATTACACAATAGAATGTCAATTCTAGTTTGTATTAAATGGGATTACTGTTAAGGGTGGGAGGAGGGTCAAGTAAGACAGGGCAGATAATCTTGTAATAATGATTTATGTTATTTCAAAGTATAAAAAGTAATAACAACCTAAAATTGGAAAAAACAGACAGTGCCAACAAATAATGAGCATAATGCAGATAAGTCCTTGGTAAAGCTTGTACTTAATATTCTTGATACGATCCCACCAATCTGATTTGCCAAACTGTGCTTGAATAAAATCCCCCAAAGTCCAGCTGTATGTAATGATCAACTTTCTTGCCAATTCTGTCATCAGAGCTGCAAACATACATCTGCTATAAAAGCCACAGGTAAGTGATTAAATTGCTTGCCAAAGAACTTCACTATGCAGAGAGATTTCCATCAGTTAAAAGGTGATGATGGCAGGCAACCATTTAAATACCTTTATATTATATCTTTTCCCCTTGGATTCGATAGTTCCAACAGAGGCATGTTTGCTTGCTTGGTGGGATTTTGGATGCAGGCTGTGCACAGGAACATCCATTGATTCATCATCTACTGAACCCCAGTGGTTAGCAGAAAAGGAGAAAAGTACAGCAGGGCAGGTTGCAGGGAAATTAATTCATATTCACACTAGCAAGCCACAGTTGGAGAATATTAAGTAAAGCAAAACTACAGAGTCTGAGCAAATGGCTAGCTAGAGATAGCTAGCTAGACAGAAAATTGGTTCATTTAATAGCCTTCCTTTGCTCACAACCTCCCCATAGTGCTAAACCACAGAGATGTGATTATGTAGTTATTTACTTTTGCAAGGCAGAGGAGTTTGCTGACATTCGCTCACCATCAATGTCCTTCCTTCCTTCCTTCCTTCCTTCCTTCCTTCCTTCCTTCCTTCCTTCCTTCCTTCCTTCCTTCCTTCCTTCCTTCCCTCCCTCCCTCCCTCCCTCCCTCCCTACCATGCTGGTGATGGAAGAGAACTCTTCTCAATAGGCATTTATCACAATTTTAATTCCAGATAATGCCCAGGGTATAGTGGAATAATGGAAGAAGATGGCAGCCTCGATTAGAAAATGTCAATATTGTCAAAGATGCCCTAGAAGTTTAACTTATGTGGGGTATTCTGGAAGAGTAAAATGACAATTACATAGGAGATTCAAATATGGTGGTTATGTTATGTAGCAGCCAGTTTTTGGCCCCTGATATATGCCAATTACAAGTTTATCAAATCTGTTTGATTCATTGCTAGCCCTGCTTAATCTGTTTACAGATGAGAATATAAGGCTGTCACACAAAAAATTATTAATATTTGCATTGATAGCATTTCCATTTATAAGACTAATGTTGGCTTAAGATGGAAAGATGGTAAAAGAACTGTCTATACACAGGCTGTATAAATGTGTTTGGGACATTGCACTTGCTGGAACACTTAACACGAGAAATCCGAAGAGCTAATAAACAAACCAGTAGTCATTATTTCAATATAATATGGCTCCCATTTATTCTATTTATACAAAAGAAGGATGAACATGGGAAAGAACCTCCAACTTCACATTGAACTTTATGGAACAGTCTCCTGGGATAAAATAATTATTCGTATTAAAAGATAATGGGTTATTCCAGGAAGGAAACAGATTGTTCTGTCACTGGCGTTATTGCATTTATCTATTTGTCCATAGAAGATATATAGCTATAGTTCATTTTTTAACACATAATAAAGATTGAAAGAAGAAGAAGAAAACAAGTTAGACAGAAGCAGCTGCTACTACTATCAGTAAATGCAAAAATGTGGATTTTTCCCACTAAAGATTTGCCACCACTATTTCTTTATTTCTTTATTCATTTATATCATTTTTAATCACTATATTGCCTGGTAGAATTATAGATGTACAGGGATGTACTTCTGCTATTGCATATATAAACCATGCTAATAGGAAGGGGCAGCACAAAGAAAAAGTTATAACTTTTGAACCATATTTAGCAGACTAATTATAGCTGCACGAGAATGCAGCAGTGTTATTGTGCAGCAGAGCAAATCAATGGATATGCTGTCTCTCAGGAATTGCAGACCAGTGATCTCCTGTTGAAACTGGATACTGCCTACTTTACAGTCAAACACATGGATGTGGAGGATTTATGATCACTACATGAGAGTGCACTGATGTTTTTGTGCAGCAGAGCAAATCAACATTTTATAAGACAATTCTAAACATGGAGGAAGTCCAAACAAAAAATTATAACTTTGAAACCGGGCTTCAGATAAGCACCAAATTTGGCAAAGTTGTAGCAGGAGCTCCTGCTCTGTGACAAATCTGGAGGATTTTGGGCAAAGGGGTTTGGGGTTATTTTTAAAAATATATGGAAAGGGGGCGGGGCGAGCAGCGAAGCAACAGGTCTCCTCGGGGCTCCGGGGAAGATTGGCTGTATACAGCGGATCAAGACCCCCTCAAAGAATTTTTGAGGGCAGGGAGGTGTAGGAGAACACCCCCTGTGTCGTAGGGGATTGAGAGATCTCAAGAGGAGTGGGCTGCAACCCGCTCTCTGGAGGATTTCTCTCCCCCAGACAGAAGATCCAGCTCGGCGCCATGTTCTGGTGATTTAGCTGTGCAGTACGCCCGGATCAGGAGATTACACCCTTGGAGGAAACATCGTTATCTCAAGGGAGGAAAGTGAGTAACTGAATTGAACCTTAGCCCCAGAGGACTATATACAGAGAGAGAACTAAATAATTTAATAACTAAACAAAGAAGAACCATATCTTTTGTTATACTTTCACACAAACGCAGCCCCCTCTTAAAGAGAAGTAAAGCAGGGAAACGAAGCGGCATGGAAGCCTTTATCTCACAGTAAAGCTTCCCAGGTGGTGAGGAAAACCCTGAGGAGAAATAACCAATGGACACGGAGAACTGAAGAACTGACTGCTAACAAGGACTGCTGTAGTTTTTAACAAAGTGGGGGAAAGGGAGGAGAGGACCGTCAATTAAAACTTTCAAAGCCTTTTGTTCTAATCTCCCCAACCCCCCACATCCAACCTGAGAGAGAAAAATAATTTCCTTCCAACAGTCTCAGCTATAACATCAACAGAGAAGGGGAAAGGAGGGGTGGTCTGTTTGCTAAACTCTCAAAGCTTCTCAGTATTAGCTCCCCCACCCCCGTTACCCAGCCCGAGAGAAGGAAAAAACATTTTAAATACAGCATTTAAACTCTCTGGCCACCTGGAATCTTACAGCTAGAAAGAAGGAAAACTTGAACTATTAAATGTAGACCAAACAATAAGAATAACAACAATAGACTCAGATTTAAACAGAACTTTCGCTTTCAATCCTGCTCATCCACAAGTCTGCCAGGAGGAAGAGAGCACATGGAAGTTTTTGACTGACTTCATTAGGCATAAAGAACTGGATGTAGTTCATCTCTCAGACTCTCCCTACAAGACATTATATTCTTATACCCCATCTGGAATATCTTTAAAGGTACTGGGGAGAGCCTTGGGCTGATTGCCAGCTCTTCCAGTCATGAAGAAATTGGTTTTTTTTTTCCCCTAACAGGTTTCAATCTTTGGACGCTTTGCTGCATTCTGGTGGCCAAGATAGGACAAAGCAGCGTTTAGTTTGGTACTTTGGTGTTCTGAGGACATCTAGTGTAACTTGGGACAAACAATGATTGAGCTTTTAATTTTGAATATGCTACTGCTCTCTGACGACCAATTTAAGATAAGACAGTAACTGAGCTTTTTATTTCAGATATATATAAGCAAATTGAGGAGCTTTATCAAGCTGATTTATATGAGGTGTGATAATTATTCTTAAAGGTAAAACGTTTGGCAGAATGGGGATTTAGTGTAAAGGTAAGACAATATAACTATTTCTTTCTCTTTTTACAAACTGATAAAAGAAGAATTATGGCCACCAGATCAAAAAAGGACAAGTCTCCTGGGCAGACCTCAGGAGTGGCTAAACTTATAAATCAAGATCATTTTAAAAATGCAATGCAGGATATGCAAACCAACATCATCAGACAAATCTCAGAGCAGATGCAAGAACTAAGAACAGATCTTAGAGCTGGAATTGAAAGCAATAACCAGAAGATTGACACCTTCACACAGGCAGTTGAGAACGTCGAATAAAGATTGACAAGAGCAGAACAAGAAATACAAAATATTAAAGAAGAAAAGATAAGGATCAACAATGTCTTCTAACCTTGGAGATGGACAAAGCCTCATATTTTCTTAGAATTCAAAATGTGGGACAAGAGGAACAAGAAGATTTACTGAAACTGATTTCAGAAGAACTGGCCAGAAGAACAGAAGAAACAGGGATAACTCAAGAAGAGCTGGAACAATCAATAGAGAGAATTTACAGAGTGGGGAATGCTTTCACGAGAAGGAATAAGCTACCGAAGGAGATTCACATAAAATTCTTAAGAAGATCAGTGAAAGAGAAAATATTGAAAGTCAACAGAGAAAAGGATTTGACAATCAGAGGGACTAAGATTAATGTTTTGAAACAGGTGCCTTGGAGCATGCGAAAAAAAGAGACAAGAATATTCTTTTCCTACTAAAATATTAATAGATAGGAAAATTCCGTTCACATGGCAAACACCTGAAGGAGTATTCCTGAACCGGGAGACAAGAAGATATAATCTGAATAGCAAAATGAAGGCTAGGAACTTTATGAAAGAAATGAAACATAAACTGAAGCTGACAGAAGAAGATCTACAGTTTTCCAGTGAGGAATCAGAAGAGGAACAAAAAGAAGTAGAATGTAAAAGACAAAGAACTCCACCTCTACCGAGAAGAACCAGAGGCAAAGAAGCAAAGGATAAAACTGGTAGTAAAAGCCGTGCAGATGTCCAAACAAATTAAATTACTATCAGTGAATGTCAAAGGGATGAATTCACCCCAGAAAAGAAGAAAATTTAATAAACTTTTTAAAGCCAAGGTAAAAATCATATCTATTCAAGAGACTCATATTAAGGAAACGGACAAAAAGCTGTTAGAAAATCCAAAATTGGGTAAAATCTTTATAGCCTAAAATCAACAAAAGAAGAAAGGAGTAGCAATGTACATAAAAAAGGAGCTAGAACCAAAATTGGTATATGCATCAACAGATGGAAGATTATTAATGGTGGAAATCTCTAAAGAGGGAGAAGAAATATTGCTGGTGAACATTTATGTGCCAAATGAAACGCAACGAAAATTTTATCAGCAACTGAAGAACCAGCTGATACAAAGGCCAGAACAAAAAATGTGTATCATGGGAGATTTTAATGCAATAATTGACAAACAAAAAGATACTTCAATGACGAATGAAAACGGAAGGAAAAGAACAAGAAATATGATCCCCAAGGTGTTTCTGAAAATGGCAGAAGAACTAAACTTAATTGATATATGGAGAACCAGGTACCCTCAGAGAAGAGATTATACATTTTATTCAAATAGACACAATTCATGGTCAAGAATAGAGAACTGCTGGATTTCAGGGGAAATGACACATCAAGTGGAAGAAATTGAAATATGACCAAATACATATGCAGATCACAACCCAATATTTATGACCTTAGGACAAGCAGTAAGAAGAGGATATTGGAGACTAAATAGCCGCTTATTGAGAGAGGAGACCTTTTTGACTAAAATTAAAAAAGAACTAGAATTTTTCTTTCAAATTAATAAACCCCAGGATATAGAGATGACAACGATATGGGACGCAGCCAAAGCCTATTTTCGTGGCTTCGCGATAGAATTCAATGCACAAAAGAAAAAAGAGAGAAACAAACAATACCAAATCCTAATAACATCTCTAAAGAAAGAAGAAATGGAATTAAAGAAAACACCTACAGCTAAGTACCTAATAAAAAGATAACTATATTACAACATAAAATTAACTTACTAGAACAAGAAGAAATGGGGGGGAAATTAAATTTGCAAGGCAATTTTTTTTTGAAAACACTAACAAACCAGGAAGATGGTTAGCATATAGAATAAAAAGAGAGAGAGGGAAAACAATGATCAATGTAATATTGGATAAGGAAGGAAAGGAAATATACAAACAAAAGGAAATTGAAAAGAAATTAAAAACTTTTATACCAATCTATATAAAAAGAAAGAGATTGAACAGAAGAAACAATGGAACTATTTGAATAAACTTCTGTATTGGAGATTTAGCTCTCAACAATTGGAAAACTTAAATAAACCAATCACGGCGAGTGAAATTGGAGAAGCATGGAAAAAACAGAAAAATGGGAAAGCCCCTGGACCAGATGGACTTCCAGCTGAATATTACAAAGCATTTGAAGAAATTTTAAGTCCACACTTCAAGAAATTAATAGAAGACATTGAAACTAGAGGGGAAATCCCAGATTCATGGAAAGAGGCACATATCTCCTTAATACACAAAGTGGGGACGGGGAAAAAACAAATCAAGAATTACAGCCCAATCTCTTGAATGTTGACTTTAAGATATATACGACCATCTGGGCAACAAGGCTAAAGGAGGTACTTGAGGAAATGATACACACAGATCAAACAGGTTTCATCCCAAAAAGGAAACTATCATCAAATATAAGATCAATAATAAACATTTTGGAATATTATGAAATGCATCCAGAAAAGCAAATGATGTTAATCTTTTTAGATGCAGAAAAGGCCTTCGATAATGTCGATTGGGAGTTTATGTTGCTGCAATTAAAGAAGATGGGACCAGAAGGAATTTTTCTACAAACAATTAAAGCAATATACACTAAACAGAAGGCCAAAATTAAAATCAATGGTCAAGTAACTGAAAATATTCAAATTGAACAAGGCACAAGGCAGGGTTGCCCACTTTCTCCGCTATTATTTATTCTAACATTAGAGATTCTAAATAGACAAATAAGAGGGAATGCTAGAATTAAGGGTCTCAGAATCAGGGGAGAAGAATTTAAGATGCAAGCATATGCTGATGATTTAGCAATAATACTAGAAAACCCTCTGGACAGTTTGGAAGAATTAGTGAGAACTATAGAAGAATTCGGAGCTGTTGCAGGTCTTAAAATAAACTAGCAAAAAACAAAATTCATGACTAAAAACATAAAGAAAGAAGATGTGGAAAGACTGGCAATGAAAACTAATTTCGAGGAGGTACAGAAAGTGAAATATCTAGGAGTTATCATTACAAAAAACCCAAGTAATTTGATGAAAGAAAATTATCTTACAACACAGAAGGAAATTCAGAAAGACCTGGAAGAATGGAATAAGCTACAAACCTCTATGATGGGAAGAATCTCTACAATAAAGATGATGATATTACCAAAACTGTTATTTTTATTTCAAAATTTACCAATTTTATTAAATTATAAATACTTCAAGGACCTGGGCAGCCTGACTTCGAAATTTGTATGGAAGGCCAAGAAACCAAAAATAAAACTTAGAATATTGCAAGACTTAAAAGAAAGAGGTGGTTCAGGACTACCCAATTGGCTATTATATTATAAGGCATATGCCATGGTCTGGATAAAAGAATGGATAACATTAGAAAATCAAAGATTATTGAAATTGGAGGGTCACAATCTAAAAATGGGTTGGCATGCATATGTGTGGTATGGGAAATACAAAGAACAATCACATTTTGCAGAACATATTCTGAGGAAGGCGCTCTGCTTAGTATGGCAAAAATTTCAAACACAAACCTACAAGAAAATTCCAATATGGGTAGCACCAATAGAAGCATTCACTTTGAAAGTATTGAATCAGAAGGGAGCGTTACTCACGTATAAAGACTTATTAACTAAAGATCAGAATATAAAAGATAAACAAGATCTAGAGAAACTGGGTGTAGCTACAGATTGGTGGTCAATGTTGAAATTAGAATCGAGATATAAAAAGGACAAAACTATGGGCTTTTTTGAGGGGAAAGTCCAGGTGGATGAATTATAGATTTACACTAATGAGAAAATAATTTAAAAAATGTATACATACTTATTGGAATACGACTTAGAGGATGAGAGGGTGAAGGAGGTGATGGTAAAATGGGCACAAAATTTTGGGTACAATATTGATATTGACGAATGGACAAAGATGTGGAAAGAGAATCATAAAATGATTAAGCCAGTGAATCTTAGAGAAAACATCCTTAAAATGTTTCATAGATGGCATTTTACCCCTGTAAGATTGGCAAAAATGTCAGAAGGTAACAGTAATGTTTGTTGGAAGTGTAAAAAAAATCCAGGAACTTATTATCATATGTGGTGGTCATGTGAAAAAGCAAAAAAAAATTGGATACAGGTTTGGGAAATGGTAAAAGAGATTGTTCAACAAAAATTAAGTTTTAAACCTGAAATGTTATTATTGAATATAATGCCAGAAATTATTGACAAGAAAATAAAATATAGTCTACTGCAGCGGTCCCCAACCTTTTTGGGACCGCAGACCGGTTGGGGGGTGTGGGCTCCGTGTGCGGGGGGGCAGGGGCACCCCCATGCTCATGGGTGGGCGTGTCATGCTCGCAGGCGGGCGTGTCATGCTTTCGGGTGGTCGTGTCGTGCTCATGGAGGGGCGTGTCGTGCTCGTGTGCATGCGTGCAAGCGCGACACGCCCACCCGCAAGCGCGACATGCCCACCGTGCGGGCGGGCGGGGGGGCAGAGATCCGCCTCCGCGGCCCAGTTCCAGAAAGCCCACGGACCGGCACCGGGCCGCGGACCGGGGGTTGGGGACCCCTTGTCTACTGTATATATTCACAGCAGCTAGGTTACTCTGGGCCCAAAAATGGAAGAATGTAGAGACACCAACGATGGATGAGTTATTAAAGAAGCTATTGGATATTGCAGAACTAGACATGCTTTCAGAGGCACTAAGGGATCAACCAAGAGACTTTGTAAAGCAAAGTTGAAAGTTGATATTATAATTGGGCCCAGAAAAAAACAGGAACTTAGGGGAAAAATCAGTTTATAGCGAACCAGTGCGCACCGGAATCCCCTTGAAGATATTTCGATGACCAGACAACGGTGAAATCTCTGATCCATAGGGAAAGGATGGATGCTTAGCTGTGTGGGTTTTTTTTTTTTTTGGTATGTTTGTTTTGTTAATTATCTGTTAGATTGTTAATGTTTTTTAGTTTGTATCTTTAGATATGAATAAAATGGTTAAAAAAAAAAGGTGACAGCTTCTCAACTTTGGGTCCCCAGATGTTTTTGGACTAAAACTCGTAGAAGATTTCACCATTAGCTGTGCTGGCCAGGGTTTCTGGGACTTGTAGTCCAAGAAAATGGGGGACTCAAAATTAGGAAGCACTATTTCAAAGAGATTTTTTTAAAGGTTAGTTTCTTCAGTTGGATACAGAAGTATTGTGCATTTGTATGCACTGTTCAGTACACCAGGAAATGGCTTGAATGTTGACTACACCATGGTCAACAATCAAGATGGTCTACAGCATACCGCCTTTTGCTCACTACCATTCAGAAAGAGACACTAAGCAGGGGGAAAATCCCAGAACATGACTCCTTTTTTCACAAGTTAACCACTTTTCACAAAGCAATTTTTCAAAATGAAAAATCTTATGAAAGGAAGTCTTTCTTGCATGACAGCCTCACTTGATAGCTGTTTCATACAACTGAGAGCTTTGCCCTACTAGCTCAGTCCCTAACAACTCCAGTGAAAATAGGGAGCGCATAGCATAGTAAACGCACTAGCCTGCAACCCTGGAGAGAATCTATCTAGGTAAATCATGCAGGTCTTACATGGACCTGGCTGAAAATAAGTGCACATAGTACAGCCCAGAGATGTTGATGTCTGAATATGCTGGAAGGCTTCCCTTGAAAATGCCTATAATTCATTTCAATAAGTGCCAATTGTCAATATGCTACCTGCGATGAAATAAGAGGCTCTCTTGATAAACTGCTTATCACAGGGTAAAACGGTTGCTGTCCACTTCTCATGGAAGGTGAGAGAGGGATTGCGTGATGCAGGCTCTGTCACTTAAAGCATACTGCCTTTATATCATTCACTGCCTGGCATTCTCTCTGAGAAATCTAATTTTCTTTGTGCAGGAATCATCTCTGGCGGTCAATTTTCCCTTTCAGTCTAAACTGGCACAGTGCAGGAAAAACTGTACAATAACCCCACCACTGTCTACTTCCACAGTCTGCTTTACTGCTTTACTAGGTGATGCTTCCTTCTCACCCTCCACCCGCCATCTAAATTAGTGGAGTCTGGCAACTGCTTTACGATGTGATGCACTGTTTGTCTCTAGAAAGCCTCAAAGAGTTAGATATGATTTGTTGCTTTAAATGGAATGACACACTTCAGATTGCCATGGGAAGGAGGCACAGTTTCTCTCCTGCATAAGAATATTCAGCTGTCAGTGATAACAGAAATGGGATGTCTGCCAAGATCCTGCTAGCGAGATAAGGCTTGATAATTGAATCTAAATTAATTCTTCTGCATGAAACTGCAGTCGCACAGCTCCCTTATGTATCTAAGCAAATAGACAAAGCGGAGGACAGAATCCGTTACAAATTTAGGAGCCTGAGCTTAAGCCTGAAAAAAAATCTGGTACAGTGAAATAAATAAATAAATAAATGAATAAACAAATAAATAAATAAAGTTGTAATACTTTAAAAATATATATTTAAATCCTTATTGGAAGTTTTTCTGAATTCCAAAGGAGATACTTCCTACAGGCTTGTGATTCCTTCTCTTAAAACAAAATGACAGCCTGTCAAGGATTCTGAGAACTCTATGAAAGGTCTTGTTTCTGTTATAAGGAAAAGAAACAAAGCAGTTTTTTCAGTGAGTTCTCCACAATTTGCCATGTCACAGTGAGGAGAAAAATCTTGTCTTGTGTGCTGCCTAATGACAAACCAGTTCGGACAAACCGTACAGAGATAAAAAGTCTCCAGTTGTCCTCAGCCAATAGGCCCTGATAGCATACCTAGCTGTGATGACAGTGTTCCAAGCAGCCCTAAATGGATGGATCCACATTGGACACATTGTAGGTGATCAAGAGTCAGTAGATTCAGACCACTGATCCTGTTCCAGAACAATGATGTAAGTCATGCTTCTCTGTTCTTGACAGGAAAGGATGAGGAACTGCAAGAATTTTCTTCCCGCTTGTAAGAGGACAAAATGTTTTCTGGTACTTTGGCGTGTTTTTCCCACAGCATAATTTCTGCAAATTCTTTATCTTGTGCAAATTGCATAATTTGTGCAAAATATGCAAAACCACAATCAATGCTGCCTTGTTGCATGAACTTTTTAAAACCAAAAGCACTGCATGAATAGTTTGCATCTTAAAAAACAACAGTAACTATGTAGTCCTTCTGTGCTTGCTGTGTGTGTGGCTTCTTAAAGGAAAATCATACTAGGTGTACACAATGTGCTACAGAAGCACTGTGTGCAAATTGCAGAAACGTTGATAAAGGAAAGGTTTCCTTCTCTCACTCTCAGTCTGGAGGGGAGGAATATTGAAGTGATTGAACATCTCCCCTTGAGATGTTTTGTTGTGTCAGTGTGTGTGTGTGTGTGTGTGTTGTGCCATCAAGTCAGAAGTGACATATAGCGACTGTAATAGGGCTTTCAAGGAAAGTGAGATATTGAAGGAGTAGTTTTGCCAGCTCCACTCCCCCAGTGAATTTCCATGGCCAAGTGGGGATTCAAACCCTGTTCTCCAGATTCCTGGTCTGTCAGTCTATCCACTATTCCACACTGGGAATACCTGAGAACATTTTGCTCAAGTAGGAAAGTGGTTTTTTTTTTTTATGGCAAACGAAGTAGTGTGAAAATTTAGCCCACATTGATGATGTATAAGTATTCTGTTTCCAACGATGGAAAAAATTAATTAAATAAGTAATTGCCCTGCTCTGGAACTTGATAAGGAAAACTAGAATTGATTCTTTTTTACCCATCTTCCACTGGCACATACAGTATTGTGTGTGCGTGCATGCATGCATGTGTGCGTGTGTGTTTTACATTCAAGTCAATTGCTTAGTTTCTGAGGACAAATATTGTTACCAGATGGGAGTTATTCCTTTATTAGAGGCATATTTATAAATTGAGTTTTTAATTGTCTTGAATTGTGCTTTCAATTTTATTTTGTTCCAACAGTTAATTACATTTCTCTTTTACCTACCACTACTGTGAGTCAGCTGAAGTCATATTTCCAGGTAAAAGGAAGAATATAAATCCATACATTCATAAGTAAATGAGTAAGTAAATAGATAGATAAATAAATAAAATGGAGTTGCATTAAATCAATTAGTTATTTTAATTAATAATGTCAATCATTCAATCAGTAAGGTCTAGTCACATATGCCACTGTTGACCATGAGTGACGGGTAGCTAGGTGGGAGGTATTGTATTAACCAGTTCCTTCTGTGTGAGGAAAGGTCAACAGCTGGACAGCTGAAAGCACCCAAGGCAGAAAATTTCCTGAAAATCAAATAAAATCATATAAAACTATGCATGGAACTTTTCTCACTTCTTGTTTATATCAAGAAAGCTTCCATGATTCTGAAAAGATACTATGCAGACATTTATGTAGTGGTGCGATTGTGGTGGGCTCACGGAATCAAAGTCAAGGTACCTGAGGAGTAAGAACTACAGTAAGAACTACAGTACTTACACGGGTAAGTTCTACCCGTGTCACTCGCGTGAGTCAGGAGGTGAGGTTGAGAAGCCTGACGCCGAGGGAGGCCCGGAAGGAAAAAACAAGAAGCCGGGCCTTCTCGGCGGTGGCTCCTCGCCTCTGGAACAGCTTACCTCCTGAGATTCGCACAGCTCCCTTGCTGGATATTTTCAAGAAACAACTGAAAACATGGATGTTTAGGCAGGCCTTCCCCCTTTCCAGTTAATTCCCCCTTTCCAGTTAACTCCTATTATTTTTTTTTATTTTTCCACTATAATACACGCTGTTTCTTGCCATCTTTGGGAAAATTATGTTATGTTATGTGTATGTTTCTGTTTATTGTTTTTAGTGCGTGTTGTAAGCCGCCTAGAGTGGTCACAATTGACCAGATAGGCGGGGTATAAATGAAATAAATAAATAAATAAATATACAACATTTTCTTCCCCTCCACCACCACCTTCATGCTTCCCTGTTCTCTCTGAGCAGCAACCCTTACAGTAGCTGAGAAAAAATTGATTCCCCCTCCCCCAGGAATCCCAAACTATCCTTTTGTCATGCAAAGTCTTTGTATGACAAAGTCTTTGCATGCAAAGTCTTTGCATGCTTTGCTCTTGAATGGGTATTTTACTTTGGGGGAGGGAAACCGTAATCCTTATTTGTTGACATGGACTAGTTAACAGCCTGAATTTCGAAACTCCCCTTGTGGGGCAAGGATGTATATGGGGATTGTCATGATCAAGTTTTCCACTAAACCATTGCCTATACAGACATGTTCTCTCTCCCTCTCATGTGCACATACATACGGGAGCATTTTGCTCAATACAAGGTGTTGTTTCAGCATTCAGCAAACCACTGGAGCAGATGTGGTTTGCGTCTATGCTGATGGTGCATAGAGGAAGCATACAGGGCAGAAGCTGTTGATTAGAATATTCAGTTTCTTTTCTTCTTTCCAGCTGTATTGTTACAGATACTCAGGAAATACCGTATTTCCCTGAAAATAAGACAGGGTCTTCTATTAATTTTTCCTCCAAAAAACGCATTAGGGCTTATTTTCAGGGGATGTTTTATTTTTTTCATGTACAACGATCTACATTTATTCAAATACAGTCATGTCATCTTCTTCTGGTTGCTGCACAAGGGTGGAGGGCGGGGTTTCACTTCACTGGGGCTTATTTTTGGGGTAGGGCTTATATTACGAGCATCCTGGAAAATCATACTAGGTCTTATTTTCAGGTTAGGTCTTATTTTCAGGGAAACAGGGCAGCTTATACAGAATTAGTTGACTTTCCATCCATTGAGGTTAATATTGTCTGCTCTGACTATCAGTAAGGATGTGAAGAATTCTCAAACTACTCATGCTCTACTGAGATGGGCTCTCAAAGTATTGAGATAGCTTGGGGAGGAATCAGTCAACTGAATTTTCACGTCTATTATGAGAATGAGACAAAGAACACTTCTTTTCACGGAGGTTTCCGCATTTCACAGAACTATATAGAAAAGTAATGCCTTTTTATCTTTATGAAACAAAGTACAACACATAAAGCGAGCAAACAAAGACTGGCCAACTTAGCAAAAAGATGCAAATGATGCTGGAAATGTTTCTACTCACTAAAAGTCCATCTATCGTACTTTTGCATAGGTTGCAGTGAGAAAAAGAGAGAGAGTGATCTTAGGGATACTGACAGCGAAAATCTCACTGTCTCACAAGTCTGAAGAAAATGCTTATTTTTCTTCCAAGGATGTCCTTCTTATTTTTTAAACTGTCAAGAAGGTTGGGTTAATTTGTCTATTTCTGATCCATGGCATTTTCACTTCTTATCATTCGTACGTTTGTTCTGTCTCATTTCCATATTAATCTGCTGTTGCTGAGTTTTCTTTTCAAATTCCATGTGGAAATACAGATATTTATTTTATTCACATGCATGTTTATGTTGTATCAATAATATATTAACTACATGCCATAGAACTCATTGACTAAGTTTTTTTTTAATCATCTGACTTCCCTTAGTGCCCTATTGATATATAAAATGAAATAAAGAGTGGAAGAGTTGTTCAAGACAAAAAAGGATTGATCTCAATAGAAGAGAATGGCAACTCCGACTCACCAGGTTGCCCAGTTGTGGATGGAGGGGCAGCCTGGGCTGTGGGCAGGCCCACACAGCAGGATCCATTGAAAATGGCTACTGTAATGTGTTCTATGCAGGCTTCAGGCACAGGGGACACTAGGATTCTGGCCATTGGGTTCCACATCCTCCCATTGGCAGGCTCCGACAATTTGAAAATATGCTGCAGGACAGACCGGCGTGACACGGTTTTCAGTCTGGTCCGCCTCCCCTGCTTAAAAATGGGAGCTCCAAGATTCCCCAGCTAGTTCCCAGCTCATAAGAGATCTGCTGCCTCTTGGCCCGTAGAGGAGAGGAGGCAATGGTACTGCAGTACCGAGCGTCCCTACGGGTGTAGGGCCTAGAGCCCAAAACAATGTGCACACTCAACTGGTAGCAGTTTCCTTCTTTAGTCAAGCCTAATGCTGTTCCAAATCATGTGGCTTAAATGGGCCATAGCAGGCTGGGAACTGTCTACTCTGGGGACTTCTGATGGGAGGAGGCCTATCATGTTTTGTCTACTGCGTGGCTGCTGTGCAAAATATATTGGTCCAAGTATGAGTTTCACCTGATTAAGACAGCCTACACATTTGCCTTCTTTGGTACCTTTAGGTGAGGGGAGCTAGCTGCTGAATCAAAACAGGATACTTTAAGCAGAGCATTGCACCGGCAAAATGTGAGGGGGGACTTGGTCCGACATTTAAGATCCCCTAAGATGGGCCAGTAATGCAGGGGTTGGAGTGTATGGTTAAAACCATGGAGGGAGGGCAGCTCTTGTTCCATCCAGTCAGCATGGGTCTTTTGGCTCATCGCCTGGAGGAGGAGGCACCTCTCTTGGTGCATTCCAATGGTGCACCACTGACATAATGCCAGTTGATCAAGCTGGTTTTCCACTGGACAACTTTGCTTCCCATTCCTTTAGAATCAGTGTGGCAATGGAGGAAGCAGCCCTGGGTTTACCTCCAGAGTGCACAAAAGGAAACTGAGAAATGGCAATCAGCTGCATACAACATGTATATCCGTCCCCCTATAGTAAAGCACTGACAGTGTGTTTTCTCTTAGCTTCTTCATCAGATCTGCCTCAGGAGATCTGGTTGGTCAGGCATAGATCTACTGGGCCACAAGATATGCTGAAAGCTGGGGTTGAAACCTCACTTTTGATGGAGCAGTGACCATGTGTTGGAGCCATCTAATGCCTTTTTCATGGAGTCAGCCTACCTGGAAGTGCCTATCAGATGTGCTGCTGCCACAACTAGGGGAGAATGACTTGCCATCATTGAAAGGACTTGACTTGATTTGTTCTATCAAAGCAAACTTGGATTTTATACCAACTTGCTATCTCACAATCTGTAGGATGTGATTTGAACACTGATTCTAATGCTGTATAAGATGCTTGGGACCTTCTCAAGGTGGGCATTTCTGGGCAAAAGGTGACAAGGTGATTGGTCACATGGTGTCATCCTGCAGTGGCAGCTGGATCTAGCACACTGGCATCCCCTACAAGTTGGCAGACCTCTTCCACAATGAGAGAGTGTGACTATTGGACTGGGGACAGGATGTGGGGCTAAAGGGTGTTCAGAAAGCCATGGTTGATTCAGAAAGTCATGGTTGCAGCTACATGGGTGTTCAGAAAGCCATGGTGTTCAGAAATCCATGGTTGCAGCTACAGTTGTCTGGCAGAAGCTGAGCAGTGTCCAGCTTTTGTGTTGGTTGGGGCATTGAGGTGGATCCAGGTGGTGCTGGCATAGCTGGCAGGAACCTATTGCCTCTGGGTAAGGAGAAATCCCTTTAAGGGGGGCTGGGGACAGGGTGTTGGTCTGGGCTCACTCAGGGGGGCCAAAGGCCTGGCTCTGTAGCCAGGTGGCAGGAAGCCATGGAGTGGCATAAGTCTGTGTGGTCTTCCAAAGGACTGTCACTCCTGGTATTGACCCTCAGCAAACTGCTGATGGGTGGTGGTAGCATCAGGAGGCACTCAGGGCTCTTGATGCACTGGATCCATTCCCAATGCTGGGCCAGGAAAACTGCTGCAATTGTTTTGATAACCACTAAAGCTATGTCCTTTCCTCCAAAAGTAAGCTGGTTGTGATTATTGTTATTGTATGTGTTTTTAGATGACCCAGACCTGCTCAGCTTTAGGCCAACAATGTGCTTTGTACATTAAATGTCCCAGTTTCAATTCCTGGCATCATCAGTTAAAAAAAAAAATCTGCTTGTGACCTTGGTGAGAGCTTCTGCCAGTAAGGACAGACAAATGCAAACTTGAAAGACACATCTAGTTGCTGGTATAAATTAACTTCCTATGACACCAGATAAACATACAAGCCACTCCCTGTTCTCATACAATATACAGTAATTTCATGATCGGGATCTCAGCAAGGTATGGAGAAAGATTTAAACAATGTTGAGTGTGGATAAATGTTTCAAAAACACATAGTTATTGATTGATTGATCATAGCAGGTCCATAAAATATATAAAAAACAAGCTAGTTGTTTCATAACTGAATGCTCCACAGGCTATGGTCTGAATCATGTTGTAAGGTATGTGCAGCTTGGCACAGTTAGTTGTGGCTCATTGTCAAGTTGCAAGGACATATCTCAGTTGCTGTGATGGGTGTGGGATCAGGCGCATGACTGAGGCACATCCTGACATCTTATCAGTTCACCACTATACGTCACAGCAGGTTATTCAAACCTCTTTTTTTAACACTGATAGAACACCTCTATTTCTTCAAACATTTTGCCTAGTATCAACCATGAAGTTCAGACAGCTTCACAACATCTACAGCAAATGGGCTGTTCCCATGTAAAGTCTTCAAAAATATCTCTGTCAGATTTGCCAGAACTTAGTACCAATCTTCAATCCAGTGTTCTGTGCATTGTACCTCTATAAACAGAGGGATACAAAAATATATGTGCAGTGTGGTCCCACAAAGACAGAATCTTGACACCCAGAAAGCTTGCTTTCATCATCACTGAGGGCAATAGCATTAACCCTTATGAGGTTAATCTCTTGTTGAAACGTTTCTGCAGACTAATATGGCTACAACTCTGAAAACTATGACCTTATCAGGAAGAATGCTCTTCTACACTTAGACACTGTAAGTTTATTTCAGTGAGGTGTTCATTGCTGAGTGAAGCATATCTTCCTACTGCTACAGAAGAAGAGGATCTGTTGGATAGAGCCACCAGATTCCACCAAACAAGATCTGTTTTATCAAGGATAAGGCTTGCATGCTTTTATACCTGCCCAGCTCTTCTGGACTATGACCAGGAGAAGAAATCATTTGAGAGAAACCTTTCAGTAACGGACCAAGAAAAACCAAAATAAGACCCATGGTAATGAGAGCCTTTAGGGAAGCAATCTAATTAGAAACATGCAGGAAATAGTTTCATTTTGCTACTGCCTTTTGGCTAACAACTCCAAAAATGCTTGTGTGTGTGTTTCTTTATTGCTAAGGTAATGCTCAGGGAGAACCCTACATTCATAAAAAAAAAACAGAATATGTTATTTGAGCGTGATGCAACTTTTTTCTTTCCTCATAATTTCTTTTAGCAGCCTAACCTGACCCAGTTACATCACCAGCTCTGCTCCGCATAAGACCCACAAAGCAAAGCAAAAGCAAAGTATGCTGCTTATATGCCACCTCATAGTACTTAAAACAGTTGGTGGGTGGTTTACAATTTAATTATGCAGCCTACACATTGCTCCATGCCCAGCAAGCTGGCTACTTAATTTACCAACTTTGGAAGGATGGAAGGTTGAGTCAACCCCCTACTTGAGCCTGGGATCAAACTCAGGTCATGAGCAGAGTCTTGACTGCAGTACTGCAGTTTAACCACTGTGCCACAAGACTCCTCAAGAGGTCTTACCTTTTGCATGAGATCAAAACACCAAGTATTTCCCTACACATTTGCCTCAATTCATCTAAAAATGTCTCTCAGCTTCCCATGGCATTGGACAAACAAAAGTAGCAGCTTTTTTCCTGTGAAGATAAGCATGCAGCAACCACAAAAGGGCAGTCTAAATGCAAACAACCTGTCGAAAGCTATTACTTTTTGCAGTCCATACAAGGAGGTAATATTGATCTCAATTTCTAAAATTTTAATTTAATCAGTTTTTTACCAGAATGCAGAAAAACCATTCAAGCTGTGCAGAATCTCTCAAAGATGGGAGAATGAATGAATGAATGAATGAATAAATAAATAAATACACTAACACATGTGAATTCATAACTTATTCACTATTTCATGGCAAGAATGAAAAAGCTCTCTCTGACTGAAACTGCATGGCCAAATACTGTGGGATTTGCTCCATTTATAAAATGGGCAAATTCAAAGTATTTTTTAACTGATCACATGATGCAAAGGCCGATTCAAATTGGTTCAGCCCTTTTTGTTCCCAAAGCAGCTTTTTTCCCCCTCTGCCACTGGGCAGCTTCTACTTTTTAAAGCCAGAATTATTCAAACGGGCTTTTTCCTGCATGGTTAGTTGTGGTATGTTCTTATAAAGGACCTAAGACTGGTGGTTAACTACCGACTAGTGGCGAACCTCCCTCATTTGGGCAAAGTGTTGGAGCGGGTTGTGGCCGGGCAACTCCAGGCGCTGCTGGATGAAACGGATTTTCTGGATCCATTTCAATCAGGTTTCAGGCCGGGTTTTGGTACGGAGACTGCCTTGGTCGCCCTGTACGATGACCTTTGCCGGGAGAGAGACAGGGGGAGTGTGACCCTGTTGATACTCCTGGACCTCTCAGCGGCTTTCGACACCATCGACCATGGTGTCCTTCTGGATAGGCTGGCTGGGTTGGGAGTTGGGGGCACCACTTTATGGTGGTTCCGCTCCTTCCTGGCTGACCGTGTCCAGAGGGTGGTGCTGGGGGACAGTTGCTCTGTCCCATGGCATTTATGTCATGGGGTTCCTCAGGGCTCAATACTGTCCCCCATGCTGTTTAACATCTACATGAAACCGCTGGGAGAGGTCATCAGGAGGTTTAGGCTGAGGAGTCAGCAATATGCTGACGATATTCAGCTCTACCTCTCGTTTTCCACCAATCCAGGTGAGGCAGTTTCTGTGCTGAACTCATGTCTGGACCTGATAATGGACTGGATGAGGGTTAATAAATTGAAACTCAATCCAGACAAGACGGAAGTGCTGTTAGCGGGTGCTTCACCGGACAGGCTGGAGGGCCATTTCCCTGCCCTGAATGGGGTTACACTCCCCCTAAGGGACAGGGTCCGCAGCCTGGGGGTGCTCCTGGACCCCAGTCTAACTCTGGAAGCCCAGGTGGACTCGGTGGCCAGAGGCGCCTTCCTTCAGCTGCGGAAATTATACCAGCTACGGCCCTACCTGGAGCGGAGTCTCATGACAGTTACACACGCACTGGTAACATCTCACATAGATTACTGCAATGCGCTCTATGTGGGGCTGCCTTTGAAGACGGTCCGGCGACTGCAACTGGTCCAGAATCGAGCTGCGCGGCTGGTGAGTGGTGGGGCCGCTAGGGAACATATCAAGCCGATTCTGTTTAAATTACATTGGCTACCAGTTGCTGCCCGGGCCCAATTCAAAGTGCTTGTTTTGACATATAAAGCCCTAAACGGCTTGGGCCCTGGATACCTGAAGGACCGCCTCCTTCCACATGAACCTACCCGGCAGTTAAGATCTAGCCAGGGGGCCCTTTTGAAAGAGCCGTCCCTCAAGGAGGTAAGAGGGATGGCTTGTAGAGAAAGGGCCTTTTCGGCAGCTGCCCCCAGACTATGGAATGCCCTCCCGACTGAGATTCGTCTGGCGCCGACGCTGATGACATTTCGGTGCCAGGTCAAAACCTTCCTGTTCCAGAAGGCTTTTAATTGAAATAATATCAGCTGTGGGTCCTGATGGCAATTTTTAGAGTATATATTTTAATTGCATTTTAATTGTTTTGTCCTTTTATTGTATTTTAAATGTTGTAAGCCGCCCAGAGACCTTTGGGTAGTGTGGGCGGCATATAAGTTAAATAAATAAATAAATAAATAAATAAAGACAGGGGGCATGTCTGTATATGGCATTTCAGTTATGTAAGCAGTTGGGGCATGATTTTCAAGACTAGAATTTGATTTTCCAAATTCTTTTCCCCAGTTGCCCTCCATTTTTTTTTAATTTAAAAAATCTTACATAGATGGGATTAGCATTAGAATAGAACAACCTATCATCTTATTGCTGGGTTCTCATTATATTGTTTCCCACATTTATGCCCCCTAAAAGAATCTGCAGAGGTGGGACCAGAGGAAGGAAGGAAGGAAGCCCCTCACTGCAGATTGATCACTGTGATTCCAAACATAATACAGGCCACAAATCAGTGTAATTGCATCTTTAGTCTCCCTTTTGTTTACTATGCAAACACAAACAGTTCAAGATATATGCACTTACTATTATTTGATGGCACCCAGTGAGGGATAGCCCATCAATCTCCCTGGATAATAGATTCTATTACAAATTTAATCACACCTTCAAAATAATTCTCCTAACGCTTAGCCTGCCATTGGAGCCCAGTAGATAAATATTCTTGTTTTTTTGAGGGCCATATATATCCCATGTATTTTCTTTACAAAACAAAAAAGACCCAGCCAAAGAGCTAGTATCCAAATGTTGTTCAGAGTCTCTCCACCCACTCTGATTTTTCTGTTCCCCTTGCAAAACAAAATGTGAAATGGCATCTTAACGTCAAAGTCACAATTCTACAGGTCAGCTACACATTAACACACATACACTGTTCCAACAATCCATGGATATGTGCAGCCTATAAAGGCTTAAATAGAACCAGCGATTGTACCAATCAACCTGATGAAGAGCAGTCCCTAATGTGACAAACCACATAGTCAGAAAATTATCTTTCAAGACACTGTGAGTGTTTACTGTTCATTTTCTGCCTGACCTTCAAGTACATATGCATGCCAGGAAATGAGGCCAGGGTAAATTTTATTACTCAATGACAGTAAAAGGATTCCAAATTTGTCTTCTTCCTTCCTCAGTGTGAATGAAATGACAATTCTAGACTGTGATAGGATTAAAGTGTGTCCTTTTCTTTCTAAACAGCCGGACTAAAGTAAGATGTCCTTCAAACTTTGCTGACCTAACAACTTCCTTGACATTTTTTAGAGTGTACAATTGGTAGTAATTTGCTTTTGCTAACACTGACTTGTAACAAGTTTCTATATGGAGATTCAGTGAACCTTTTAATGGGAGCTTTTTTACCTCCCAAATCTTCTCCATTTGAATATGACATTCCCAATTGATTTTGCAATGGAACCAGTCAATTGTTTCATTCCTAAAATTACTAAACGTTATACCAAATCAGGCAGAAGTGTCACAATTGCCACTTCATTTCATCTGTGTCCTTTTCCTTTACTCTCATATTATCAATGCACAGGGTTTAATTTTAGGCTTTAAAAAAGCTGTCTTTGGTAACTTGTTCTTGAGTAATCCCATAACTCCATGCCTGCTACTGCAACTCTCCTTCCTGATCCAATTTGTGTCCCCTTTAGAGTAGCCACACATCCTTTTTAGGGAATTCCAGACACCAATGAGGAAGCTTTCAGAAAACAATCTTCTTTTTGACAGCAGTCCTTTATTTGAAAGGTTGATCAGTCCAATTCTGATTTGAAGATAAAGATGAAATTGCCCTTCCTCAGTATACTGTTAGCAAATATTTTCCCCCAATCTGAAGCATATTTGTGTGCATTATCCCAGGTATATGCACTTCTGTGCCCACATCTGTGCCCACATAACATTTGTTTGTGTGTATATATTTGAATTGTGAATCAACATTCTGGGAAGTGCAGCTTTCAAGATGCAAGTGTGTTGCTTATGTTTGAGATGTCTTAATTTGTCAAGTCTGAGCACAAAGCTGAATATGATGAATGTTTGCTGCATCCTTATTCCTCGATGCTCTCATTGCTCGTTTACTCAGAGAGTAGATAAACAGGCAGCAAAAGAAAGGTGGTCAGAATGTCTGGTTATTATTTTTGTTATTTTACAGTCCCCAAAAAGGAAGGTGGTTTACTTCCAGTTAGAGATCTAAGATGAATCAAGAGTTATATAACAAAAAAAGTTTGGGGCAGTAATTTTGCTATCAATCATATCTTTGTTGAAGAAGGGAGATTGATTCACGATAGACTTAAAGGATGCATACTTTCATATTTCTATAAGGTCAGACCATTGTTGTTTCCTCTGTTTTGCTGTAGGCCACAAAATTTACCAATTCAAGTTGCTTCCTTTTGGTCTATCAGTAGATCCAGGAGTTCTCACAAAGTGACAAAGAAGTCTGATTTTAAAAAACTCTATACATTTGTCACCAAGGACCTAAGAAAGGTCAACAGGTATCTTCTCATCATTTATCCAAGTGAGTTACTAATACTACAACACTGGGTTATGAAACTGGAAAAATAGATGTTTACTGGTCATTTTCCCCCTAAAAATAATACCAATTTGAACACGCTTTTTAATTTTTTTTAAATTCTGATTGTTATTGTATTTTTAAGTAATTACAATTCCTGTGCAAACTGGCATCGTTCCTGCACATAATTTCATAGAAAGTGTATAGAGCTGCACCAAAACAGGAGAAAACAGAGGGAGGGGGGAAATCAACTGGAAAAAAGCAGACCAAGGTATCATTGCTGTGGGGAGCCAGGAACTCTCATTTATAGAGGGGAAAGTCTCACTGAGAAGTCTCAGTATGAGAAGACTTACAAATTGCTGAGAATGAGAAATGTTTCAAGCATGAGATTTTTTCAAGTATTCTTCACATTCCTACCTCAGAAAAATTCATAATGCTAATCCTGCCTCTACACTGATAAAATACAACATAGAAGCAATTATTTTGCAAGTGTATCAAAAGTGTGTGTGTGTGTGTGTGTACGTATGTGTGCATGATTTTTTTTCCTAAGCTATATGCAAACACTCTTCTGTTGGCAGATAATTGGGAGATGGCATGGGGTTTCATTACATTTACCTAGAGTGAAAAGTTATCCATCAGTTCCCATGGAGATCTAGAAGACTTTTATGTCTACTTGGAAATATATTGGCAATTTGACCAAAATCTCCAACCTCTGTACTCAACTGGACCTACTGCCATTCCAGAGTATTGTGCAGGATGCAAATGATGGCCATCAGAAAAAGAAATTATGAGGAATATTCAGATTAAATCTTGCAAAATTGTTTGATTTCTTTTGTACCAAGGGTGTGAAAAAAAATTACAGAAATCTGAAATCCAGAAAATTCCATCTTAACTTATGGATGCATATGCATTAGTGACACGTATATATGTATATATTCTCTCTGTGTGTGCACGCGCACATGCATGCGTGCGTGCATGTGATCTGTGCTGTCTAGTTGGTTCTTACACATGGTGATCCTAGTCGGATTTCCAAGATACATGAAATATGATACTTGAGTCCTAGTCCTTACACTTACCTTACCTTACCTTAACCACTGTGCTACACTGCCTCTTATTTGTATGCATATGTGAATACGAATGAAAAAAGAAGATCAAAAGTAGAACACCTTATGCATGCTCCAGTTCACATTTCTAGATATAATTCTAGTTAAATCATATTTCAGGAACGATGGAATACAAAGAAAATGAATCTATTGAGCGAAAAAGCAACAGAACAGTTAAATCTGTTTATCCCTAGTTAAACATGAAGTCAACATTTCTTTGTCAACAAGAAATCAATATCATATTTCACCATAGATATCACAGGCACTTCAAAATTAGAAATTAGATTTCTATGAGAAGATAAATCTCTCCTAGACATTATAAATGTCTTGGTGAAATAATTACTGTAGCTTAATTCGTCTGACCTGACTTGTCATACATTGCACCAAAGCTATATACCTTGAAACGATATAATTGTACAGCTGTAAAGTTTAAAGTCCAATTCTTATTATTGTAGAAAAAGGTACACTAACATTAAGAACAGAATAAAGCAATAAAAGAAGATAAAAGCCCATATTCAAAATTCTAACATATTTACCTTGGTTTTTCTCAATTGTAAAATTGGGATTGTTGACCATTTCAGGTGGAAGGCTGTAAACAAAATAATGTCCATTTTTAGGATCATCTTTGTCAATAACTCTCATGGTGTGAATGACCTAAAAAAGGAAAGAAAGAATAAAGGGTTACCTAAAGCTGAAACAAAAGTTTGTTTACCCGAGTAAGTGTAAAAAAGGTGAACAACCAACCAACATAGTATAAAAACTCTTCATGAAGTTCAAAACGTACTTCAAATAGTTCCTGAGCCCTCTAGAACATTCCTTTTTATCATGATTCTTTATTACGGTCACAGACCAGCAAGATTATAAGAAAACAGAACATACAGAAAAAAAACTCCTATATGTAGTATATGAATCCGTCTTTCAAGGTGATTGCAACATTTTCTCATTGCAACAGTCCTTTTTAAAGGACAAGCATGTGACTGAAGGAAGGGCAGGCATGCTGGGGCGAGGAGACAGATCTAGTGGAAGTACACTATTAGACCCTGAGCTAGCTAGCAACTGAATATACAGAATCATATTTTATTCTGACAGTTCCTCAGTACAGGGGAGCTTTCTTTCTAGCAAGGGCCCCTAAATAAAAATTAAAAAGACACAGAAATAAAACACAGAGTGGCCGTGCACATGAGAGACACACACACAATCTAGTATAATAATCAGGGATGGGTACTCAAGTCATGGGACTCGCTGTCAAGTTGAACTTAAAGTCGCACCAGTGACTTGACTCAGACTAAGTTGTTGGTTTTTTTTTTTTTTTAATGACTCTGACTCAACTCGCGACTCAGAATCCACCCACCCACTCCTCTTTTTCTGGGGAGGAAAGCTTGTTTTTAATAGGGACTCGGACTTGGGGCTTGGGACTCAGGACTTAGTACTAGAGACCCAAAGACTTACCAACATCCCTGATAATAATACTTTATAGGGGGCACTGCTATGGAAAGTCCTAAGTTTTAAGCTTGCTGTGGCTTATGGATTCAGCATGCCCTAATTAGGCTGTGTTGTGGGACTGGGTTGCTTCCTTTTCTGTTTACTGCTGGGTTTTTTTTTTCTCTGTATGGACAAGGTATGCTATTTTTGCTTGCTTCTCCTTCAGTCTAGCCATCACTGTAGCTGTATCATCCCTTTGGTTTTCAATGCTTCAGTAACAGCCCAGGTTTAATCATGTTGTCATTGAGGTACTTCTCCCTAACTACATCAAGGCCTACTTTTGAGTAAGAACGCTTATGACTGTAGCCTAAGAGCATGTAACATTGGCTGTATCATCTCTAAGAATTCCTGGCTGTTCTATCTATCACTGAACGTTACTTGCTCAGAAATTCCACATAAGCCTAAGTGTTGCATGGGTAGCTGTTGTTAGCTGTACCTCTTATTAACTGTATCTCCTTTGACAGGTGCTAAATTAGCATAACACACTAGGTAGATTGTCTTCTCACCAATTATTTTCACTGTGAACTGTTGTTCTTCTTCTCTTGTGTGCATTCTTGTCTTTATATACAAACAGGCTGACCCTATTGTATTTTGTGGCCTTTTTTGGACCCACTGTTTATTTATTTATTTATTGAATTGATGGCTAGATAGATGGCTAGACAGATAATTAAAGAGACGGAGAAAGATATTACAGGTATATCTCTATGTGACACTTTTTAATACATGTTGTTTTGTTACTCTTTGGGGTGCATTTTTAATTTGTGTTTGAATTACCATTGCATCTGTTGTGGCAACCTCTTAGCATCTGTACTAAGAAGGCATTTAATTTGACTAAAACAGGAGAGAACTAAACCCTATTCATGTTGTATCATTTAAGCATGGATGCAAACGGCATAAGTACAGACAGAGTTCTGACTCCTGTCCTCTGAAGATGCCAGCCACAGAGACCGGCGAAACGTTAGGAAGAACAACCTTCAGAACACGACCAAAGAGCCCGAAAAACCCACAACAACCATCAGATCCCAGCTGTGAAAGCCTTCGAGAAGGCATAAGTATCATTTATGCATGGATCACACTACCCCCACTTTTCTCATGGAATGAGTGACAGTGTCAGGGGGTGAGCCACCTCTTAACTGTGGACCCTGGAAAATCAGTTTCAACTTCTGCAGGGAAACTCAATACATAGAGGTGGCTTAACTATTTAGGCTGCTATTTCCCCCTGCAGGGATCATCATTATGCAAGAGAGCTAGTGTGGTGCAGTGGATAGAGTGTTGATCTAGAATTTAGGGGACCTAGGTTCCAATCCCTGCTCAGCCATTAAGACTCACAGGAGGGAGGGGCTGCAATGGTAAACCGCTTATTGAATTTTTCACATATTTCAATAACCTTATTAGAGTTGTCATAAGTAGGAAATGACTTGATGGCACACAACAATGATAGCTGTCATGTGGAGAACCTCCGCCCATAGAATTTCTCCTCTTCAGACCATTGTTCAACACATTAGGAAGTGATGATGGAGGGCATGGGGCTAGCACACTCTTCTTTCTTAAACCAAATTACATATGCCTGAACAAGTTAATAGTGGATGGGGCTTGTGAATTTCATTAGGGAGGAATCCCTTCCCCTATATCTTCCCCCATAATTTAAACTCTGTTCTAGTACTGTTTCAATACATTCAGACTTCTGTACACACCAGTGAGTCAGCCATCCTCTGATCTAAGCAGCATATGACCTATTTTGCCTGAAGACAAGTTCTGACTAGGAAATCTATGTACCTAGGGAATAACAGGTTGTATGAAGAAGCATTTCAGAAAATATTCAGGTTCTGGTTCTCCTTCCTTCTCCTCTCAAGCCTATCAAATATCTTTGGTTATTCAGACACTATTTGCCCTTAGGCTGACTACTATTATCACCACTACTGCTCCCTGTCATTCATGGTTGTATCCAACAATGTGCAAGTTGTTAGGTAGCAATTCTACAATTATTTCTGTCTCCTTAAACCAAATGTACTGTTGTGTCACATCTACTCCAAATGGACATGGACACGGGTCTTACAGCAAGATGAAGAATCTGCTGCCTCCTTTTTTTTTTTTAACCACTTCTCTGTTACCATTGTGGAACTAGGAATAAAAAGCCATCTGTTTGAGGCAGGCGTTCTGCAATATCTTGTACCAAAACCTTCTCCCATCACAGCTTCACTGGTGTTGCCTTTGCTTCCCTACACCAAGTAAGCTTAGTGCACTCTGGAGTAAACAGTAAAGTGAGGCACTGGTGGGCATTCAAGAATGGAACAAGTGGACCTTAGCTGTGGTAGATGACTCCTCACCATACTGTAATTGCAAGAGAGCAAGCAAGGACCTTAAATCTGGGAATGCTTCTGTTCAAGCTCCTCACAACATCCCTTCTTGAACCCATCATCATTCTTGATCATTGACTTATCAGCCATGTGTTCTATTAATACCCTTTGCAAGCCAGTAAAGTTGATTGACACAGAATGCAATGAAGTTTTTAAGCCATAAAGGCTTGAGAAATTCACTGCATTCTGTAGTAATCAACTAAACTGCACAATTGCCTATGTGATGAAGAAACTCATTTCTCTCTCCAAATCTGAACACAATATCCATCAATTTTAGCAGAGGACAAAATGCAAATATCACTTCTTTTCTCTCATTGTTGGAGGAAAGGCAGGATACTAATCTGATGACTGGATGATGACCAGATAGCTCCAGTTTCAAGCCTTCACTTGACCATGAAATTCCCTGAATGACCTTAAGACAGGTCTAACATCCTAACCCATCTGATTGGCTTGGAATGAGATTAAAATGGGAAAGAGGAGAGCTACACACACTCCCTCAGTGAAGGAACTGAGGAGGAGAAGGAAGAGAAAGCAATCACATAATTTCGTCCCACTTTCTCCACCAACTGCATCTCTCAGATTAAAAGCAAGATGAGATTATCCAAATTCATAGACCTTAGACTGTAAAGAAGTAGGTGCAAATTTGTGGCACCCTGGATCTACTATGGGCTACACTAGCCCTCTGAAAATATAACTGGAAGTCCATTTATGGTTTTGGAAAGCCCTGTTTCAGGGGTCATGGGGGAAACTGTGGCTTGTTTTAAGGAATAACCACTGCTCTTCTCTCAGGAGCAACAAATCTTTTGTTTAATTATTTATGGCAAGGGGAGAGGTCAAGTGCGTGTACAACAGGTGGAGGGGTTACATAGAGCCCACAGGCCCTGTTACGTGCTTGTCTTTTTTTGGACAACTGGGGTAGATCTCCCAGTTAACCTTCCACTGAACTTGAACCAGGAGTTGTGCACTCATCTTCATGTTTATTTTTGCTTTTATTAAATCATTTCCTGCACCACCCTCCCACACTTTGTCGGGGGGAGAAAGATGCAGGATATTGAAAGAAATACTGTTAGGAAAAATTTGGGTTCCCATAGCAACCTTCATCTCACCCCTGTGTACATACAATCAGTGCATCCAAGCAGATTTTTTAACCATTTACACATATAGAATATCATGCAAACAACAACAGCAAAGGTTTGTGTTTTGTGGGCTCTGAACAAGTTCAAACAATTGTACTATCCTAGTCTTCTTGCTGTGCTCACAGTTAAATCCCATCGAGCACCACCCCCAGTGCTGAGTGATCACTTAATGAATGACCATTATTATAGTAATTCCTCGGCACTTTCTGGCTCAGAGATTACAGCATAAGAAAATGAAAGGGAGAGGGGCATTCATGATTGACCTGCCATTATAATGTTTCCCAGAATTTATTGCCTTTGCAAGATGCAGTGCTGTGAATTGCCTGAAAGATCTACATAAAGGGGGAAAAAAGTGCCTGGGAAAATATTGTTTGAAGAAACAATAATGATATACTTGTTCTTTCAGACGGTTGTATGTTGCCCTTGATCTTTTCAAAGGTGGAAAATAAAGTACCTAGATTAGAGCAAACGGTAGCAATTCCTATTCAGGAATTGGCTATGGCAGCAGCAAACACAAAGGAGAAAAGGAGAAAAGAAGGGAAAGAGAAGGAGAGAAAAAGAGAGAAAGAGAAACATGCCAAGGACTATAGAGGGCCACAAACCATTATTCCACAGTTCAATGCAGTTCAGTGGTTTGGCCACACAGCTGTTCCATGGGTGGCCCAGCATCCTAGCCCTGCCTCCTCTGGCAGGCGCCCACTCAGAGGCAGCAGTGTGGCTTCCCACCTCTGCCTCCTCTGCATGCTGCCTCTGAGTGGACGCTCACTGGAGGAGACGTGGCTGGGAAGAACTGCAGTTCGTGCTCAACTCTAGATGGCACCTTTAGTTCTAATTTCAACCAGATGTGTACGGATTGGTAGTGGAGCTTTTTGGGATGGCAGCATCCAGAATTCCCAAGGTTCCCTGACCAGTACTCAAAAAGCCATAATCACAAAAGGAATTAACTATCCCATAACTACCTCTTATGATGTCTATGTTAGGTCCCAGCTGACCTTTCTTCAGTCATTCAGGAAAGGTGGAAGAAAATAACGATCTCACCATAGATTAGAAGTAGAAGAGCTTTGGTAATATGAGGGTAGGGAGAGCACTCTCTGAACAGTTCTTGCTTTACTTAATTTTATGAAGTGGTCAAGGATTTTTTGCTTGAGAGTCCTTTTTAAAGTCTAACTTTTGGTATTCCTCTGGGGACAACATTATCTTTTAAAGTTAAGTCACGTAGGTACTCATTCCCAAATCACTAATATTCTTCTTCCAAGCCTTCCTGCATATATTGTCCCCCCAGGGATTTGGATTGGATGGTAGTAAAACTAGGGTATGACTTCTATTCACCTTTCATCTGAAGCAGGGGTGGGCAACGTATACACTCCCAGATATCCTTAGTCTCCATCTCCTATCAGCAGGGCCTCAGCAAGCATAGCTAAAGAGAGAAATGATGGAAATACAGCCTAGCACTTAATAACCACATGTTCCCCATCTCTGGTTTGCTAGAGTATAATTGGGAACGATTTCTTTCAACTTCATGGCAAATGTTTCTTCAAAAGTCAGCTGGACTTGTCACTTGCAGTTTCAAGCAGTTTCAGTGCGAGAGAAGGACAAAATGTGTTGTTTTATATTTTTCAAAAAATGCCAGAGAATAAGGCTAGTACCTTTCCCCACAGCAAACTCAAAAGGACAGCCTGATTCATGAAAAGGATGCAGACAACCCAGCCAATGCTACAAAATTTGGCAGTTTATCCAAGAAGGCAATATTTACTACATTTTCCAATAATTCATATTTTTCAGAAATAAACAGTTGAAAATGTGGAATTCTCTCTGAAACCCCCACCAATATGGCAATAGGGGCTTTCTCTCTTGTTGCTCCCAGACTTTGGAACTCCCTCCCACTGGAGGCAAGGCAAGCCCCATCTTTGCTGTCCTTCTGCAGGCAGGCAAAGACCTTTCTCTTCAGGCGGGCTTTTCTTTACTGACCCACTTTCGGAGTGGGGATTTTAAATGGGTGCCTTACCATGTTGAATGTGTTTTTGGTGTTTTGTTTACCATGTTGTAGTGTGGTATTTGACCCTTTCTATTATTGGTATACTTACTGTATCTAGCTTTAAATATTATATTTTAATTATATAAGCCACATTGGGTTCTTTTATGGAGAAAGGTGGGGTAAAAATATTTTTAATAAATAAATAATAATAATAATCTTGCAATTTTAAGTGGTAAGTGACAAGAATGAAAGAAACTGTAACAGAAGAGGTCTCTGGAGCCCCATGAGCCCACCAAATCTATAGTCAATTGAAACAAATTTCAAAATGAACTCAAAATCTCTGTGTCTGCTTGTGAGAAATGGGGGAGGAAAGCTTGAAAAGGCACTGGGAATGTGAGTAAGTTTGAGATTCAAATTTAAAAGATAGATTTTAAAATGCAGAGGATTGTCAACACTCTTTCCAGATTTTGGGGAATAATGTAGCCAATCTTAAGATGTTGGGTTGCATAGGGCTGTGTGCAGATGAGAAGTAATTCCTTTACTGAGATCACTCTCTCTTAACTAGCCCATACACTGAAATTATTAAGAAGTCTTCTATAATCAACTGGTTGAAATCAACAAGTTGAGCTAAGGAGAAAAAAAAAGTAAAGGCAAAGATTCCCCTTGACAATTAAGTCCAGTCATGTCCAACTCTAGGGTCCAGTGCTCATCCCCATTTGTTTGTTGATAGACACTTTCCGTGGTCACGTGGCTGACATGACTAGACACGGAATGCCGTTCCCTTCCCACCAAAGTGGTATCTATTCATCTACTTGCATTTTGCACGCTTTTGAAGAGCTAGGGTGGCAGGAGCTGGGACAAGCAAGGAGAGCTCACCCCCATCACACGGATTCGAACTGCCGACCTTCTGATCGACAAGCCCAGTGGCTCAGTGGTTTAACCTGAAGTGCCACCTGCATCCCCAAGAAGAAGAAAAAAGGAAGGCCTTATTTGAAGTGATACTTCTTTAAAAGATTTAACAACAACAACTTCTCCCTCATGGCATTGGTAAAGCCACTCCTTAGCAGCTTTCAAAGAGCTTTCCTCCCCAGTTTTTATTTTATTTTATTTTTCTCTTCTCTTTCTTTCCCCCCGTCAAAAATTGGTTGAGCTACCTTACTGAACCCCTTCACGGATTGCTGCCTTGTCATGGCGAAGGGGCTTGAGTAATTCAGAGAAGCTATGGGCTATGCTGTGCAGGGACACCCAAGACGGACAGGTCATAGTGGAGAGTTCTGACTAAACGCGATCCACCTGGAGCAGGAACTGGCAAGCCACTCCAGTATCTTTGCCAAGAAAACCCCATGAACAGAAACAAAAGGCTAAAAGATATGACGCTGGAAGATGGGCCCCTCAGGTCGGAAGGCGTCCAACATGCTACTGAGGAAGAGCGGAGGACAAGTACAAGTAGTTCCAGAGCTAATGAAGCGGTTGGGCCAAAGCCGAAAGGACGCTCAGCTGTGGACGCACCTGGAAGTGAAAGGAAAGTCCGATGCTGCAAAGAAGAATACTGCATAGGAACCTGGAATGTAAGATCTACGAACCTTGGTAAGTTGGATGTGGTCAAACAGGAGATGGCAAGAATAAACATTGACATCCTGGGCGTCAGTGAACTAAAATGGACGGGAATGGGCGAATTCAATTCAGATGATTACCATATCTACTATTGTGGGCAAGAATCCCGTAGAAGAAATGGAGTAGCCCTCATAGTCAACAAAAGAGTGGGAAAAGCTGTACTGGGATACAATCTCAAAAATGATAGAATGATTTCAATACGAATCCAAGGCAGACCTCTCAACATCACAGTAATCCAAGTTTATGCACCAACCACCGATGCCGAAGAGGCTGAAATTGACCAATTCTATGAAGACTTACAACACCTTCTAGAACTGACACCAAAGAAAGATGTTCTTCTCATTCTAGGGGACTGGAATGCTAAAGTAGGGAGTCGAGAGATAAAAGGAACAACAGGTAAGTTTGGCCTTGGAGTTCAGAACGAAGCAGGGCAAAGGCTAATAGAGTTCTGTCAAGAGAACAAGCTGGTCATCACAAACACTCTTTTCCAACAACACAAGAGGTGACTCTACACATGGACATCACCAAATGGGCAATACCGAAATCAGATTGATTATATTCTCTGCAGCCAAAGATGGAGAAGCTCTATACAGTCAGCAAAAACAAGACCTGGAGCTGATTGTGGCTCTGACCATCAGCTTCTTATAGCAAAATTCAAGCTTAAACTGAAGAAAGTAGGAAAAACCACTGGGCTAGCCAGGTATAATCTAAACCAAATCCCTTATGAGTACACAGTGGAAGTGAAGAACAGATTTAAGGAACTAGATTTGGTGGACAGAGTGCCTGAAGAACTATGGATGGAGGCTCATAACATTGTACAGGAGGCAGCAACAAAAACCATCCCAAAGAAAAGGAAATGCAAGAAAGCAAAGTGGCTGTCCAACGAGGCCTTACAAATAGCAGAGAAGAGAAGGGAAACAAAATGCAAGGGAGATAGGGAAAGCTACAGAAAATTGAATGCGGACTTCCAAAGAATAGCAAGGAGAGACAAGAGGGCCTTCTTAAATGAACAATGCAAAGATATAGAGGAAAACAATAGAAAGGGAAAAACCAGAGATCTGTTCAAGAAAATTGGAGCCATTAAAGGAACATTTTGTGCAAAGATGGACATGATAAAGGACAAAAATGGTAGGGACCTTACAGAAGCAGAAGACATCAAGAAGAGGTGGCAAGAATACACAGAGGAATTATACCAGAAAGATCTGGATGTCCCGGACAACCCAGATAGTGTGGTTGCTGACCTTGAGCCAGACATCCTGGAGAGCGAAGTCAAGTGGGCCTTAGAAAGCATGGCTAACAACAAGGCCAGTGGAGGAGATGGCATTCCAGTGGAACTATTTAAAATCTTAAAAGATGACACTGTTAAGGTGCTACACTCAATATGCCAGCAAGTTTGGAAAACTCAGCAGTGGCCAGAGGATTGGAAAAGATCAGTCTACATCCCAATCCCAAAGAAGGGAAGTGCTAAAGAATGCTCCAACTACCGTACAATTGCACTCATTTCACACGCTAGCAAGGTTATGCTCAAAATCCTACAAGGCAGGCTTCAGCAGTATGTGGACCGAGAACTCCCAGAAGTACAAGCTGGATTTCGAAGGGGCAGAGGAACTAGAGACCAAATTGCTAACATGCGCTGGATTATGGAGAAAGCCAGAGAGTTCCAGAAAAACATCTACTTCTGCTTCATTGACTATGCAAAAGCCTTTGACTGTGTGGACCACAGCAAACTATGGCAAGTTCTTAAAGAAATGGGAGTGTCTGACCGCCTTATCCATCTCCTGAGAAATCTATATGTGGGACAGGAAGCAACAGTTAGAACTGGATATGGAACAACTGATTGGTTCAAAATTGGGAAAGGAGTACGACAAGGCTGTATATTGTCCCCCTGCTTATTTAACTTATATGCAGAATACATCATGAGGAAGGCTGGACTGGATGAATCCCAAGCCGGAATTAAGATTGCCGGAAGAAATATCAACAACCTCAGATATGCAGATGATACCACTCTGATGGCAGAAAGTGAGGAGGAATTAAAGAACCTCTTAATGAGGGTGAAAGAGGAGAGCGCAAAAAATGGTCTGAAGCTCAACATCAAAAAAACTAAGATCATGGCCACTGGTCCCATCACCTCCTGGCAAATAGAAGGGGAAGATATGGAGGCAGTGACAGATTTTACTTTCTTGGGCTCCATGATAACTGCAGATGGTGACAGTAGCCACGAAATTAAAAGACTCCTGCTTCTTGGGAGGAAAGCGATGACAAACCTAGACAGCATCTTAAAAAGCAGAGACATCACCTTGCCGACAAAGGTCCGCATAAAGCTATGGTTTTTCCAGTAGTGATGTATGGAAGTGAGAGCTGGACCATAAAGAAGGCTGACCGCCGAAGAATTGATGCTTTTGAATTGTGGTGCTGGAGGAGACTCTTGAGAGTCCCCTGGACTGCAAGGAGAACAAACCTATCCATTTTGAAGGAAATCAACCCTGAGTGTTCACTGGAAGGACAGATCCTGAAGCTGAGGCTCCAATACTTTGCCCATCTCATGAGAAGAGAAGACTCCCTGGAAAAGACCCTGATGTTGGGAAAGTGTGAAGGCAAGAGGAGAAGGGGACGACAGAGGATGAGATGGTTGGACAGTGTCATCGAAGCAACCAACATGAAGTTGACCCAACTTCGGGAGGCAGTGGAAGACAGGAGGGCCTGGCGTGCTCTGGTCCATGGGGTCACGAACAGTCGGACACGACTAAACGACTAAACAAACAACAACAACCTTACTGAAATCTAAATCCCTCTCCACAGACATTTTTTTTTGGGGGGGGGTGTTAAAAGAATGTTGAGGGACTGGATCTACAAATTGGATAATGACCAGGACTTAGCCTTAATAGACTCTTCAAATTTATCTCACTGGTACCATCTGCTGAAAACAAACCACTCAAGGGCACAATACTTACATACACTTACTTTTGCCTCCCTGAGAACTGCATTCACAGAACTTCATTTTCAAACCATGCCAATTGCTGTCTTAGACGGCAGGTACATGAATGTCCCTAAGCATCTAAGGCTGTGTATTTGCAGAGCAGGTGAAATAGAGGATGTTGTTCACTATTTACTCAACTGTCTGCTCTACCAAAACCCTAGAGAAAAATTCCTGGGTAACATTTTGGCTGCCCTACAGGAGGAAAGCCCTCAGATAAAGGTGGTCAGGTTACTTTTGGACTGTGACCCATATGTTACATACAGAACAGCGCTGTTTGAAAAAGTGGCCAGAAACATCCGCGCTAATTTCCTGACAGCCATCATGATCAATTGTGTGAGGGACTCCCAGATATGAAGAGTCTCTTATTATTTTATATGTCTGTGATTTTATCATGATTTTACTTGATCATATTTGTATTTTAAACAATTGTGACGCTTTTAGCCAATACAATTAACTTGAACTTGGAACTTGGTTGAGCTTTTAAAAGATAGTGCTAGTTTCTGCTCTGCCCAATGTTTTAAATTGGACATGTCTCTTAAATATGGTGCTAATTGCTGCTTAATAGCACAGAACGGTCAAATGATGGCAGCTAATGGTTAAGAAATAGTTGGCAATTGTTCTTTGTTTTTGAGTGAGCTATCCATTAGAGCTTGAGTAAAATGCCACTCCCAGCTGCACAAGGAAGAGGAAAGGGTTTGTGTTGGCTATCTATGTGACAGAAGAATAGGTTGTTTACAGTTCTGGGATATGGAATGGGAGAGAGAGAGTTAGAGGCAGAGAGCATCTGAATGAGTCCAATTTCTCTTAAAGCATGAAGAGCAAGACTTCTCTTTCGTGTTCTGAACCACGTTCTGCTAGGTGGCCATATGTCCCGTTTTATCACTTCTTTTATAGGGCTGCCACAAGACAATCCTCCTTTCAAAGCTGTTTTCTCTGGAGAAACTATCCAGTTCAAGAATGGTTCAAAATATTTTTTAAAAAACAAAACAAAATGGAAGACCAGGAGCTTTGAATTTGTCAGCATCTGGGTAGTACACATGTAACCACACATGTCCCCTTCTCACTGTGTTCCCCACTATGGTGAAATATTATCACCTTTCACTATTGGGTTAAATCCAATTGTTAGAGTAGAGCAGAACCACTGAAGAAACTGGAAATGTGTTCAAAATTTGTTTCAAATGATTAAAATTCTGATTGAATTTTGTTTCAACTGACTATAGATTTGGTGGGATCATCGGGCTTCAGACACCTACCCACCTCCAACCTCTTCTGTTGCAGTTTGCTTCATTCTTATTATCACTTAAAAGTCAATAGTAATATATATCCCATTGATTCAATACATATACTGCAGCTGGGATGAATATCTGCATTTATACCACTTATTTTATACTTAATACAAATAAATCATTGTATGCCATTATTCCCCAAATCCATGTCCAATTTTTGATTTTGCACATCCTAGGTCTTGCTGCCTAGAAATTGTTCACCTCCACTTCTGCTCCACCTGTGTACTTGCAACTAAAATATGGTTGGAGAACTAGGGAAGATGTTATGTTGTACTGCAACAATCAAAATGGATTTCAGTACCAAATGCAGAGGAACTCACCACAATTTGCATCTGAATAAATATGGACCTATAGGTTTCACTAGATGTAAGATGCCTTATAGGCCAATTAGGTTGAACTGTGGGGAAAAGTAGAAAGAATAAATGTGTGAATGTCAAAAGTCTGAATGAATGATTAAACAAAAATAAGGCAAATTATATTGGAACAAACTGTCAAATTACACTAACCCAATTTAAAATGGCTAAATGAATCAAGGGTAACCATAACAGATGTTATGTGCCGTCAAGTTGAAACTGACTGATAATGACCCTAATAGGGTTTTCAAGGTAATTGAGGTTTTTAAGGAGTGGTTTTATCAGTTCCCCCAGTGAGTTTCCATGTGAGAGAGGATTTGAACCCTGGTCTCCAGAGTCCTAGTCACTTTATCCACCACACCACTAGGAACCTTAAAAATAACTAAATCTAAATAGTTGTGTGTTTTTTTTGCAGCTAAGAGAATTTACGTAAAAATTCTCCTGACCCAACACCAAATTAATTCAGATCCAGTCTTTCAATTCAGTCCATACGGGTTGGGTGGGGGTAATTTGCACTCTCCCCAAACTCTGATGACTTTCAGTGACTTTGTTTTCAGACCAGTGATTTGTTAAAGCAGTAAGTTATATGAGATTTATTTTTCTGGTGTGGTCGTGTAGAAGCAACGGAGGAAGGGGGTGGAGAAAAAAAAAAGAATCCCTTATAAATATGCACAAGTGTGTGAGGAATGACAAACACAAAGTGGCATGCTTTTTCAGCAGATCTGAGTTTTGTATCCTGCTGTTATGGATTGAGAATAAAAGGAAGACGGCTTCATCTGGGCAACGTTATACATCAACAGTTTTTAATGCATTGTGTCACGGGACCAGCAGCCGTGGTTGCCACTCTCAATTATATCAGGGCCCAAAATAGAACACGTGAAGAAATGAACTGCATTAGATGGTTCACTCAGTATATTTACAGACTGCAAATAAGGTTTTCTAAGAGGTTGAGATATAATCAGCTCCCTGGAGGTGATTCAGACTCAATTTAACTTAGCTGGAAGTTAACCTGCACATTTGCAAATGGATTCAGATAGTGTTAGGCTATGACATTCTTTCTTCATTTCCAATGATAAAGACTAAATTTAGAAGGAGGAGAAGAAGTCAGATCTAGACCATCGCCAAATATTTTAATTTGGCTGCTTTCTGCTCCTGGTTGTTATTGTAAATTTGCATATGGAACTGAGCATTACATGCATTCTGTATCTGTGGTTTTTACCAATAGATGTGTAGCCTAACATAGCTGTTAGACAGATCAAAAAAGGGATTCAATGTACACCACAAATTATGTCCCTGGAGAAAGCCATAAACTGTTTCAACCGAAATGTGTTGAAGTAGGTCTTAAACAGTAATAAAGTAATTTTTTGTACATCTGGAGATTTTGGTCACTCTTTTATAATTGGATCTATTGGACGTTAGTAGTTCCTTCAGTTTTTTTTTAAATTATTATTATTATTATTGTAAACCTGCATATGGAGCTGAGCATTATATGCCTTCTCTATCTCTGTTTGTTTTCTTGTATTCTGCATTATGGTTCACTGACCTTCTGATTTCCTTTTAATGCAACATTAATCTTGCATCAAAAAAGCACTCATAAAGCATTTTAATATAACATATTCTCATTTCCTGGGCTCCACAAGTAGACCACCTCATGTGTGTAAGGTAGACTATACCAACACCATCCCATTGTTTTAAAAACAAAGTTACAGGAGAAAATGACAAAGACAGAATCTGAGAGGACAAGAGACAATACACATTTAAAAGACAAAAGAGCAGACCACCGGAGAAGCAAAGAAATTCAGCACGCTCAACATCTCATCCCATCAGATGGCCAAGTTTTCCTTAATTAACACAAGGAGGGAGAGGAAGCCTATTTTACTAGACTATTTTTTTTAAAAAAATGGTGGAAAGGAAAATTTGATTTTAAAAAGTTACTGCTCCCTTGATTTGAATAGTATTTCAGATCGCTAACTCTTGCCTCCATGAGTATGGTTTTCTTTAAACTCTTACATTTGTATTTAATCGTTGAGTTGTTCTGCTCTGAAACTGTTATGACTGCTTGATGAACAAGAGTAGAAGATACGAGTAGTAGAAAAGTCTGGATTTAGTGGAATGACTGACATGTTGGGTCATTTTAAAAGTTTTTGTATAAAGGGTCCATTCAAGGATAGGATTCTTTCTTTTCCTTTTCCCCTTTCTTAAAAATGTGGGAGAAAGCAAAGCAGGCAGATTTTCCCATGAGACAGTTGACATGAAGGATAGAATTCAGTAGTGTACTTGGCCTAAATGGATTCCAGTGTTCCCACTGGAACTGACAACATTCTGTAGCCATTGTGCACCTTAAAAACATGCTCCAGAGGGCTCAGAAATCTACTGGGTTTGGGGGCGGAGGTTGACACCAAGCAAGCCTGTCGCAGGAGAGGAAGGAAAAAGAAATCCTTATACCACTGGCATTGCATAACAATGTACATTGTTGATCTTGGTCTAAATCCTTAGGTCTTAAAATATTGGATTTGAATCCCTATGTATTCAACCACATCTCTTGATGATTTTCAAATCCCTTCTAACTTTACTGTTTTATGATTCTATTCAGTTTTTCACAAAACAAGATATGAGAAGAGAGAGCATGCTAGCTTCTTCAAGTGTTCACCATCACCTTCATCACACCCATTGGCCTGTGGTGTTTATTATTTTATTTATTTATTAGATTTATATACCACCCATCTGGAATGTTTTTTTAATAAACTCCCCCACGAATCGACAAATAACTTCATTATTCGTTGCTTCATGGGGGCAACTTTGGACTTCGTGAGTTGTCAACTTTTGATTACTCACAAAGTGGGACGACTCACCAAAATGGTGAGTCATCCCCATCTCTAGTAGGCATCCTTCAGTCTCAAGAGACTATGGTAACGTGCTCTGAATAGAGGTCTTGGAACAGTGTCTAGTGTGGCTGAGAAGGCCAATTCGAGAGTGACAATCCCTTCCACAATGAAGACAAATACAATCTGTCCCCTGTCCAGCTCCCTGATTTTGCTGGTTTCGGGACTGCCTCTTTGCCTCAGCCTGCTGAATAAGTGTCTCTTCAAATTGGGAGAGGCCATGCTGCACCGCCTGCCTCCAGGCTGAATGCTCAGATGTCAAGGTTTCCCATCTGTTGAGGTCCATTCCTAAGGCCTTCAGATCCCGCTTGCAGATATCCTTGTAATGCAGCTGTGGTCTCCCTCTGTGGTGCTTTCCCTGCACTAATTCTCCATACAGGACATCTTTTGGAATCCATGTGATTCCATGTGAAGGATGGTCGATCTGAAGAGGGAAGGCACTGTGATCCATGGAGGTTCACTATATAAGTCAGGACATGAAATGGACCCTTGAAAGTCAGGACACGAAATGACAAGGAGTACCTCATTATAAAGAAGATTCTCTGTTTCTCTGACATCCACATTTGAGTGCATACTGAAACTGGAGACAGAGAGTGCAGGGCCATTATGATGCCCGCCATTTACACTCAAGCAAGCACCCCTCTTGATAAACTAAAGAAGGCTTATGAGCCAATTAACAGTAAGGGGAGGGGAGCCCAGGATTGTGGTTGGCCCTTGCATGTATGTAGGCCCCTGTCTCCATTTCCAGTGCTGCCCCCCCCCCCATTACTTGCTAGGAGCCACATTCAAATGATCTCAGCCTTCAACAGATCGATAAAGTGTCCTTACTACTGAAATGATGTTTTGTTTTTCAAATATCTGGGTAACTAGGGCAAAGAGTTGGGGAAATGACTGCCGGAAGGTGTAAACAGGGATTGTTTGCAACAATCAGATTCTGACACACATACTGCGGGTTCGTGTACAGCCCCAGAAAAAGAAACAAATTCTAACTCTATTATCAGGTAAGCTGCTTTGGTAAATGGTGAATTTAATGCCAAACACCCACGAGGCACAAGAATAGCTGGATTAACAACTGTAGTGTCATGCTGTCAACTGCTGTTTATTTAAATTAAAATGTCACTACTCAGAAATGAATTAGGTAGCTACAAAGCCATGGATTTCCGTCACTCAGTGTCTTCACAAGCTGGATAATAAAAACTAGTCTGTTTCATTTTGACTGTATTCCTTTCTAGCTGATGAGGTGCGGCTGCTTCATTCAGGACAGACTGAAATGGGTATCTTTTTTAACTTGTGGCCAAGATAGACTTTATAGTGTCAGATACCTTGGAAGAAGTACTGGACTTAACCAACATTATCGTACAGTATCTCCAACCTTTGTCAGTACAGACTCATAAAACACACTCCATGTCAATTAGTTTTCTTCTCACCCAACCCTTGTTCAAATGGCATATCTAATGTCAAATTTCTATTTCAGCATGCATACATTAAAACAGGATGTTGTAAGCTCTGCTCAAACCAGATATCTGTGTGCGCATGTGCAAACTGTCCATATAGAGATTTGTCTCCAAAAAGCAGAATGGCAGACCATACATGTACAATCTATGAGCATGCTAGGTCTCTGCTCATGGGACTGGATGTGGTCTTTGCATCTCCAAAATCCTTTAAAAGCTATTAGTTTAGATTTATTTGGCAAGCGCAATCTGTCTCTCATTCCCTGGAAGAATGTTGGATGGAGAGGAAGTATAAAAATGAGGCGATGGAGAGAAGCAATGGCACCACCGAATACTTCTATGTGACTCCTAACAGACTATCCTGAAGAAACATGGCCATTGAAAAAAAGAAACCCTTGTCTTAATGGACGCACAAGGATGCTATGATTTTTCTTCAGTCTGCTGGATGAGCAGAGTACACACTGTAGTAGACATGCATCTAGTTCTCTTCCCTGAAGGTCTCTGTACATACCAGAGCCATTGCAAGAAATGCAATCTTGATGCTGTACAATTAGTATTCTACACCCTCTACCTTCTCCTGCCCATATTGGGTGACAATTACGGTATAGGCTGACCATTTATGATACTATTGAATAGAATAGTACTACTTCTCCTTCATTCTTTCCCTTGGCAGATGGCTGTAGGCATGTTAGCTGAAATCCTGTTTGCATAGCTATGCTCCATAAAGCTGAATACGTCATCAGCCACAACAAAATTTCATAAAAATGTCTTATCCTCCCCTGCACCCATATCTTAAGGATCCCATGAAATCCCATTAATTGTGGGGAAAGCACCGGAGCCTTCAATTTCTGAAGATCATCTTCATTGGGATGATTTTACCACCAGCAGCATTTTTATGAAATTACAGACTCTCTCACACTCTGTGGTCCCCCAAAAATATCTATTCCATGGAAACTTCAGGACCTTTGAGGGAGTGGAGAACTTGGAAATTATTTTGTTTTTGAACAAGCAGTAGATAAAATCATCTGCCTTACATGGCATAACGTATGGAACAAGATGTCAGCTGTTGCCATTGACCTCACCAGTGAAGCAGCACCATGGTATCTGTGGGGGATCAGTTCCAACCCCCCCCCCCAACACGGAAAAACATGGAAGTAGTGAATGCTATACAGAGCATAGTCTCTGGGTCCCTCTAATGGCTAGTTCTGGTAAATACACCATGGAAATATGCAGAAATACATATTTCTGTGGTTTTTTATTTAATATTTTCAGTACGTGGATAAGAGAATCCATGGATGCTGATCTACTGTATTCAAAAGGAAAAGGATTCTGCTCATGTGTAGCCTCTACACAAAAATAAAACCTCAAATTTGGCAGGGTTTTCACTTTTATGTGCAGAGTCCACGTGAGATAAAGTATCTCTCCTCTATGGATCTGGTAGTGAAATCACACACACACATATATATTATTTATTTAATCAACAGCTACCATTATAGAACCTTTCAGACATTCTGTAACCTGATACTGTGAAGGTGACTAATAAGGAATCTTATGCTGAGCCACAGTCCTGCCTCACTGATGCGTAGAAGAACATAAAAACCATAGAAACTGATTATTCAACCACAGAACCTTACTGGATAAGTTAGAAAAACCTGACACTAGAGGAAGGGCTAAAAATTGCAGGTCAGGGATTAAAATGCATGGCCCTGAAGATGCTAGTGGACCTCTGATCAATCCTTATCATTGGCTTTGCTGACTAGGGCCGACAGGAACTGCACTCCAGTAAGATCAGTGTTGCCCTGAACTCTGCCTCTCTGCCATAGACAGTTGTGGTCAATCAAAGGAGTGACAGGGGTGCTAGAACTAGATAGCCCAACAGCATGATTGAGTGGCTGAACTCCAGTAGTAAATCATGAGTGGATCCATTGAATCAATGGAACTTACACAGGTTTTGAGTCACCAAATTCCCACTGATTTAGTGGGCCAACTTTAGTTGTGACTTCCAACTGGATTTCAACCAGTACAATGCAGCTTTATCCTGAACTGAGCACAATATACAGCTCACAGTAGCAGACAGGTAACTGAGAGATTTTAGAGAAAACTACACAGTGTGGACAACACAGAGATATTTACTTTTCCGGTTTTTCCGTTTTCACACAAATATGCTTCATTCCCGGATGCAAGTTCAGGAGCGTTGTCATTTACATCGAGAACTTTGATAGCAACAGGTACCCGAGATATTTGGCTGGGGTTTCCTAGGAGAAGAAAAACACAGCATGGGAGGAAAAAAAGAAAGAGAGAGATAGGTAAGCACACTTCATTTCATACTAAGGACATAAACGACCAAAGATAGATACTAGGTAGACAGATCCATGCGGAAAGCTTCTTATGTCTTTTCTGCTTCCTAATTGGGCTGATTTATTCAACAGCAGGGGAGGTGGAGAGATTGAAAGGGGGAAAAAAGAGATAAAAATAGGATGGACAGCATTTCACAAAAGGGAGACAGCAAATAAATCCTCACTGTAAACAGCATTTACTGGAGATTAGCTCGATGAAGAACTTCTTGGACTAAATTGGTAGATATTCTTTTCCTGATGAAGTTTGCATTGTCTATTGATAATGGGCATTCTACATGGGTAAAAGAGGCTGTACACAACCAAGATTTATTTTATTTCTTATCTTTCCCATTTTACTCTATTAGCCAGCCTGACTGCACATCTATTATTTCAGCTTGGCCAAGAGAAAGAAAGAACATGAGAGAGAAAGAGAGCGGGGGGGGGGGGGGGAGAGGAAAGAAAGGAAAGAAAATGAAGACAATGCAACATGAGTATTCTAATCAGATTTCGCAGGAGAGGTGAAGAGTGGAACTGATTAAAGTAAGAAGAAAGAGGATTACATTTTGAGATTATGCAGGGAGCACATTAGTCTGATACAGAAATGTGGTTTTGAACTCAAATGTCTATGCATTAAAGTACGTCACAGTGGGAACAAAAGGTTGACTTGCATTTATTGGTTCCACTTATCATATTGCTCTTCATTTATAGACTAATTCTTATGCACTTTTAGTCTGGTATCAGTCATTTTTTCATTGACTGCGGTTCCCATCCAGGCTTTAATTCAGTTACTCTAGTTTGTAACTAGGTTCCCAGTGTGATATAATGAATAGACTAGGACTCTGAAGACCAGGGCTCGAATCCCCACTTGGCCATAGGAACTCATTGGGTTGTAGCACTAGTAAAGACACTCCTGAAATATCTCACTTACCTTGAAAACCCTATTTGGGTCACTATAAGTTGGTTCTGACTGGACAACACATAACTAAACAAACATGTGAAACAGCTAATGTTGGCATCTTATAGCTCGGTGGTTTAGGTATCTGACTGTGGAGCCAGAAGTTGGGTATTTGATTCCCCACTGGGCCTCCTTGACATTGACCCAATGATCCATAGAGTTCTTTCCAGCTCTATAGTCCTAAAATAAGGATGAGGATGATTTCCTTTTCAAAATATCAGTGCAGTTCTAACTATGTTCTGCAGTTGCTTTTTCAGTTCAATAAAGGCAAACATCCATCCATGAAATATGGTTGTTAGAAGACGAGAATTTGTAGGAAATATGGTTGATCCATATAGTTTGTGCATGCCTTAAGATTGCAGCATGCAGAAATCAGTTTTTTTTCTTTTAGCTGTATAAAATACATGTTATGTTATGAACTATAACTAGATTTGTTATTTGAATTATTTTCCTATGTTAAAAACAATCTCAGCCAGCTCAGATTAATTAGAACTATTAATGTATTTTACAACATGGGCTAGCACGGTGAAATTATAAATGAATTTACAAGAAAAACACACACAAACTAGCTAATGGTAAGTTTTTTTAAAAAAAAAACCAACTGTGCTCAAGTGGAGTACATTTATTATGCTCCGAAATGATAAAAATACAGGTTACTTATTTATCATTATTTATCTAAATTATTTATTACCTGCAAGAAAACTTTAAAGTAGGAAGTGAGCTTGTGTGTTTCACTTTATAACATGAGTTAATTTAATTCTGGTTTTCCAAACTAATATGCAAACCAGAAAAAGATTATCCATCATTTTTCACACTTCTGGAAATTATGTGATGGCATTTGGCCATCAAAGCACACAGAAAAAAGTGAACAGTGGAGAAAAGTATATTGGAATAAAGTATATATTGGAAGAAGTGCTTTAAATATATATGCAAATGTTCACAGTCATTAAAATGTGCATGAAAACAATATGCATTTGCAAAGAGAGGAGTCAAGAAAGAAGTGAGACACATGACATTGATTTCACTAGGGCCACATGGCTGTAAATAGAACTGCAAATGAGACAATGTGTGGGAACCTACAATGGAAGCTAGGGTATTGTTGTTGTTGTTTAGTCGTTTAGTCGTGTCCGACTCTTCGTGACCCCATGGACCAGAGCACGCCAGGCCCTCCTGTCTTCCACTGCCTCCCGGAGTTTGGTCAAATTCATGTTGGTTGCTTCGATGACACTGTCCAACCATCTCATCCTCTGTCGTCCTCTTCTCCTCTTGCCTTCACACTTTCCCAACATCAGGGTCTTTTCCAGGGAGTCTTCTCTTCTCATGAGATGGGCAAAGTATTGGAGCCTCAGCTTCAGGATCTGTCCTTCCAGTGAACACTCAGGGTTGATTTCCTTCAAAATGGATAGGTTTGTTCTCCTTGCAGTCCAGGGGACTCTCAAGAGTCTCCTCCAGCACCACAATTCAAAAGCATCAATTCTTCGGCGGTCAGCCTTCTTTATGGTCCAGCTCTCACTTCCATACATCACTACAGGAAAAACCATCGCTTTGACAATGCGGACCTTTGTCGGCAAGGTGATGTCTCTGCTTTTTAAGATGCTGTCTAGGTTTGTCATCGCTTTCCTCCCAAGAAGCAGGCGTCTTTTAATTTCGTGGCTGCTGTCACCATCTGCAGTGATCGTGGAGCCCAGGAAGGTAAACTCTGTCACTGCCTCCATATCTTCCCCTTCTATTTGCCAGGAGGTGATGGGGCCCGTGGCCATGATCTTAGTTTTTTTGATGTTGAGCTTCAGACCATTTTTTGCGCTCTCCTCTTTCACTCTCATTAAGAGGTTCTTTAATTCCTCCTCACTTTCTGCCATCAGAGTGGTATCGTCTGCATATCTGAGGTTGTTGATATTTCTTCCGGCAATCTTAATTCCGGTTTGGGATTCCTCCAGTCCAGCCTTCCGCATGATGTATTCTGCATATAAGTTAAATAAGCAGGGGGACAATATACAGCCTTGTCGTACTCCTTTCCCAATTTTGAACCAATCAGTTGTTCCATATCCAGTTCTAACTGTTGCTTCCTGTCCCACATATAGATTTCTCAGGAGATGGATAAGGTGGTCAGGCACTCCCATTTCTTTAAGAACTTGCCATAGTTTGCTGTGGTCCACACAGTCAAAGGCTTTTGCGTAGTCAATGAAGCAGAAGTAGATGTTTTTCTGGAACTCTCTGGCTTTCTCCATAATCCAGCGCATGTTAGCAATTTGGTCTCTAGTTCCTCTGCCCCTTCGAAATCCAGCTTGTACTTCTGGGAGTTCTCGGTCCACATATTGCTGAAGCCTGCCTTGGAGGATTTTGAGCATAACCTTGCTAGCGTGTGAAATGAGTGCAATTGTACGGTAGTTGGAGCATTCTTTAGCACTTCCCTTCTTTGGGATTGGGATGTAGACTGATCTTTTCCAATCCTCTGGCCACTGCTGAGTTTTCCAAACTTGCTGGCATATTGAGTGTAGCACCTTAACAGCATCATCTTTTAAGTTTTTAAATAGTTCCACTGGAATGCCATCGCCTCCACTGGCCTTGTTGTTAGCCATGCTTTCTAAGGCCCATTTGACTTCGCTCTCCAGGATGTCTGGCTCAAGGTCAGCAACCACACTATCTGGGTTGTCCGGGACATCCAGATCTTTCTGGTATAATTCCTCTGTGTATTCTTGCCACCTCTTCTTGATGTCTTCTGCTTCTGTGAGGTCCCTACCATTTTTGTCCTTTATCATGTCCATCTTTGCACAAAATGTTCCTTTAATGGCTCCAATTTTCTTGAACAGATCTCTGGTTTTTCCCTTTCTATTGTTTTCCTCTATATCTTTGCATTGTTCATTTAAGAAGGCCCTCTTGTCTCTCCTTGCTATTCTTTGGAAGTCCGCATTCAGTTTTCTGTAACTTTCCCTATCTCCCTTGCATTTTGTTTCCCTTCTCTTCTCTGCTATTTGTAAGGCCTCGTTGGACAGCCACTTTGCTTTCTTGCATTTCCTTTTCTTTGGGATGGTTTTTGTTGCTGCCTCCTGTACAATGTTACGAGCCTCCATCCATAGTTCTTCAGGCACTCTGTCCACCAAATCTAGTTCCTTAAATCTGTTCTTCACTTCCACTGTGTACTCATAAGGGATTTGGTTTAGATTATACCTGCCTAGCCCAGTGGTTTTTCCTACTTTCTTCAGTTTAAGCTTGAATTTTGCTATAAGAAGCTGATGGTCAGAGCCACAATCAGCTCCAGGTCTTGTTTTTGCTTACTGTATAGAGCTTCTCCATCTTTGGCTGCAGAGAATATAGTCAATCTGATTTCCGTATTGCCCATTTGGTGATGTCCATGTGTAGAGTCGCCTCTTGTGTTGTTGGAAAAGAGTGTTTGTGATGACCAGCTTGTTCTCTTGACAGAACTCTATTAGCCTTTGCCCTGCTTCGTTCTGAACTCCAAGGCCAAACTTACCTGTTGTTCCTTTTATCTCTTGACTCCCTACTTTAGCATTCCAGTCCCCTAGAATGAGAAGAACATCTTTCTTTGGTGTCAGTTCTAGAAGGTGTTGTAAGTCTTCATAGAATTGGTCAATTTCAGCCTCTTCAGCATCGGTGGTTGGTGCATAAACTTGGATTACTGTGATGTTGAGAGGTCTGCCTTGGATTCGTATTGGAATCATTCTATCGTTTTTGAGATTGTATCCCAGTACAGCTTTCCCCACTCTTTTGTTGACTATGAGGGCTACTCCATTTCTTCTACGGGATTCTTGCCCACAATAGTAGATATGGTACTCATCTGAATTGAATTCGCCCATTCCCGTCTGTTTTAGTTCACTGACGCCCAGGATGTCAATGTTTATTCTTGCCATCTCCTGTTTGACCACATCCAACTTACCAAGGTTCATAGATCTTACATTCCAGGTTCCTATGCAGTATTCTTCTTTGCAGCATCGGACTTTCCTTTCACTTCCAGGCGCGTCCACATCTGAGCGTCCTTTCGGCTTTGGCCCAACCGCTTCATTAGCTCTGGAGCTACTTGTACTTGTCCTCCGCTCTTCCTCAGTAGCATGTTGGACGCCTTCCGACCTGAGGGGCCCATCTTCCAGCGTCATATCTTTTAGCCTTTTGTTTCTGTTCATGGGGTTTTCTTGGCAAAGATACTGGAGTGGCTTGCCAGTTCCTGCTCCAGGTGGATCGCGTTTAGTCAGAACTCTCCACTATGACCTGTCCGTCTTGGGTGTCCCTGCACGGCATAGCCCATAGCTTCTCTGAATTACTCAAGCCCCTTCGCCACGACAAGGCAGCAATCCGTGAAGAGGAAGCTAGGGTATAAGATTGCATAAAACCTCATGGGCAAGGTTGCCTTGGGAAGACAGAGAAACAACCTTAGGTTGCAAAGTTGAAAGCATAACTGGATATCAATGTTCTCACTATAGGAGGACCTGCCTCAAATCACTTCCACCCAAAAACCCATACCTCTGAGATGATGATTACAATTATACCCCAAACCTTATCCTTAGGTTGTCAGACCCCTGAGAAGCAGTATGTGGAAATCACAGAATACCACAGATCCATGGTTACCCAGCTTTCACAGAACTCCCACACCAACCTGCCAGTGCAGACCGAATGTGACCAAAGTAAGCTAAAGCAAAATGTAAGAACCTGTAGAGAATTAATTAAATGAGCCAAATGATCCTAAAATTACAAACCTCTGCTGCAGATTGGCCAAATGGGACCAAATTCACCCGAGCCACCCACACCTAAGAGAATCACACAGTCTTCCGCTCTGCTAATTCAGTATACAGTGGACCAAAAAGACCTTCAGGAAATGAGGGAGATTAGCAAAAAAAACCCCATACTCAGCCCTGAAGAAAAAAGTTCACCTTGTGCTAAATACAGGGATGGTGGAAGATCTTTTGATCTCTGTTACATTGTTGCATGAAGTCCTAAATGTTGTAGCACTGGATGGTTTGCTTCTGCCTTTCTGATCAATCAGCCTGTCCTATTTCTTGCTCTTTGAGTTTATATCCTTGGCTTCATAAAGGGAGAAGAATTTTGCACACAAGCAGAAGTTTTACGCACATTATATTTGACAGCATGTGCAGATGGAGTCTCAGAAGAGAACTCTAGAGTCCTGAATCCCCATCTCTGCTCAGCCAAGGAAACTCACGGGGGGTGGGGGGTGCGTGGCGGTGGTGACAATGGCATGGTGGTGAACATGTCTCAAAAACATGGTGGTGGGGCTGCCATGAGTAAGAAATGGCATGAGGGCACATAACAACAAATATTCAGTGGAAAATACAAGGACTGCAATAATGCCCCCCCCCCCACACCAGGCAATCTGGACCTGGTGTCAAGGGTTGAGATCTATTGAGAGTACTGGAGAATCCTCCAGCAGCTCTATTGCCAAGTGACACAGTAAGTCTCAACCAGAATGGCAGCAGTAGTGACATTTCCTCAAGTGTTGCAAGATTTTATCACACTCTCTCCATCTCCTATTGTTGTGATGGGGAATGCAAGATACTTCTAGCCATATCTTACTGGATGCTAGCCGATGGCCATTTGGCTTGATCTACCAATACGTCATAAAGGAAGAGCCTGGTGTGTTGAAAACTTCCCACTTTACATTCCTGATATAATTGATTCATTTTCACTTCCCAGCAAGTCTTTTTTTTTTTTATTGCAACACCTTAGTATGCAGTTTTCTCCAGATTTTTTTTTTATCGCTGCTGTGATTTGATACTGTAATTTTGTGGCCAACTCTGAAATCAGTGGGCTACTTCAATATGACTTTTTTTTTTTGAAAGAGGTGATTTTTTTTGGGGGGGGGATAATAATCTTAATTACAGCCATTAATCCCACAGCATTTCTCTTCTCTACACTATGGAGTGTCTTGACTCTAACATCACAGCTTCCTGTAGGTGGCAATGTCCTATGAAGAACCTTTTTAGGGTTAAGCGGCTGACATCTGCCAGCATTGCTAAGGTTCTCATTGTAGATTTTGTTATTACTTGCTATCAAGACATTTGCAATGTGTGGCCGTCTTAAAAGGGTTTTCAAAGTATGTGAAATGTCCAATGAGAGGTTTATCATTGTCACCCCCAAGGAGTTCCTATGGCTGAGCAAATTTTCCATAGTTTCTTGGCTGCTAGTCTGGGTCTCTATCTGCTATACCACACTGGCAATCCCTCATTCTGCAGCTCTCATTCATTCCAATATGTTAAGTTCCAGAGAGAGGATGACAATAAGCACATGCTGCTAGACCATCACCTATCTTCGCTTTGCCATTTATGTATGAGAGAAATTCAAGCAGTTATTAGATCAGGAAAGCTTACTGTGACAAACAAGGAGAAGTATAGATAACTGCAATTGATCATCAAATTCACCAAGTTTCACATTGGTCGTGCAGTGAATAGGCTTCATAGATCTGGTATAGATCCTGAAATTAAGACAATAATATTCTTCATGTTGCCAAGTGATACGGTTGCATGCAGAGTGTATATTCAGACCATTTCAAACACATTTTCTTTATCTGAACTTGATAAAAAAATACATAAACAATTAATGCATTGAATTCTCAATGCCAAGTGTCACATTTAAACGCTAAAGATTTCCTTTTATCTAAATTAATGGAACGATGGTGGTTCATATTTTAGAGACATTACAGAGGAATGTAATTAATTAGATAAGCTTCTGAAGAAATTATTCATGCCTCTTGTGACTGGCCCCAAAATGTTTGTCTTTCATCTGAAATACAAACATTAAACCTAAAGATATTATAATTAGAAACTTGATGAGAATTCATTTAAAAATTAATTTGCTAAACATAAGAGAAGAATTCATTGAGTTTGGAAATCTCAAAGAACGAGATACCCCTAGATGATTAGATGTGTACTGCACAGTACAACTGCAGTGCAAGCACTCTTGATTGTTGAGGGTCTCACATCCTACTGTGGAGTGCAGTCCTACTCAGAAGTAATTATAATTGTTATATAATTTTCTGCATGTAGCCTTTGTGATTACTCATCTGTCCTTTTGTGCTTGGTATGTGTGTGTGTGCACGCAAGTGCGTTTATGAGAAAGTACATGTATTGCACTCATACACTTTATACAAAATGTGGGAAATGTGACAAAAATGAATTATTCAAAGAAATTGTTGCCCTCTTCTCATGCTGTAGGATTATAGCAGGTTATCTTGATGAGAATTGCTGGACCTTCCTAGTTGGAATGTAAAAGATTGGAAATGTCATGCTGAAAGGAGCAATAGCATGTAATCCTTACACATGTAAGAAGAGAGGATCAGGCATACTGACTTCTGATCATTTGCAAAGGACAAGCACTTGCAAATCTATAAGCAACTGTATGCAAACAATCTACAAGTGTGGTTAGAGATGCTCAGGGTTGTTGCTGAATGACCTTCATGGAGTGGCAGACATCCTACAAGGTCAGTTGCTATGGGAGAAATCGATAGATGATCTCGAAATATACAGGCAGGATTGAATTCTCATTGTCTGACTTCTAACTCACAAGGAGCTTAGAAATCCATAAGTTAATGAATGCTAGGTTTCATTCACAAGACCTTTGAGGTGCTTGTCTAGCCACTTAAGTCCTATCCATGCAAATCCTTTTCTCATCAGCCACTAGATTGAAGCATGTGTGATATGATATTATGTGAAGAATTCTTGCAGAATCACTCATTAAGAATGGGGAAAGCTGCCATAGCACACTAGGAAGCCATGAGGAGAAACAGCTGACTCTTGAGAGAGCCCTCTTGCAGAAATTTTCTCATATGTATCTAGGATCACTCAGTTGAAAATCCTCACTTGTGTCATCCTCACACAGAAGAACAAGGAACCACAATATTTTTAATCTTCACCATTCACTTGCTATCTCTCTCATTAATGATTAATGGGTTGTGCACCTGGACACACAAGGCAGTCATACAATCTGGTGTGTGCACAGAAACACAAACAACACCTTGTTAATTGGTGGAAATTTGCTATTTCACTTACAAACCACTAACAGCATTCTGGACAGTGTTGGTGAAAATCCTTAAGAATTAAAATTTGGCAGAACGAATGCAGAAGAATTTCAGTTCTCTCTCACACACAAAAACAGTTGACTATTAGGAATGCCATACTGCCCCCCCCCCCCGGCATCACACCACCCTTATATTGACACTGACACCCTTGACTTTCAGGGAACAAATTCCATGTTATGTAACTATTTCTTTCATCTTTGAAACATTACTGATCACTGTGTGTAGAGAAGCTATGGAGTCTGGAAGTGTCTTAGGGATCTAGAGAAGTAAGTTTGCTTCTTCAGATCCTGGGTGTTCATCCAGATGGAGCAAAAGGTTCCATCCCAATTAGTTGCTGCTGCTTGCAACACTAATAAGGATTCGTGACAGCATTGCTCTACAAAAGCCACATCATGACAAATTACTACCTTTTGAAATCTTATGAAAAAAACTCTTCTAATTCTAATGAAGCTTCAACTCCAGAACTGATTTTTTTTAAAAATTAATCTAATTCTAAAGTGAGTTGAGGAGCTAATTAAAGGTTACGGACAAGGAGCCTCGGGTCACAAAATGAGCTTCCCCTTCAAATGGTTGCAGTGCTAACCTCTTAGAAACAAACCTTAGAACAAAACTCAATTCATAAAAAAATAAAAAATATATATAAAAACTCATCCGGTTTATGAGTGTGGGATATTGTGCTTTTGTACGTATCCATGATTCAAAATGCCAGGAAATGTCCCGATATTGCTGCACAATATCATGCCTGCATTGCCAGCAGGAAAAAGAATGTCAAACTTTACATAGCAAAGGGCAGGCGTAATGTTGACGACACTCATGTCTTCAGTCAAGGTGATCTACATGAGCTATTCTCAACCATTTTTTGTCCACAGTCATGAGCACAATATGAAAGAAATACAGGCTGAATCGGGATTGTATAAGTCACATAACGAACCCGATAAGGTGGTGTGTGAATAATTATTTCCAGTCTGTGGCCTCCTTCAAATTTGCCAGGGCCTCCAGTGGGTCATATGGCCCCGCATTGAGAATGGCTGCTCTACAGGATACCTTCTTGTGCTCACAACCATGTATTCTAGGTATTTTCATGACTTTGTGTCTGCAAGCAATAGATAGCTAGATAATTTGTTGAAAAATGTTCTGACAATTGCTCTGTATTTAGACGAGAAGTGGCTAAATGGTGAAAAAGTGAGTCAGGTTCTAGAATTTTCCCCTGCTTGCTGTCTCTTTGTGAATGGTTGTGAGAACAAGAGGACATCCTGTAGACCATCTTGACTACTTACATGTCAAGTATACATGATTTAAATTGGTGCTGATCTGAAGCCCAGTTTAAAAGTTATAATTTTTTGTTTAGGCTGCCCCCATTTTTAGAATTGCCTTATAGAATGTCCATTTACTCTGCCAGGACAAGACCATTGCTGCACTCTCATCCAGCAATAATAAACCAGTCTTCTAGCTGAGACAACAAAGCACAGAAGGGCAGGTGAAAATGTACTGGTCAGATGGGACTAATCTTTATGTTGGCTGGGTAACAGGAAAGAAAATGAAAGCAAGAATATAGAACCAAGTATTTTTAAAAGAACTTTTGTAACATCTGGAAGAGCCCTGATTCTAAACAGAATTCCAACTACCTACTTTACATTTCACATTTGAAGCCACTTTTTGCTTTCAGCTAATATTATATAATTTTTTTATCAGTTGAAATCTTGGACTGCAGAAATGTTATTTTGAAATTACACATCTCCCTTCTTTAATTGCACATTTCTTTCTACTTGCACATTTTAAAAAATGTTCCACTTTACACACACAGACAGACACACACATCTTTATCCTATTTGACAGTGTTGGCCTCCAGCTTCTTTCAGAAGACTTTGTCAGAAGCCATACCATTTAAACACTAGTACCCTGGATTCTCTTCCAGGTTCTGAGCAATTGCTATGCTATGTCAAGTACATTATTTAAAACTCTATAACATATTGAGACAGATTTCAGCATTTTAAAAATTGTTATTATAATTGTAATTAAAAGCAGGCATTCAAATGCATCAATGAGGAGGAACATGATTTTAGAAGATTATCTGGAATGTTGAAGGTGCTGATTGAAAAACAGGATTACTTCATGGAAAATCAATGACTAACACCTGCCAAGGGGAAAATGTTTTGTAGACAAATTTATTGAAAAATGAAGCACTTGGTTATTATGCTTGCATCTATCATTTATTACCTACTCTGCATGTGTCTTAAGACTGTGGGCAGAATCCAGCAAAACTAAAGCATTTTAACATCTTATTGATTTCAAAGAAAGAAGGCTAACAGTCAATAGGTGTAGATCTGCTTATGCACATATGAATCCAGGCTATATATTATTTTTCCTTCATGCAAGTGCAGCTCTAACTGAAATAAAACTGTATAAGCAAGTAACAGAAAGCATTGGGTGAATATCTCCCCTGTATATTGCTCCAAAGAGCAGGGTGGTGGTGGTAATTTCTTATTAGCACATAACATGGTAGAATTATGTGAACTTTATTCTTCAGTGAAGGTGAATGTTTCCAAAACAGTGTTCTGCCACCTGCCAGAACCCATATAAGTAAATGGCATTTGATGTTTGCTTTGTAGTTGCCACACCATAAACATGCATACCAAATTTCATCTGACAGATGTTGCAGAGTATGGTCTCAGTTTATGCAAAATCAAGGTTGTATTTCTCCATTTTCATTGGAGTCAAATATTTTGTGTAGCTCAGTGTTCAGATACTGCAGTTATAACATAAAGCTGCAGAGGTTCACTTAGGAGTCATTTAGTTCAAAGGTGGAATAAGGGAAATTCCTGAATTCAAATCCATAGCCATTTTATTTAACAATCATGAGCTATTATCCATTCTCTCTCTATTTCCTCCATCTCTCCCACACATATACTGTACATATTTCCTAGAAACTGACAAATATCTGTCTCACTTAGTCTAAGTAGCACAATCATTTGATGGCTATGTTACTACAGCCTAAAGGTGGCTAAGGAATTAATGAATTCCACTAAGAATTGATCTGATGTGCATTTCCCTAACTAATGTGTAGATTTCTCTCATTTTCTTTTATGGACACCACTCCTCATCCTCCCCCTACAGCAAGCTGGGCATTATCAACATAACAATCTTGAATTGCCTGGTATGGTATGGTATGGTATGGTATGGTATTAGGGATGAGCTTCAGGTTCAGAAATTATTCATAATCCGAAGCAAAATAGAGGGGGGAATATGTCAGTTTCTGTACTGATCTGAAGCAAAGCAGGGAAGCCTAAAGCACTATTCAAATTGAATCAGGACTTTCCAAACTATTAAATATTGCTTTGAGTCTTTAGTGGCTAAAAAAGCTTAGAAGTTTTTTTTTAAAGCATTCATTGGAAAATGAAAGTAATGCAGTAAGAGGAGAATCAGTAAGCTCAAAACAGAAACAGACTGACCAATCAAGCACCAATGAAAAGCCCAAGCTCTCCAGGAAACCTCAAACCGAAAGTCCTAGGAGAGACTCTCCTGACCCTACAATTGGCAGCCATTTTGCAATAGAAGCATATTAGAGATAATAGAAGGGGATTCCTATTTGCATCACTTTAATTTTAAGGAGGTAGTGTAAATTTTTTTTTCTTTTGTGCTTTAAGCAGTTGCAGCTCTCAGCCGAATCAACTCAGTGCCTGTGTGTGTGAAATTTGTGTGATCTTGTGGGATTTGAATGGGATAGGTCAAATTGTCGGTAGAGGCCCTAAGCTATGTCAGCCACCCACTCTGTTACTCCCATTTTGTACTTTACTTTTAAAATGCTGACTTTTGTTTATTTATTTATTTTTATTTTATTTGCAGCACTTTTCTTTTTTCCTTTTTCACTCTGCTTGCCATCAATCCAGACAGGGCAGTTGGCAAGTGTGACACACAAGGCAGTGATCTGGTGCTCATTCCACTGGGAGTATTGATTAAATTGAGTAACTATGAGTAAATTGTGTGGCTTGAATTTGCAATTAACTCAAACTTCAATGTATTCTTGAAGGCTTTCATGGCTGGGATCCGATGGCTGTTGTAGGTTTTTTGGGCTGTTTGACCGTGTTGTGAAGGTTTTTCTTCCTAACGTTTCGCCAGTCTCTGAAGATGCCAGCCACAGAGACTGACGAAACGTTAGGAAGAAAAACCTTCAGAACATGGCCAAAAAGCCCGAAAAACCTACAATAACCAACTCAAACTTCCTCAATTTGGGTGGTCGAATGGGGGATGGAATAAAAGCAGTGGGATCTTTGCCTGGACACTGGACATTGAACAGTAGTTGATGGCACTGAGTTTCACCCTGATCCCAGATCAAAGACCTTTACTGTAAGGTTGCCACCCACCTGGGTGGGACATTTAAGAGTGTCACAATGCCTTTCTTCCAATGAACACAGGGCAACATACTTAACTTTTCTCCACCTTGCTTATCCTCCTGACAATCCTGTGAAATAGATTAGGCTGAGACCGACATTGACTGACCTACTCTCCCACCCAGTGAGATTAATGCCTCAGTGGAAATGCGAACCCAGATCTATTTCTTTCTTCTCTTTTCTCTTGTGAACACAATTTCAAATGCTATTTTATTCACTTGGAAGCACTATTTTACAGTTTGAGCTAAATCCAATTGTCCCAACATGAGTCAACAGAATGAATGAATGAGACTTGTTAAATCATTTATATAACCCCATTGACTTAATAGGTCTGCATTAGCTGGATAGATAATGGAAATAGCACATATATTTGGGATTGGTGGAACAGAGTTTGAAAACAGATTTGAAAACCAAAAGAGAGAAAGGAGATTCAGGCTCTAATTGCTACTGAGAGATGTTTCTCATCTCTTTGTTTAGCTTTTGCATTTATTCCTGACTACAACAAGATCTTAAGTGTAACAGCAGCAGCATGTATTCAGCCATTGTTGACTTGTCCTCTCCTTTTTTTTCTCTCTCTCTCTCCTCTCCTGAGGTCAAACTTCATATTTTCTATTTGTGCTATGAAATTGTAGTGTTGAGTGGAATTTCCCTGACCAAAGGAGCTCCCTGTAATAGAAGATGTGTTCCTCTAAATTACAGGTTCTGCCTTGAGGGGAAGAAGTTCTCCCATCAATGGAGAATGCTTCCCACTGGAAGACATCATTGAAAACCAACCCTATAGTATAGCCTTCACTAGTGTTCTCTAAGTGTGGTAACATGCTATTGCTGAGTACCCATAAAAATGTCTGAGGTTATACAAGAGACACTCTCTAGAATTTCTTTTAGAATGGAAAATAGATATAGATCTACTTTTAAACAAATACTGAAATAGTGGCTATAAGAGCAAGGGCCAAACTAGATGCTATATTTTCCAAAATTGTTGTAGCCATTCATCACCACGTGGTGAAAGACGTTGGTCAGAGCCTGTGATTTTTTTTCCCCACCTTGCTTTTAGCATGCTTACTTCAGAGTTGGGTCATTGGAAGGTGTAGCCAATTTTGCCTGGTAACAGGAGAAATAAGGTGGTTGGTTGGGGGGATGCAGGAGGTGAGCCTATTGAGGAGAGCCTGAAGGAGGTGGAGCGAGAAGACAGCTAGAGAGAAAGGGAGAAGTTAATTTATATCCATAGAGGGAGGTTGTGCATTTTTGCAGTTGGGCTGTAACTTTAAAAAAGCTTATGTTGAACTCTGTTTTCTTTACCAGTTGTTACTTTGTAATAAACATATTTTTTCATTTTTTAATTCATTCTTGGTCTAGTGTGGTTATTGTATAGGTAAAGATAAAGGTTGCCCTTGACAATTTGTCCAGTTGTGTCCGACTCTAGGGCGCGGTGCTCATCCCCGTTTCCAAGCCATAGAGCCAGCGTTTGTCCATAGACAGTTTCCGTGGTCACGTGGCCAGTGCGACTAGACACAGAACGCTGTTACCTTCCCACCGTAGTGGTACCTATTTATCTACTCGCATTTTTACATGCTTTCGAACTGCTAGGTTGGCAGGAGCTGGGACAGGCGACGGGAGCTCACTCCGTTGTGTGGATTCGAACTGTTGATCTTATGACCTTGCAGCCCAGAGGCTTTGCGGTTTAACCCACAGCGCCACCATGTCCCTTACATGGTTATTGTATACACTGCCTTAATTTGCAAATGGGATTGATAGGGAACTTAGACAATGTGTCACTGTTGCACAGAAAACATGATACTCATAGAGAGTATACATTCCTTGACATCTAGTTTGACCCAGGGCTATAATGACAAAGTCTCTGATTTCAAATCTTGCATCTATCACTATTATCAAGCCGTCTTCTTTAAACTCCCATCCACACTATAGCGACACTAATGCTAAGTTATATGAAGAGGATGATAAGATAATACACATGAAGATTTTTACAAAGCATTTTATAGGTGTTAGGTACCTTAATAGTACTTGTACTAGCACAGTAGTACTTGTGCTAGTATTATAATGCCACCAGCAACAATAGGCAAGTTGACTCAGTTCCATCAAACTTCCTTGCAGGTGGGTAGGGGAAGACACATGCAATTGAAGAAGTATGAAATAACTTCTCCAGTTGGTCCTGTGGTCCTTCTTCCCACCTGCTTCTTGATAATTCCCATCCCAGAAAAAGAACTTACTTTGAAGACCTATAATTTTGCTTTATCACAAAGTTAGTGTTCAGCTTTCTGCAAGTTATGACTTTTTATTTCTAATCTCCGTTGGAAAAACAAGAGTAATAATGCCCTATATCTTTCTGGGGTTGTTGAGAGAATTAATAAGATAAAAGATTCACAGAAATGTGCACTGCAAAAATGCTATTCAAACGACAAACAGTAGTAAGATTGACCATCTCTCAACAGTTTTGTGGAATTAATGTAGGGAACAACAAACCCCTCACAATTTATTCCTAATGCTTTTTTCAACTGAAGACATGGGGTGCTGAATTTCTTAAAGAACACTAACAGATGTTTTAGCATCATCTTCTCTCTCCAGGGGAGGAAATGTTTGTAGTGCATTTGCTCCGACTTAAGCAGAAGTCAATTATACAAGGTGCAAGAGGGAGGGAAAAATGAGCAAAACATACAGAATAATGATTATGTTGTCTGTAATCTTTCAATGAAAGAGAAAATAAAATGGAGAAGCTAAAGATATGAACAAACTGTCTGTGGCACTGCAATATACATGCAATTGAAAAATAATAATCGGAAGACTATTCCTGTTATGTATCTTTTCCATTTTAATTTGTTCTCATGATATGTGTGTCTGTTTATGTGGCATAATTTAGGATTATAGATAACCTTTTATTTCTGCAGAGAATGCACTGTGCAGCAGTTCAGTTTATATATTTTTCCCAAAATAAGTAAGGAGGATTTTTTGTCATGGTGACAAACAAGCAGCAAGGCATAATATAAATGTTTAGCCCCAAAATGACTGATCATGATTTGTCATTCTGATTATTTGTATGTTGGTTCTATATTAAAGTGATATTTTATGTACTACCTGCAAAGCCATGTGGCTAATGAAAATAAAGAATCTATAATCTAACCTGATCTAAATGTTTATCTGGAGTGGAGTAGCAGATAAAATGATGGTCTAGAACTCAGGAGTCCTGGTTTCAAATTTCTACTTGCCCGTGGAAGCTCGCAGGGGATGCAATAGTAAAACCATACTTTACATATAACATATATCTTGGAAGCCCTGCTAGAGTTGTAAATTGGACTTGACTTACAGGTACATAACACACATAGATGATAACAGTATTTTCTCTGTCTCTTACACATGCTCACTTTCTTCTGGCATACTACATAGCTTCATCCTTCACAAATGTAGCTGGATCCCATATTGCTGGCCTTCCACAAATATGGGAAGTAGGATTCTTTATGAAGCTGACTTGAATATGGCTAGAATACTTCTGTCAATTGGAGATCCCTGGTTCTGCCAATTTCCACCATGAGAAGGATTCTAAGCATCTTCCGTTGAATGCAAGGCTAATGGGGATGTAAGACAATTTCACTAATGTCTCACTTATAGTTGAATCAAGCAGGAGTTGACATGGTAAGAAAGCGTTTCGAGGATTCTGAAGCACTTTCAAGAAATTTCACTTTCAGCACAGACAGATGGTAGAGGTAGACTATGATAACAAGAGGGAAGCCATTAACCTATGGAAGTGGATGAAGGTCTCAAGAGCAGGCAGATTGGCTTGCTTTGTTTGGTGATTAGTTTTCAGGATGGTAGCATAGGATTTCTTTGAAGTCTAATTTTGCAAAACAAAACAAAAAAGGCACCCTGTCTCCAACATGAATGTGCATTCAGCTCTAATTATGGGCTATCTCTGATGTCTGGACTAGGATAACAAGCACTTCCCTCCCAGGTGAGTTTTCATAAAAAGTCTCTAGTGTTTTTCCACCTGCTCTTTATGCACCTACACATGCACACACAAAAAGCACAAATTGTGCAAACTGATTCTAACACCACAATCAACAACAGTAAAGGGAACCTTCTGCCCAATCTCACTTAGCATGAGAGGATGAACCAAAGTCTGAATTTCCATCCTTACTGTAGAATACACCTTCAGACCTTTCTGCTCAATGCAGAAAGATTGGTGGGGGGCAGTAGTAGAAAGACATGGGTATGCAGATGGGCAGCTGAGACTTATGAGACCCTCCAGGATTTATTTTCCCATATACTCTATACTGAACAGAATATATTTAGGTTTGGATATATGCAGCTGCTGGAGCTCTGCAAAATACATGACTTACGTAGCCTTATGTTATGAAGATGAAGAGAGAGAAAGAGAAGAGTGAAGAATGAAATACTTGATTCATAACAAGCTGAAACAGGTACTGTTCATTCCCAACTTTGAGTTTTATTCTGCTCTCTATAAAAAGCATATTCCATTAAAAATGTGAAGTTGAGTTGTAGAACCTTCCCCACATCTGTGAACAATGTATGAGAGACTGAAACTATATTTATCCACCTCCATTGGCTGAATCCTCATCAGAAGAGGACCTGAGTCTGGGCCCAAGTTCACAGAGGAAGAGCTCAAGTCACTGGATCTTGAGGCAGAACAGAAGGATTTAAGTCCATGGAAAAGACAGCAGCTGTTAGAGAGAAACTTCCTTTCAATCAGAGAGCAACACAGAATTCCCATTTCAGGGAGAAAAGCTGGTTTAAGATGCAGCCTTGGTTGGCTGCAAGATGTAGAGATCATGGTAGAGTTCTTGAAAGTTTCTTGGCACAACATGTGAAACACCATCTTTACATAAATTTTCAGTCTTTTAAGTCCCTGCCTATTGATGCCTGCTTACTCCGTTTTGGATTGTTGACTTCTATTTCTTCCTTCTTGTGCTAAATATGTGTTCAGTATCTTTCCAGACCTTGATTCTAACCAAACTAACTCTGTGAGTATCTTGAAGCTTCCTTTAATTTGTGGGCTGAATGAAACAAATCTATCTAGGAATGTGAAGAATTCTGGCAAAATTACTTGTACTCAATAAAACAGGCTGCCTCAGGAAGCCAAGACATGCTTCTGAGAAACCACTAGCCTCCACAAGACTTCTCAACTCCAATGCAAAAGACAAAGAAGGAACACTTTTCACCTACTGAGGTTGCCATAATTTACACAGAAAGTCTCTTTGCAAAACATAAAATCTGCACAAAAATATGTTGTCACCTTTTATGCAAAAAAGGGAAAGAGAGAAAAAGGCAGCTTCCTGACTTTGTGCAGACAAATGAGACAAGAGAGGTTTGCCTACTCCAGGACTAGCCAGCATGGTCTGCACTCTGCAGCTTTAACACACAGCTTTTTTTTCTCTTCCACAATTCTTATTTTACTTTATTGCTTCATAGCCAGGCAGGCTATATGCATAAATAGAAATTAAACCTGAAGCCTCTGTGCTGCAAGGTCAGAAAGACCAGCAGTCGTAAGATCGAATCCACACAACGGAGTGAGCCCCCGTCGCTTGTCCCAGCTCCTGCCAACCTAGCGGTTTGAAAGCATGCAAAATGCAAAAATGCGAGTAGATAAATAGGTACCACCTCGGTGGGAAGGTAAATGGTGTTCCGTGTCTAGTCACGCTGGCCACGTGACCACGGAGGATTGTCTGCGGACAAACGCTAGCTCTATGGGTTGGAAACAGAGATGAGCACCGCTGCCTAGAGTCGGACACGACTGGACAAATTGTCAAGGGGAACCTTTACCTTTCTACCTAGAAGATGATAGTTGACATCTAACATAAATACATATAAACAATCAGAAAAGGATAAACTAATTAAAAAACATAAAAGAAGCACTCTCAAGCAAGTATCAAGTTGTATGATACTTGCCGCCCAGAGTGGTCAGCGGACTAATTGGGCGGGATATAAATACAATAAATAATAATAAATAATAATAATAATGATTAACTTGTAGAGATTGTGAAGCAGGCAATGAGTTCTGTTTTCCCATCACTTTTTTTTAAAAAAAATTCCTGTAGAATATATAATTGTCTCTGCCAACTAACAAAAATAAAAGTGTACATAAGAGGGAATTGTTTTTGATCCAAATTGTTAAGGGTTTAAGATCTCTCAAATCCACATACTGTTAGAAAATTCAATTCTTAACAAAATCCTTCAGTTTCTGAATGTGGGATATTGTGTTCCTCTACCCATGATTCAAAACACCAGAAAATGGTCTGATATTGATGCACAATGACGTGTTCATGTTGCCAGCAGGAAAAAGGATGCCAAACATTACATTGCAAAGGCCAGCCTGAATGTTGACAGCACCAATGGCAGCAGTCAAGATGGTCTATAGCCTCTTGTGCTCACTACCATCCACAAAGTGGGGAAAATCCCAGAAGCTGACTCCTTCTTTCATCAATTAACTACTTCTCACTCAAATTCAAAGCAATTGTCATGCCTGTTTTTCAGCAAATGTTTTTCAATAAATAATTTAGAATCAGAAACCAAACGTACAGCAGAAAACTCCTCTTTAAACAATTAATCACCATCAGGGGTTGAGTCTGCAAGCTCCCAACTGACATCATATATTCCAGTCAGAAAGCCCCCTGAGAAACCCAAAGCTAATCAGGGCTACCAAAACGACTTGCCACTGTACATCATATCAGAATATTACCTCTTTATTGCTGAGACTGTTAATAATATTTTCCAGCATCTTACTTTTACCTTTGGTAAATCTGATTCATTAAGGCATGGTTTTTATGCTCTCAGGCAGAAGATCCCCTCACTGATTTCTCAAAGAGCGGTATTAATTGCAACTCTGTACTGCCTGATGAGAAGGCACAAACTTTGCAGGCTACTTCTGCAGGAAGAGGCAACAGCTGGATCTGCGAGCCGGGGGAACAGGAGGGGATATGCCATTGACTGCAGACTAACCAAATAGTACTGCAAGTTGCTAATAACCAGATAAATCAAGGACGATGGACAAATAGAACTATACAGTATTCCCCGAGTCAGCTACTGCACTCAGATATCTGGTTTATTGATCTGCAGAAAGTTAAAAAACTAACAAGTTCACCATTAAGGAGAAGAGGTCTGCTGGCTTTCAAACTGTCAACAATACCCTCAATATTGCTAAAAAAATTGAAAAGGTTTCTATCTGTTTTTAGCATATTAGCATTTTTTTTTCTGATGAAAAGATCTGCTTTCTGACTAGAGATGGGCACAAACTGCAAGTTCAGTGGTTCATGCCAGTTTGTCCTTTGGCTGAACAAGTGTTTGGTGCTTCCCAACTCCACCTCTTCTGGCAAGCACCCACTCAGAAGCACTGCATAGAGGAGGTGGGGCAGGGAAGCAGGGGTACTGCCTCTCAATGGGCACCCACCACAGTAGGCAGGGCTAGGAAGTGCCAAACACCTGTTGGGCCAAAGGGCAACCAAGCACGACTTGCAGGTTTGGCAGTTTGTGTCCATCTCTACTTCTGACTATAATCAACGCCAGCAGAACAGCCACTCCTTCTGACCTTGAAACCTCAGTGCTTCCAGTTTGCTCTACCAAAACTTCACTGCTATCTCAGAGTGATGATAAACCAACAGCACAGCAGCCATTCATACCTAATGTGTTAAAAGGACAGAGCTCTGCCAAAGCAACATCTTAATCCTTTATGAACCAATCTTCTGGATGATCACTCAAACCTCTCTACTGATTTGGAAGGCTTTACGAATTTAAGCTTAAAAGTAAGCACTGCAGCTAAAACTCTCATTCTTCCCACTGAAGAGAAAAATGATTAAGTGCTAAACATCTAAGAAAATGCAAACATTGCATGACCTACCAGTGAACAAGATCAGTGCTAGATCTGATAAGGAAAACAATTCAGCATTTCAACCAAAATTTTTAAGGATGCCTCAGAATTCTACACAAACAAATGCTCTAAACCAAGCCAAGATTAATTTCACAAAGAATCCTCAACCTATCAAATCCGGAGGGTGTCTCAGTAGAATCAAACATTACTGAAAGCATTTTAACTGAATCTAACAGTTTGTTCGATCTGTTCAATTGTAACTAGTGACACCTTTTGTTCTTTCTTCTACTAACTTCTCAGAGTGAGTTGTTGAGACTGCTAAGTACCAGGTAATGAGAAAAGTGACATACTACTCTGGGGAACTATTCTGTTCTGTGAATGCCTGCACTTTTGCTGCACGGCTAGAAGAATTTAACCAAAGAATTCAAAACTCTGAAACAGAATCTGTGGGGAACTCTCAGGCATGCCCTGCTATGCTTCGAACCAGAGATTTTCAATTCTGGGAATAGCTGCCCTGTATGGTGGAGACATCAGAACAACAGGCTGCAAACTCTTCCTGATAATTGAGATTTCTCAGATTCTGGACTCTCCTCCTTACCCATCCAGGCTACCCACTGGGCTTTCCTCATTATTACATAGGCATCCTTCAGTCTTGAGAGACTATGGTAACGTGCTCTGTATGGAGAACTTGGAACAGTGTCTAGTGTTTCGACGCTGTATGCGAAGCTGGAGTGTCCTCTCCAGGGCACGAAGCCTGGGTAAAATAATATGGAGGATAGGCTGTTACCCTCATTATAAAATGGTATAAAAGTCTTTACTGTCAGAGCTGTGACCTTGCTTTGGCAACAGGTGTTCTCCTGGTTGTGGTGCAATACTTGACTGGACTGGACTTCTAGATGACAGGCAGGGTCACAGAGAAATCATGATAAACTGTTATTGTGACCGTAGCGGGGGGAGGTATCTGCCCCTCCCATCTCAGCTTGTTTCTCTTGGCTTTGCTGTTGCCATTGCTATAATCTATTCATAGCGCTTCCAGCTACAATAAATCCTCATTTATATTTGCCCTCATTATGTCAATTAATTAATAATGACTGATGTTTAGGACACTGCAGTAGCATTAATGGCAAGCTATTTACAATGTATGGCTTTATATGCTGCTGTTGAAGTAACTCATGTTAAGGTTATTGTGCTGTTCAAATAAGATTGAAATGGCATGCACAAAGTACAAGAAAGAAAGGAATGGCTTTAATTATGACATGTGGACAATTGTGGAAATTTAGTTCTCTTTAGGTAGGGTCCTAGAGCTGGAGTAATCCAATCTCAGTCCTTGGGTAATCATATTTTCCTCAACATATTGCATATAGCAAACATTAGTGAAATGGATGTTATGGAAGTTAAAAATAAAGTAACAAATGCTTAATTTTCTTACAGCATGAGAAGAAGTATAGAAATAATATTCACTGTGCTCTTACAGCAGATGCATCAAACCTGCCAACTCATTATCTGTCAGATTGGAGACAAAAACTTGGCATTTCAAACAGAAGCTGAGTCACTGGTATTCTGCTTGAATTTCATGCTGTAAACACACAGGTCGTACTTGATGCAGGGAAAGTGTGATTAAACTCACTGAAAACATAGTTTTAAGCATGCTTAACTCATGTTTTGGATTATACTCACAAACCACATGCAATACAGATTGAAGTACATTTAAAGTGCAATCTTCCTCGTGTCTGCTCAGAAGTAAAATCAAAGTGTGCTGCTTATTTACCACCTCATAGCTCTTAAATTACTCTTTGGATGGTTTACAGTTTAATTACGTAGGCTACACTTTGCCCCCCACTCCAACAAACTGGAATTCACTAACTTCAGAAGAATGGAAACTGAGACAATGTTGAGCTGGCTACCTGGGATTGAACCTGGGCCATGAGCAGAGTTTTGTCTGCAGTACTGCAGTTTAACCACTGCACCATGAGGCACCTAAAGATCCCTAGTCATTTTCGTGGCACTTATATCTTGGCAAATATGTATAGGGTTGCAATCTTAATCCTACAAGTCAAGCTTAATTCTACAATAGAATGTTTATAAAGCTTTGATATGCAAAGAGATTAAATTATCTCAAAGTAGATTCATGTGCACTGGTACATAGGCAGTAAAGTCGTAGAACAGCACCACCTCAGAATAAATAGAGGCAACAATTTATTTCAAAGTGTTCCCCAATAAGCATCTTCTGCCCTGTATGCCATGTAGAGATAGGATCTTCCATATGTGCATCAAAGGTACATTGCTGAAAACAGCATCTTGGTGGCAAATGATCAGTATTTAGAACATTCGTTCATCTTGCTACTCACTACAACTATGTTGTAAGTCCAACTCTCAGTTCTATTTTCAAGGAGGGTTCTGATGGCCCATCATGTATCCCAACTTACCAGATGATTTGTCTGAGAATGGGATATTTTGACATGGGAAGGAGCAGTTTCAGGATAACTAATGAAACAACTTTACATATAAAGTAAGGTCCAAGCCCAACTACTTTCCTGATTTATAAACTTATATCACAACTATGGCTGATACAACATGGAATTTGTTTGTTTGTTCAGTAATACCATATTATATTCTGTTTGGGTTGCATGCCTTTCTGCATGCAGCGAAACTCAATTCCATTTACCAAATTTCTCTGTCAGGGTGCAACTACATAGCAGGAAAAATGTGAATGGATCTCCTGTGAAGTTGCACCCGGGAAATTGAGTTTCCCTAAGTAAGCTCACTTCAGTACACCACACAGGAGTCAGCAGAGAGAGGGGAGGAAACTGGAAGTTGAAAACCTTGTTTGCAGCTTGTTAAGTAGCTCTGCTCTGGCTGTTCAGGTTTGCAGGAGGCACAGTTAGAGCAGAGCTATCTTAATAAGCTAAAAAGACATCTGATTACCTTAACATCCTCCTCTTTCTCTACTCATTATTCACTCTCAGCTGCCCTACCACTTAAATTAGCAAGCCTTTAAAAGAAAGAAAGGGAGGAAGGAAGAAAAAGAAGAAATCAAAGAGGAATATAAGCAGACCCAGACACAAGGTTTGTGGAGGAGAGTATTCAAATGGCAGCCAATGCCCCACCACACTGCCTTTCTCAGTGCTGCTGTCGTCGGCTGGAATAGCTTCAAACAGAATGGCTAACACAGCCTTCCACATTGGCTCAAGCAGTCACAGCACCTGAATGCAACTGATTTCTAAAAAGTAGAAGCCCCAGCAGAGGAAAATACTATGGATAGGAGAAGGGGACTTCAAGCTGGTTAACACTGCTTTGTATGTCATATAGTCAACAGAAAATAATTTGAATCAGACCATGCAAATTCCAGAGCATTTGCCACAATATTTGTCATTGTAGTCACACTCTCACACAATTCGGTTGTTTAAAACAGTTCTCAGTTTGTGGTATGTGTACCACTCTTAGCTTCAAGGCACTACTTATTATATGGAGCAGAATTTTTCATAGAATCGTAGAAGAATGGTGTTGGAAGGGGCCTATAAGGCCACTGAGTCCAACCCCTTGCTCAGTGCAGGAATCCAAATCAAAATATATCTGAAATATGGTTGTTTAGTATTCTCTTAAATGCCTCACCAGCTACTGAGTTAATTGGTTCCATTGTTGTACTGCTCTAACAGTTTTTCCTGATAGTTTTTCCTGATATTCAACTGAAATCTGGCTTCCTGTAACTTGAACACAACAGAGTCCTGCATTTTGAGATTATTTAGAACAGATCATGCCCCTCTTCTGTATGGCAGTCTTTCAAGTATTTGAAGATGTTTGGAACAGAAGGTAGAATGGTTGAGAATGAGCAGTATAGAGTATAGAAATAACCTTTCAGTATTTTGATACATTCCTCAATAGCAGATGTATTTATGTGCATATTACCAAGCAACTGCATGCTCTCCATCTCAGTTTTATGTATGATTTTTTACATATCAGTCTTTCTTGGATATTTACAGTGCAGAAAAACAGTTCCAGTTGCTTGGCATTTAAAAACAAGGGTCTATAATAGAAAGCAAAGTTCACTTTTCGGTATATGTTCTCAGAAGAGAATGCACACTCCAAGATATGAAGAGGTCATTTCACCAATGAACCAGACCCTCTTGAGAGTCTGATCCACTTTATGTCCTGATATGATATTACTCCTGGCTCACAAAGGACTCATTCCCTAGAGTGGAACTAAAGAAAAAAAGAAGAAAAAAAGAAACACAAAGGAATCAATTCATGGAGCCAGTAATTTTCACTCTTCTTTTTTTGCTGCAATTTAATAATAGAATTTCTCTCATGTACTTCTAGTTTTTACCTCAGAACAAGCTTGGAAGTGAGGTCAAATTCCCTTTGTATGTGCTGTTTTATCTTTTAAAAAATCAATGCTGTCTTTCTTAAAAGATGGTGGCAAAACAGGGAAAGAAGGAGGAAGAGTGAGGAGACTGACTGGAAAAAGAATATGTCCTTTTTCAGTTGCTGATCTTCTCACATGTCTTACGTTATCAGATTAAAGATACAAAGAAATCAGAACCAATTTGATTTCAGATTGGCAATTCAATTTACTTATAGCCATGTAAGAAAAGTGAGCCAAAGGCAGATCTTGCTCTGTTGAGAGATTTCTGGTTGATTTGCACGAGATCAGCAAGAAAGTTTGATTGTGAGTAGTTTAACACACAACCTCATCCTTACATATGATGTCTACCCTTCTTTTTTTTCAGTCTTGGTTCATACATATGGAGCATCCATATTTATAGGAGTCACTATTTATACACCTATGCAGAAATTACATCAAACCTATGGATGCAACTATGACACGAGGGCAGAGCCAGTAAACTCAACTTGAATCCACATCTTATATTACCTTTGTCATTTGCATGGAACATACATCAAGACTTCTCCTTTTCAGGAGTCTAGGTTCTTTGCTAGTCTTGTATTCATGGATGAAGAAAGACAAAACTACTCTCCTTGCCTCCCAAGTGGGCAAGGTCATTTGTCGTGCTAGTCTCAACAAGAGAAGGTAATGAGAGCAGGAATATTGCTGGAGTTTCTGTGCACATGAGTGGTTTTGGTTTTTATCTTTACCTCTCTCTCTCTCTCTCTCTCTCTCTCTCTTTTCAATTTAAACAAAATTGTCCAAATTGCACTTTGATGGAAATGACTCAAATTGCCCCAAATGACAACAGTTGCTGTTTCGTTACATGAAATTTTAAGGATCAAGAATATTGAGTGGAATTTTTCCAAAAAATGGAAACAATCCACTCAATATTCTTGATTAGAGATGGGGATATTCGTATATGAATACCCCCCCACAGGTGGAGGTAACGAGGGTCCAGCCCCCTGGAGCCAGACCATCCACCCACCATTCTGCTGCTGCCGCAGGCTCTGCATTCCCTTCCTATCGCTCTGGAGCTCACGGTGGATTAGCCACTCCTGGCAGGAGGTGGGATGATGAGCCTGTCTGCCAGGTTGAAGAGTGGTTAATCCACTGCGAGTTCTGGAGTGATTGGAAGGGAGCGCAGAGCCCATGGCAGCAGCAGAACGGTGAGTGGACAGTCTTGCCCCAAGGGGGCTGGACCCTCGTTATCTCCACCTGTGGCAGGGGCTATTCGTATACAAATACAAATACCCCCATCTCTATTCTTGATCCTTAAAATTTCATGTAACGAAACAGCAAATCTTCTGGTTCCAGGATCCTTTGCAGAATGTACAAGTTATCACAATGCCAAGAATGCATCAAACTGATATGCCAAAAGTAATTAAAAGTCCCTTTTCGCCTCCTCCATCTTAAGTGCTATATTCCTTATTTAAAAGGTCAGTGGCACTCCTTCCTTCCTTCCTTCCTTCCTTCCTTCCTTCCTTCCTTCCTTCCTTCCTTCCTTCCTTCCTTCCTTCCTTCCTTCCTTCTCCTTCCTTCCTTCCTTCCTTCCTTCCTTCCTTCCTTCCTTCCTTCCTTCCTTCCTTCCTTCCTTCCTTCCTTCCTAGCATGCCTTTCCTTGTTGTGGCTCAGGGATTCTGCATTCCTTAACTATCCACAGTGGTCTAATTGTGACCGGTGTCAGATGGCTATCCAGTCTCCCACAGCTATTCGCCCAACTTTCTAATAGTTAAAACCCTTGATAAATATTCAGTTGTACTTTGTTGAGATTGCCATTTATCAGTTTTAATGATTATATTTCTCGCATGTTCAGAAGGAACAATTTGTTCTGTAGGAGAAATTTACTTCTCACTGGCATAAATCACAATTAAAAATATAACATCACCTCTACAATGCAAATCTATCCAACACAATAATTTCCACCTATAAAGCTTAAAAAAAAAACATTTTGGATAAGCAAAGTTTTTTCCCTCCTGATTCACTACACTTCCCAGCCTTTGTTTCAACATAAATGTCATATAATTATGCTGGAAATACAGAACGTTTAACCAGCAGGAAATCAAATACATGGCACCATTTGGTATCATTATTTTCACAGTCACTCCATAAAGAACAGGCTTTCTATGGTGATAAATGCTGCAGTTCACATGATACCTACTGGCTGGGATCATATTCAAAAGACTTAAGTTCTATTATAGATTTAAAAACCTTCTTGTTAGATTCTGATGCCTCTCATTGTAATTTCATTGGAATTGTTAGTATTCAGCAGCGCCCATTATCAAGTGTAAGCAAGATTTGCAACAAGCTAAAACAGAAAAGGATTCACCTGCAAAATAAGTTATGTGCATCTTTTTCTTTCCTTCTTCAGATTGTGCAAGGAAACTGAAAATGCCAAATGTTTGTATTCCTTCAAAAGTGGTAACATCCTAGCAACTGATACTATATTTATTTATTTATTTATTTATTTAACTCATATGCCACCCACACTACCCAAAGGTCTCTGGGTGGCTTACAACAATTAAAATACAATAAAAAAGATAAAACAATAAAAGTACAATTAAAAATATAATCTAAAAATATATAAGAAGCATCACTTTAATCCTGTCTGTGAACTCGCCTGCATTTGCTCTTACATCCAAAACAATGAAATTCCTCAGTACAGATTTCAGCTCATTTTGAAAGGACTCGAACATGCAAACACTTTGGTGGATTGTGATCATCTTTTAAAACAAAAATGTGAGCAAAATCCTGACTAATGAAAATGCACTGGTTAAACTACAATAATGCAGTCAAGTCTCTGCTCATGAATTGAGTTTGATCCCCACAGAGTCAAGTTGCTGACATACATAGCCTTCCATCCTTCCACAGTTGGTAAAATGAGTACCCAGCTCACTGGGGAGCAAAGTGTCCCTTGCATAATAACTTTGCAAACTACTCAGAGAGTGCTAAGTCAAAACAACAACACTGGATCCAAACCCTTCCCGGCTGAAGGTTGCTAGTTGTGACTTAGGACTGCCATGATCCTGGCTTACCATCACAACAATCATGAATCTGGACTGAGAGGGATTTAGATCTGGAATACCTTAGCACCTCCCCCACACATCCTTCACTTGTCCCCCTCTCTACCCCTTCTATGGCTGCTTCCCCAGCTGGTCTCTGCCCAGCTGAGCAGTTTTGCCAGAAGATCTGAGATCAATCAGCACAAATGTAGTTGTGTTGACACAAAAAGCTTCTGCCCATTCCAAACTCTCAACAGCTAGTGGATCTTTGAGGTTTGATCACACTGCTTGTTACTTATATAAGAACACAAGGGGAAATAGTGAGACAAACATATGATCAAGGAGGGAGATCAATTGTGTTCCTTTTGAGATTCCTACAGATTTTTTTTTTCATATATGGTTTAATCTTGTTGTGAGACACCCTGGGTCCTAGTTCTGCCGAAAAAGCAGAATATGTACCAATCAAATCTGACCGAAACAGATGAATAAGAAAATAAATGAACTCATTGTGAAAAATGTGTACAGCAAGGCAGATATTAAGAGAAGTCAGAAAGAACTGTGCATATTTTTGAAGTTTACCAATATCCCTGCAGGAAGGTGGGGGAGTTGTTGTTGTTGTTTAGTCATTAAGTCGTGTCCGACTCTTCGTGACCCCATGGACCAGAGCACGCCAGGCCCTCCTGTCTTCCACTGCCTCCCGGAGTTGGGTCAAATTCATGTTGGTAGCTTCAATGACACTGTCCAACCATCTTGTCCTCTGTCATCCCCTTCTCCTCTTGCCTTCACACTTTCCCAACATCAGGGGCTTTTCCAGGGAGTCTTCTCTTCTCATGAGATGGCCAAAGTATTGGAGCCTCAGCTTCAGGATCTGTCCTTCCAGTGAGCACTCAGGGTTGATTTCTTTCAAAATGGATAGGTTTGTTCTCTTTGCAGTCCAGGGGACTCTCAAGAGTCTCCTCCAGCACCACAGTTCAAAAACATCAATTCTTCGGCAGTCGGCCTTCTTTGTGGTCCAGCTCTCACTTCCATGCATCGCTACAGGAAAAACCATAGCTTTGACTATGCGGATCTTTGTCGACAAGGTGATGTCTCTGCTTTTTAAGATGCAGTCTAGGTTTGTCATTGCTTTCCTCCCAAGAAGCAGGCGTCTTTTAATTTCGTGGCTGCTGTCACCATCTGCAGTGATCAGATGAAATCCCCTTCATGGACTGCTGCCTTGTCGTGGCGAAGGTGCTTGAGTAATTCAGAGAAGCTATGGGCTATGCCGTGCAGGGACACCCAAGACGGACAGGTCATAGTGGAGAGTTCTGACTAAACGCGATCCACCTGGAGCAGGAATTGGCAAGCCACTCCAGTATCTTTGCCAAGAAAACCCCATGAACAGAAACAAAAGGCTAAAAGGTGGGGGAGACCTGTGGCCAAATGAGGGTGGGGAAGGTGGCATGGGAATGCAGGTTGGATTCAGAAAGAAGAAGTAAAACAGAACCTGAGAATGACCGGTTTGTGAAGCTACCGCAAATTAAATCGGACTATTGGTTCTTCAAGCTCAGTAATCACTCTGACCTGGTAGCAGTCCTAACAGGGAATAGTCTTCTTTTCTCTTGGCAAGATCAATTTTAAGTCTGTTCCTGAAGACAGAACTCAGAGTAATATATGCTATATATCTCCTAAACCTCCAGGAAGAGCCCTGCTGAATCAGAGCAGTGGCACTATTAACTTTCCCATAGTGAATAATCAGATCCCTATAAAGAGTCTGTGGTCACTAAGCAATAACTAAGTAGAATACTGCCTCTTAATCTGTACGTTTCATACAACCGCCATGACTAACCACCACCAATGACCAATCTCAGTTATCTAAGCAAGCAACCCTCACCATGTGTTGTGTTGGATGAAAACTCCATTCAGTTCTTTCTGAATGGAAAATTACTCTGTCCCTTTACAACTGTTTTCTTATTACCAGCAAAGAAAAGTTTGCCACTTACAGGTTTGGTGTGTTTATCAAAGCCCAACTGCCTGTGACAGGACTTATTCTTTATATGGAGTGTTCATTGAAATGTTCCTCAACCCCCTTTCCCTACTGTACCTTTCTGTGGCGTCCAGAAATTTTCTCTTGAGCCTAGTTCACCTCTGGTATGAACAATGGGTATAGAAGCAACGGGACATAGGAAAATAACTCAAAGGACTGTCTTTTCCTTCCTTCTTGCTGTCTCCTGCTTTGCTAGGAGTTTAGCACCTTCATGAGGCAACGCCTCAGAGGCAAGCAGGTAAGCTGGCGCAGATCTGGTGCATGGACCATGTTCAGGACAGTTCTATTCATCTGGACTTGGATTCAGAACCATGCAAATAATGATGATGACTTGGAGGAACTCTCTAGGTTTTACAGTCTGGTCGGGAAAGTCTGTATCGGAACTCCATAATCCTCCCAACTTCCTCAAGTGAGGGAACTCGTTTGCACTTTTTTCCATACTTGCTGACTTCTTCAGAGGTTAGAGTCCAAGAGGGTGATGATCTAGTTGAGTGTTGCTTACCGGGAGGCTGACATAATTCTTAGGAACACAGTGAACTGCTGCTGCTGCTGTTGGATGCCATAACACCTCTGTGTTGTTCTTCCTATGTAACTGGACTCCTGTACTGATTTACATGTTGTATACATCAAGGATGGTTTCTTCTCAGTGAAATCTTCCCAGAGATTATCCGAGGATCATCTGGGGGTTGCACCACCATTTGAAGTAAATGGACAATGATTTAGCAAATGACTTCTTCATAATACTATCCTACTGTAGTAATTCCACAGAGGAAGACTAAGCGAATTTTCAGTGCCTAGTAAGTACCTTTTTATTTGTTCATACATTGGTGGTTTTTGCAAGCTGGCTTTGCACAAACCCTAGCCATTGTTGCTAATGCTTTTGTTGTTTTACACTTTGATAAGCAGATTGCTGTTTTCCATTATTCATTTCAATGATTAGCCACTCCAGAAACTCTTTTTAGGATTGACGAGAAGGATGCAAATGCATGTAAATAAATATAAATGAAATGTGCAGTAGATGGTGTTGGAAACATGGATGATTGCCCAGCCACTTCTTTTTAGATCTCCTATTCATAGTTTACATTATTTAGGAAGAAAATATCCATGGTGTGGTCCACTGACAGCAGATGCCAGCAAAAAAAGGACAGATATTATGCACCATGCTGTGAGACTTTGTAAGGTGACTTTGACTTTTCAATCTGATATTTCCCTAATGTCTAGAAGATCGTCACAGTTCACTTTTTCTTATGTTCTACTAAGGTAATGATTATTCCAATAGAAAACAAACTTGTATGTAAAATTATAGCTCACAGCAAGCCTTCTAAGGCATCATTAGCCAGGAGCCTTCTAAATGTCCTGTTTTCCCTCGGGCTGCTCTCCTGTTTCTAAAAGACCACCGGCTCCTTTGTGATAAATTAGATAAATGTGTTCTGTTCAAAGAGGATGTGAAAAAGCAGAAACAAAACTATTCATAGCTATTATATCACAGGTAATTCCTTCACCTGTGTTTAGCCATTTGATGGGAAAGCACCTTTTGTTATCCCTTTAAAAAAAAATACACTTTGTATCTCAAGCCTCAGTTGTATGATGACACTTTATATCTGGGCAGGGCCAAATTGCTAAAGTAGCATCATTATTTAGTAGGATAAAGACACTTGTGGTTTTTCTTAGCACCTCCTCCTTCTTTCCCACTGTGCATAATTAAAAGAAACAAACAAACACCTATAAATTAAATAAGTAAAGATCTACATCAAGATATAACAGAATAGCCCTACTGGTACCAGCATGTCTCGAAGGCTGAGTTGGCCATGTGCACTTATTCCTCTGTTTGAAATGGTAAAGAACCCAAATACAGATTTTAAAAATACAGATTAAAAAACGAGAGAGAGCATGGACCACCAACCATTATGGTTAGTTAGCCAGCAGGCACACAATTTACCTAGTTCTGGTCTCCTCCTCCATGCATGAGATGTATTCTATCTCTACTTCAATTAGAGAGCCATTATTTCTAAATCTAACAAAAATTTATATCTGTGCATAAAACTGGGCATATGGGGGAAAATGGAAACCCCCAAAATGACAAAGGAGTCCCTGCAGTCTAGATTCTTTCCAAATAACAAAAGTGGGTGTGACCCACCATTCTCTTTCAAGATAAGCATGATTGTGGTTTTTTTTTTTTTTTTTTCATTTTTCAAAATCTGTTTTAAGTTTGGGGACATTTAAGTTTGCTTCTTTTTGCACTGTTGTGAATGCAGTTTTACTCTTTTTTTTAAAAAAAATTGTTACTTGAAAACCCTTTTTCCAAACCTCCCCAAATTTGGCACAGAACAACACTAGGTGTACCAAATCTGGTGTTGATCTAAAGTCTAATTTACAATTTTTTTGTTTGGGCTGACCCCATTTTTAGAATTGCCTCCTAGAATGTGGCTCTGCCAGCACAACATCACTGCACTCTTGTGCAATGATAATGGCATCCAGTCTTACCCTTGTGTTTGTACATCATTTTTGCTAGTATGAGCACTTGTGTACACAGTGTTTCAGCTAAGAACACAAAATCAGGAGATGCACTCAAGCTGAAGGAGAAGTGTGTTTCAGTCCACATATTAATTCCACAAGTGTCATTTGGACAGAGTTTTTTTTTTTTTTTTTGAGGGAATGTGTTAACATTCATCATCACTTCTATGTGAGTGACATATCGCTCAATAAAGACTACTTATTACTTTGCAAATAACACAAAGGTAACATGTTAGTAATGTGTTACATTCTTTTCTAATGTCTTTTTACAAAACAAAATGCAAAAAAATGCCCCACCAACATTGTAGCAGTGAAGTAACCATTGTTATACCATAAATGTAACAATGTTACAAATAGTTATACTTGTAGAAAACAATGTCATACCCTGCAGTCAACAGGGTAACCTGTTACTTTCAAGCTCTGGACCTGAGTCAGCTCATATAAAACAATCAGATCAAATAAAATATTCTGCCATCTCAAGGAGTAAGAATACCACAGAATTACATATTTGTCCCTTTTTATAGTAGTGTGTGTGTGTGTCTTAAACCTTGTTTTTCAAAGGTTTTGTTCCAGCCTATGGCATCTGGATCAGAGAACACCCCTAACAGGTACAGACAGAAAAATCAGAGAACACTGCAGTCTTTGAAGCAACATCATCAGAACACAGTTCTGACAGGGAAGCTTTTCAAGTAGGGCAGCAATCCTTCAAGCAAACCAGTTCTTCCTTCCTTCCTTCCTTCCTTCCTTCCTTCCTTCCTTCCTTCCTTCCTTCCTTCCTTCCTTCCTTCCTTCCTTCCTTCCTTCCTTCCTTCCCTTGCCTCATCAAATTCCTTTCCATGAAGCAGATTCCAAATCAAAAGAAGAAGAAGAAAACTGGAACACAGGAACAGAGGAAGATAAGAGCATTTCCATTGTGGAGTTTTAAAAAGTTTTAAAAAGCCCTCTTTTTGGAGTTTTAAAAAGCCCTAAACTTTTTTTTTAAGAAGCCAATGAGAAGGATGTTATTCTAATAACATTAATAGCAACTATGTTTTGTTTGATTATTATTATTTTAATAGGCATGGATGGCAGTTTGCCCTAGAAGAACAACACAGGAGGAGGAGATGAAACCTTTTTTGCCTTGGACATCATCCTGATGAAAATTGGCTTCACCAATGACAATTGCACACTGACATTTTTGTTAGCACTGGAGTGCGTAGGAAAGTGTTAAACCCCTTTCCTGCATACTGTGATCCTGAAGTACCGGGGTGGATGAGGGATCATAGATTGAGGCTGAATGGCTGGACAAGATGGAAGTCCTGCAGGTGTGCATCCCTAGTGTCTGTGGATTGGGGGCCTCCCTCTCCTTTACAGGGGTTACTCTCTCTGCTAAGGATCACAGGTTCACAGTCTGGGTGTTCTTCTCAATCCAGTGCTATCAATGGAATCTCAGGTATTGTCTGTGGTCCATCTGGCCTTTTTCCATCTTAGGCAGATTGCCCAGCTGTGTCCCTTCCTTGACACCGGGTCCCTCACCGTGCTGGTCTATGCATTGGTAGTCTTGAGATTAGACTACTGTAATGCTCTCTATGTGGGGCTGCCTATGAGGCTGCTACGGAAACTTCAACAGGTCTATGGTGGCCAGACTATTGGCTGGGGTGAAGAAATACCACCACATCTCCCCCAATTTGGCTGCCTTGCACTGGCTACCTGTTTGTTTCCGTGCCAGCTTCAAGGTGATGGTGCTGATTTAAAAAGCCCTAAACAGTTTTGAACCTCAATACCTGGCAGAACACCTCCTTCCAATGAGATCTGGCCATTCTACATGATCTTCTCAGACCAGGCGGTTGAGAATACTGATCCCAAGAGAGACCTGGAAAGAGAAGACCAAAAACCAGGCCTTCTTGGTGGTTGCTCCCCATCTTTGGAATAATATGCCACCTGAAATTCACCTTACCCCTTCACTGGGAAGCTTTAAATGATCACTGAAACATGGCTTTTCAGGCAGACTTTCCCAGAGTATTTAACATCCTAGCACAGTGGTCGTTTCAGCCTTTTATACTACCTGTTCCACCATCTTGCCTTTAAATCATTCTAATTATTTTTAGTTTTTACTTATGCTGCTAGTCTATGTTTATTTGATGTTTAATTGTGATTTTGATTGTTATTGTGTTTATTGTTTCATATTACTGTTTATCTGTTGTTGTTGTTTTTGAGTTGTAAACTGCCCCAAGAGGCCCTGCCAGCCATAAAAGTCAAATAAATAAATAAAAGTCAAATAAATAAATAAATAAATAAATAAATAAATAAATAAATAAATAAATAAATAAATAGCCAAGCCCTTCCCCATATTAAAAGAGAAAAACAAACAAGCAAACAAACAAACAAACTAGGTCTGGTTGCTGAACAAACAGTTATAACAGGGGTGGGTAAACTGTGACCTTCCAGATGGTGGTAGACTACAAATCCCATCAGTCTTAGTTATTAAAGCCAATAATGAAGGACTGTGAGATTTCTTGAAGGCCATCTATCAGTTGCTCCTGCACTGAAATAGTATATGCCTTCAGTTAAAGTGTCTGAGCAAATCAAATTATTCATAATTGATTCCCAAAGTGTTGTAACAAATGTCACATCTGCAGACCTTTCAAATAATAGTTGCCACCACAGGAAGGGCCCCCTGTCTGTTCACCACCTGCCGAGAGGTGGATGAATCTAGAGATGGGTTTTCCCAGGTTACCTCTCGTATTGACAGGCTCATGCAGAACTAGCCAGTCTCAGAAGTGCCCTGGATCCAAGCCAGAGAGGAAACGAGAAATTAGGTAAGCTGCTGTAGTCTTTCACAGTGGAGCTGCTCAACTGTCCACAGAATAATGGCAGGAGTTACAGTCCCTATAGAAGGTGTATTCCTGTGAGAGTTCCTCTGTATATAAAAGGAGAAAGACCGAGTTGAAGAAAGCATGAAAGAATTCCCGGTTGCTATGTTGTGAGCTAGATTTATCCACAGCAGATGTTACAAAGAGAACGCTAATAAAATCTATGGCCTTGTTCAAGGCACGTAGCATGCGCAGGCTCATTTTGGCAGTCAGCCTGCCAGGGAGGGGAAAAAACCTGCTAGTGTTTCCCATAGGGTTACAGGAATGGGGAAAAAAACACCAACATCTATTCTTCTTCTCTAAGAGAAAACAAACACCATTCTCAGGCAATGGTATAAACTTGGCACATATTAATAGGAACTGCGTATAGGCACTAATTATAGGACACACTTCATTATGACTATTTGCCCGAGTCCATACAGAAGATTGATGCACACAGATGCACCACACACACCCCTACAAACATGACAACAATTTCTACTCTCCGTCTCTAAGATACAACCTCTATAATGACATCCTGCAGGTATTTACAAATCAATATCAAACACATCTGGAAAATGCCAGGTAGCCAAAAGTAATAGAAGTCAATGACGAGAACAAAATTGACTTTGCCAACAGAGGAATGGCAATAATTGTTGATGGGACAAAGGTCAACAGTCTGTCAAGGGAGACAACTATTTTATATCTATACAATATAACAGAAAGCTGGAGTATCAGATGGATTATCTTCTATTTAGGAAGGACAGTAATTAGAAAAGAGAAGAGAATAGAAGAGAAGAAAAGAACACACACACACAATCGAGCAGTGAAATTAGATGTTTTTAAAATGAAAGATTAAAGAAAATGTGAGAACACAAGGTCAGGCCATCTGGTACTACAAAAATGCACACCTCACTCAGAGTTGTTGCAAAGGAATAGATACAGCTCAGTGACCTCACTCAGGGAGCCTCCCCAGTGATTCAGGGAGCAGAGGATGCAGGAGAGAGTCCTTAGGCTTCATTACGGGTTAAGGTGCCTTAAGGTATCTTCCTTATAAAATATTGATAGTTTCTTTTTCCTTTCCCTGATTTCAATCACATCATGTTTTTTTTGGGGGGGGGGGTTTCAGTTTGTTGCTATTGCTGACATTTTAAACCCACGAACGCCAGATTTAACCCAAGGAGTCCACGAGGGGCACCAGTCTGCCCCATGACAGCCACAAGGCTCTTTGCTTTGGGCAATGCCCCCAAAGCCCAGGTTCATTTCGTGTTTCAGTGTTTGACTGAGTATGGTGCCCACCACAATTATTTTCCTTGTTGCTACATTCAAATTCAACACCGATCCCCCTCCTGTGCATGCCAGAGAAATAAACTAGAAAGAACTAAGGCTTAGGGTTCAGCTTTGATTTCTTGATTAGTTGCTCCTGTCTTCCAGTGGGAAAGACTGGGCAGTGTACACCTGCAAGCTACCTTGTTGAAGATATACCAGCATATATAATTTTTTTTTGAAAAATGTTGGTCTATGACATATCAGTATCATTATATCTTATTTCAAAGAACTCTAAAGGAGTGTAGCTGACCTTAGCTCAACTTGCCTACAATCTTCTCATAAGAACCAATTCCCTGTTCTCTGAGTAAATCCAGGTGTCCTGAGGCATTTATTTGTTTCGCCATTTATTTGAAGTATTTATGGTTGACCCAAAACTTGAAAGGACCTAGAATCTTATCCAGGTCAAAATACTTTGTCAGATAAGTCCGTTTCCAAGAAATGGACCTGGAGAAACTGATTATCTGGCCTTACACTTACTTTGTCTTTAAAAAGGGAGAAAATCAGCATTCACAAGCTGGCTTTGAAGTCTGTCTTTCTTTCTTTTGGTTTTTTTATACTGAATATTCAAGTGGAATCTTCATGCTGGCTTGCCTGATCCACTTCCCATCTGCTCTGCTTTCCTTTAAAATCCGCTACCTGTTCTCGATCCGTTATGCAGTTTAAAAATACAGTTTAATATTAAAAATCAACATTAGAGTCTTACAAAGTGATGGACACACAATTTTGTTCATGATTTTTTCTCTTTCCCTGTTCGACAAATGATCATGTGTGACTTTCCAGGTTCAACCAGGATGGTCAAATGTATAAGACAAAACATTAACGTATCTTTCTGTCAGCTGTTAAGCTACACCAGTCATAAGCAGCTTTTTAATCTCCACTGGTTCCTACTTCCCAGTTTAGGGAGGGGGAAGGAAAAAAAAAGAGCAGAGACACACAGAGGTAGAGGACGTGGAAGGGCAATATGAAGAATGGTCAGATTCAGGATGGATCAGAATGGGGAAATCACTCCCTCACTGGAGCCCCTTGTGCTTTTTCAGATGGGATCTGGACACCTAGAGAACCGTCTTGGACTCCATTCTTAAGAACAAGAAGGGACCAAGGGGAAGAAATCCATTTCAGAGGCAAAAAGAAAAGAAAAGGGGGAAAAGAGAGAAAGAGAAAAGGAAGGAAGGTTGGATTTATCTGGCTATTACTAAAGATTTTTTTGTAATAATTCCTGTTTGACTATTTGGTTCTAATGTCCTTGTATCTAGAAAATTCCACAAAGAATAATTTTATATATTCGATTCAAAGTGCCAGGATATGGCTACAATATTATATACATTATTACACATAGTCTATATAAATAAATTAGTAACTGCAGCAGTGTTGACAGTGTTTTTAATTTAAGTGTTGCTCTAATAACTCTACAACTGCAGGGAGGTGGACTCTCCTTCACTGGATGTCTTTTAACAGTGGTAAGAGGGGCATTTGACAGAGAGGGACTTCCTCCTTTCACAGTGGTTCAGACTCAACTATCTTTGAGGGCGCTTCCACCACTACAGTTCTGTGATTCTATGAATACTTATTTCTGTATCTACTTTTACAATGTGGGAAAATCAAGGCAATGTACATGCTGGTGTCTTTAAAGAAGGATCAGGGTTGTTTAGCCAGGCTCACAACATAGGCAGAGGGTAGAAGAGGTGAGTGAAAGAGATTAAATCTCAGTCACCAGGATGGGGCATTTTAGTGTCAGAATGACACTTTGTTGCCGAATTCCTACAGAACCAAAATATTATCTCCTAAGAGTCATAAAATACGTCTTTGAGTTTCAGCCACTTGCCATGCACATGTTGTTTTGTTTAAACAGACCAAAATGGAATTTCATCGCAATAAGAAAATATTTCAAAAAATTTGCTGAATGCAATTCTGACGTTCGCCCTCGTGGCCCCCGCTTGTTTCCCCAAACACAGAGATCACAAGGTACCTCAGCACGCCCTCTGATACGCTGCCACCAGTTGATCTCTTTTATCAACTTAGTTTACTTAGAAAAGACAAAGGTCCATCCAGTACTGACGTTTCAACAAAACAGGTTTATTAATTACAGGTGGTTTCTGGAATACTTCATAAGCATATTCTTCAAGATTCATCAATCATCAATATTAACCTTCTATTTTAATTATCACAGGTTACACTCCAACTAATCACTCCTCAGACCCCCAACCTATCCTTCTCACTCTGATTCCCGACTCAGACTCTGACTGACTCTAACTGACCGACTCCTCTCAGGCTCCACCTTTTTACATCTCTTTTGGCCCCGCCTCTTAACCACATTAACATATAACATGAATAATGCATAACTTACAATGCATAACTTAGGGTGAGCGCTACAGCAATTTTTAAAAAAAAAATTAAAATGTGGTGAATTAGGATGAATAGTTGACTGATCTATTGAGGTGTTACAACTGGATTAAGTAAAATGGAAGTCGAGGGCCTCCTGGAGCCCTGCCCCCCTCCAATGTATCTTCTTGACTCCCCCCACCCCATGGAGAGTAACATTCTGAAGTACAATGAAAGCCATATTTTTGCCTGTCCTGAAACTCACTACGAGAAGGAACTCACCTTGCCTCAAGATTTTGGCCAAAGAGAAAATAAAGAAGAGGAAAAAAGTACAAAGACAACAATGGACATACAAAGCACAAACTGCTGAAATGAAATATAATATATATATATATATATATTTCATGGGAAAATGAAATATATTTAGTCAATGGGAAAAATATTAAAGAGTAAATAATAAAGATTAAACAAGTGTATTAGTTGAAAAGTTAAATATGTACATTAAAGAGGATTGCTTGAAAATGTGTTCCAATTTCAATGTGAGAAGAAATACAGAATAAAAATAGAGAGAAAATGCAGGTGGGTTTGAGAAAAATGCAGTGAAAATGAGACAGAGATGTTCACCTTTGGAACTGTAGTGTAAATTGATAAAAGGTAAGCAAAAGCATGGGGAAGTGGCAAAGAGTTCTGAAGGTAGGTGACTGAGGGAGGAGCAAGAGAATCCGCGGCTGACTTTTAGTTTTGATGTCTGAATTGAAGAGAGCTCTTACAGCCCTAATATTTGCGTTGTAGTTACTGCAAGCATTGGAAATCAGCGCTATTTTTTTTATTTCCAAAACACACACTGCAAAACCTGGCAGGACCATTAAGTGTAGTATTTTGTTTGCACTGTTTTCTGATCTGTGGAATGCACGTGTTGGCTCAGAAAACACAGGGCTCCACCAAGACAGGATTCCGGGCAAACCTAGATTGTTAAATTCTGTATTACGTCTGCAAAACCTTCGGCAGGAAGAAGATGGGAAGAAGCACATTCATCCAGATAGTAAAAAAAAGCCCCTTGAGAAAAAAAAATCTCACATGTGTGCATTCCATAAGAATGAGAGCTTTTAAATGATACTGAGAAACCACTCAGATTTCCGTGATACTTCCCATGCTATGCCTTTCCTTGCTGATCCTTTGCTGACTGATTAAAAGCAATAAAAATGATGAACAACGTTGTGTGCAAATTTGACACAATTTGATAAGGGGTTTTTTAAAAATATATTTTGCACTACTAATAAAGACTGGTTCCTGAAAACCACTGGTTTTCTAACAGGAACATCTGACAGAATAGTCAAAGGCACCGAGGGACAATCACTTACTGTCTTCCGTTGCAACAATGGTTATGTTGTGCCACGTGCTGGTTTCTCTGTCCAGGGGGGTTGCCAGTGTTATCCTTCCATCTTGAGTATTAATGTTGAACTGTCTCTCAAGGTCGGTGTTCCGATCAATGGAAAACCTACAAAAGGAGATATCCTTGAAATTTATTTAAATACAATTGTATGGCCCAAATGCTTCGCTGTAAGCATTATAACCCAAGGCAGCAGTTTCATAGCCCCAGGGGTTTGGAAGAACTCAGTTGTGTTATATTTTATGTGGCAAAAATGATCGACTGAGGACTAGGAAACAGAATTATAGTCCAAGGAATAATTAGCTGTATGATCTCAGCATGAAGGTTAGGAGCTGTCACTGACATCAGTAGGTAACATCTTTTCAAAACTACTGCGAATCAAGAGTTAATTAGATGATCCATCGTGTTTATTAGACAGCTCACACTATATTTCCTAGCAATTGCTGGTAATTCTGTCAATAAATTCAGGATGTTTGTGTGTGCTGTTGTTGTTTAACAAGATGCAACTAATGTTCTTATCCCAGCAAACCTCACTTTTGATTAATTGCCAAGCTTGTCACTGATTTAACATAATTCTGTGGACAGGCGCTGGTTAACAAATTATGCTTTACTGGTAAAGCGCTTCCCCTTAAACAAACAAACAAACAAACAAAAAAAAAAACCAAGAGAGATTGACTGCTGTACGGATTGACATCATTGCTTTCCTACAAAACCGCTCTTAGCTAAGCAGAATTTGCAGACGAGAGTGCACAGGTACATTATGCAGCTTTAACGTAGAAGCCAGTTTGACTAACAAGAAAGAGCGGTAGTAAATTGTTGAAACAGTGCATTAAAGAAAAGGGTGAATTAGAACTCCTTGCAAAGTCTTGGGAAAAGCTTTTTATGCACGTCCATTTTCATATAGTTGTTTTATTAATGCATTATTTGTAAAAGAAACCAAACAGGAAATTTAAGCCTTCCAATTTCGGATGGGTCACACACAGTAAAAGTGAAGAAAAGAAAGAGAAGCTGGGAAACACTGAAACAGTAAAGCAGTCACAGCTTTGAGTGGTTCCACTAAATCCTAGCAGTGAATTATATAAAAGGCTAGAATGAGCGCTGTTCTGAGGTGTGGCATGCCATAACATCATACCATGCCCTTTTCCCATCTGTTCAGCCTTCTGCCTCAACATGCAGTGATTAATTAACAGGAAGCATCAAACTAGGTTACATATGTTCCACCCTACTGAGGACACAGGTTATAATAGGGATGTTTAACCAATTCAGTGTATGCAAGGTTGGCTGTGAGCTGACTTCAGGAACACCGTGAAGTGTTTTATTGCCCGAGACAGGGCAAATATCAAAGTAAATACATTTCTTGAGTCAAGGTGCATAGACTGATAACAGGGAGACTGCTACCCACCTGGTCTGCCCCCACCATAGCCCTAGAAAGATCAGTATAGCAATATTTCAGCTGTTTCATGGCATTGAAAATCTGCTGGTCGGAGGCAGCCAGTTTACACCACCTAATAGACAGGGCCTGGTGGACCTGAGTGGCACACCCCAGACAAATGGGTCACAAATAATTTTAAATGTGTATTTTGAAATAAAATATATTTAATTATATACCAAACCTTGCCTCAATCATGAGCCATTTATGAGTATGCAAAGTTTAGGACAAAATGATTTTAAAAGTATATGTCTACATCTATATTTAAATCAACATTTTCATTCTCATTAATAGATAGATAGATAGATAGATAGATAGATAGATAGATAGATAGATAGATAGATAGATAGATAGATAGATAGATAGATAGATAGATGTAAAAGTAACACTAGATTTTTTGGTGACAATATAGCCAAGAACTAGCTGTCTTTGTACGGTGAGACAGAATATCATAGATCTCTCCTTCAGTGCAAGACTAAGACAGCAACTTTTTACCATCATGCTTTCCTCAAATATACTTTGCACAAATCCCTGTCTATGTGCAAAACTAGTGTCTTGCATTCATTGTAAAGATAACAGCACACACACACCAAATTCAAAAGTACAGGCTAACTGATACCAAAGATACTTGAACCCATCTTTTGTTACTGCTCATTTAACCCTTGCCACAAAGCAAGAGTCATCACATTTTTTTTTCCATGTTGCTTGTAGCCACTGGCTACTCTGGTTAAGGATTCTGGAAGTCTAAAAAACTAACCTTTCCAATATAAAGTTAAATTCTCTACAGCTCTGGGGTGGCATGCAGTCCCAAGGGTGTTTTTGTGAGTTATGATTTTTAACTCCAACTCCCTCTTCTTCTTTTTTTTTAAAAAGGTGAATTACTTTTTCTGTAATTGTCCAGGAGAGATGGCTCATTTTTTTCCTATAGGTCACAGGGCCCTCTCTGCTAAACAGGGCAAAATACAAAAAACTACATTCCCCCCCCCCCCCCTAAAATGGAAAGTAGACCTCTAGACACTTCCACTCCTTTTTACAGTTTGTGTGATTACCTGACCAGTCAAGGTTGCTCCTCCATTTCCTACAGCAAGGGTTGACAGCATATGTCCTTCCAGATGTTGTTAGAGTGCAACGCCCATAAACTCAAGCCAGCATTGGCAATGATGTGGTAAAATGGCAGATGCATTTGTAAATCTTCCCTTTTAGTTTTCATGGCTCCCCATAAGATTTTCTGGGATTTCCCAGCCAGTAAAATGGCACTAATTGTTCCCAGGCAAACCCTGCAATAATCTGGGGGATTATGTGCTGGATTCCAAAATCAGGGCCCATTAAGTTTCTTGTTAAAAAAAAAACTGACAAAGTTCTGCTTAGGACAGAATATTTTTCCACACAGCTGGCTAAGAAGTCCCAACATTCTCTATGGATGTAATTTTATACACAATCCATGTGTTGTCTACGCCCATGATGGGGTGACAACATCAAAAACTGAATGCAAATAGGGGGGGGGGGGGGACAGAGAATCTTCATCACATCCTCAGTTGCATTCCAACAAAATGTAGACAACCCAACCTTTCCTCATCTTTGTTGATTGAAATGACATTTATGGAAAAATAAAGAGGAAGAGGCAATTTATAGTGTTCTTATTATCTGTCATAATAAGAAAGATCTGGATCTGGTCACTGCCTACGTTTTCACCTCATCTGCATCCATACAATGCTTAGATACTGAAGTATCTATATGAAAACAGACCGAAGCAAACACTCAAATAAACACTGGGTATGCAGAAGAACCCCACAAAAATAAAATGAAATTGTGAAGCCTGATTCATACATGGAAGCAAAAGTCACATTTCATATTGATTTTATTGAACTAAGTAAATAAATGCCTCCCTCGATGTAATTCTGTTTACAATCTCTATAGCTATAAAAAATGGGTGGGTTTTCATATTCACTTCAACAATACTGAAATGCATTAAAAAGTATAACCATTCCTCAGCACAAATGAAACAGGTTTATAGTTTGTAAGGAAGGAAAAACCCCTCCTGATTCTAAACTAATATATATTTTGTAGAGTGTTCTTAGCTACCTTGTCTTGGTAATTATATTATACTTCCTTTTAATGAGGGCATACTGTCAAACACCTAAGTAATAGATGAATGCATATTTCTGTAAAAGGGAAGGGGAGCGATAGGAATTCTCTGAGTAAATAATAACCTCTGAAATTGCCTTAGTGGCACCACAAATGTATTGGGATGTAAATTGTAATCTTTGGAGATGAAATGCTACAGGAAATAGGTACCGTAGTGTGATGATATGAAAGCTCTGAGGTGGATTCACATGCAATTTTCAGCAACTGTCGCTTCTCTGACTCTTTACTTGTGTCCGTGAAACTCCTCCTGTTTTCTAGTGATGTAAATAAGGGCTTGTCATAATGGAATCTCCATCACCATCACCCTTTTTATCCCCCCTCCCCACGGGGATGTGAATATTGATGTTGTAAATCACCACTCCTCAGCCATGCCAACTGGGGAGGGCATGTTACTAGGTGACTGAGATAAACAGCTGCATCTCAGCAAGTTATAAAACATTGTATCCAGGATTTTAGGGCCTGCTGTGAATTAAGAAAATGATTTGCTTTTGCAGAGAATGAAATATCATTCTTGTGTGCATGTGTTTACATTTGCATTTTTTCCCTGTGCGAGTACAGGAGTGTCAACAGATAAAGGATTCCAGTCAGTATCTGAATTTATGGAGGTTATGAAAGATGCAGATGACACATCAGAAATAGGACGCATGCAAATTCAAGCTCTTTTTTGCTGTTGGTAGGAACGGCATTTCAGAATTTGTATGTGGGATTATCTAATCCATATCTCAGTGTGTATCAGAATTTAGGTCTCTGCTAGGAGTCACACTTTTCCAAATGTTTGCACTACACCAGATTCCACACTAACCTGGCAGCAACTTAAATGTATTGAAATGTACATTTAATACACTTTGAACTTTTTTTAAAAAAATGCAATTGATGGAGATTAATTTAACTGTTAGAGCAGTATGACAATGGAACTGGGAGGTGGTGGAGGCACCATCTATCAGATCTGCTTAGATTTGGATTCCTGAATTGAGCAGGGGGTCGGACTCAATGGCCTTATAGACCCTTTCCAACTCAATTATGATTCTATGAAAAGGCAATGAAATCATGGATAATGCAACAGTGATATGGGTTGGGAATATACAGATTCATTAATCACACTGATGCAGGCACACCTAGCATGAATGCGGGGCCACTTTTTCAGCACTCACAGTGCAAAATATTCCTACCTGTTACGGCAAGATGTAATGCCAGCCACCAGCTTGGATGGATTTAAAAGGAGATTGGATAAATTAGACCCATCAATGGCCACTCATCAAGACGGCTACATGTCACTTCTGATATCCGCATAGCCCAGCTGAATTCCTGTTGGGTGGGGCCAGCTTGTGCAACAGGAATGGTAGCATTGGTAGAGCAAATTGCTACTGCTGAAAAACTTTCTTACTCAGGCTGCACATGACTTCATGGTATTGTGTGCAAGTCATCTGCATCATAAAATCACTTAAAGAAGCCTTGAACCATTGGTGATCTGCTGCTGCTGCTGATCATTCCATTCAGTTCGGGTGGCAGAACATAGCTCAGTGGCAGGTTCCATGTTACTACTTCCTGTCACAGAGGGGCAAACCTGGGCTGCAAGGATGCCTGCTTTTATCTTATGACCCTTGGGGAGGATCATCAACAGACAGGGGAATAATTATATCTGCACTCTATAAATTTGGTACATGTAAGAGGATTCTTATGCTTCATGTGCTAGTTGCTAGTTCTCTGTAAGAGAAACTCTACAGGAAGAAAATTCAGGTGGAATTCAGAGACTCTCTCATTGAAAATGAGAGAGTTTCCCATCTCTGCCTGCATAGTCTGTTTGCTTGTTCCTTGAGTCCTTTCCACAAGGTTCTTGCTCCTAGTTTTTCAGCCCACTGTTGAGGAATTTGCACCTTTTTCTTGTACGTAACATAATCACTTCAGATTTCTTACTGCCTGACCAGCAACTGGCATTGTTTAATCCCATTGCACAGAAGGCACCTTCAAAGAAATTTGCGAAAAACTGTACTCATGAGGCAGACAGTGGCTTAACATTTTCCAAAGCAATTAAAAAGAAAGAAATGCCCAAGGCTGGTGGATTTTACATCTTCCCTTGCCATTTTGTTTTTGCAGTTTTCTAATTTGAATATTTATTTTGCAAATGAAAACATCCATGGTCCTCTATAAACTAAGAGTGTTTATATCCTATAGAATCATATCTATTTGATACCACTTTAGCAGACATGGTTCCATCCTATGGAATCCTCACGATACGTCATTTTGTGAAATCCTTTTCATTCTCTGCTAGAGAGCTATAGTGCTATTGTCAGAACAATAGCACAGAACTCTAGGCATAATAATGAACATTAGTAATAAATCCAATCTCCTTCCCTTTTTTAGAATTGCTACTCAAGAAAGGACATGAAAAGAGAATGGAAGTGCTATATGACTTTTCAGGAATAGCTGTATCCATAAAAGTCACTTTCTTTTCATGTGGATAGTGAAGCCGTAACACCAGTCTCAACCTATGTGAGGAAGGCCCAGTGGTTTCCTTCCCATGAAATATGTTATGATGAGTGATTCTTAGATGTTAGTAGTAAATGGTAAATTTAGGAAGCTAAGGATTTGCTTATTTATGATATTTTAGAAACAAGTGGCTCCTTCTGAACTTCCGTCTACTTTTTTCATTAATTTATACATTATATGCCATCAACGTGATTCTGACTTACGTGGACCGCCACAAGGTTTTATGGACAGAAAGTGCTCTGAATTGGTTCACAAGACTCTCCCTCTGGTGGCAGCCGCCGCCACAGGAGGGGGCGAGGGCTGCGCTCCGGCGTCAGTGGCAGGTAACAGGGGCAGGTGGGTGGGGGCGGGGAAAGACAGGGGGAGGGGGTCCTTCCACCTCTCCCCCTCCCATCCAAAATTATAACATAACAAATACAAAAGCCAGACATTTTAAAGGTTTTTATCTTTGCCTGCCGGATGGAGGACATTAGGCTAAAAAGGAGGACACATCCTCCTTTTGCTGGACGTCTGGCAACCCTACGCATGCAGACACAGATTTCTGGCTTAAAAATTCACAAAATCAGCAGAAGGACAAGCAATTCAAAGAAAAAAAAAGGAAAGGCATCATGTTAGTCTGAAGAGCATGAGTGAATACTAAAGACAGTCAAAAGAAGAACCAACCAACCAAATTTAAGGCACAGTCCAAATAACCATGACTTGCATCCAGATAATTGGTGTGATCTGGTACAATTAAATGAATCCTGCAAACAAATACTTAACATATTAAGAAATGGTTTTTGTTCTAAATTAACCACTGCCTATTAGAGATGTGAAGAGTGAGGGGAAACTCATACTGCCTTCATTTCAGGGTCTGTTTGGTGGCTCTTCTTTTGTATTGGTTTCACTTTGGGTTCCTTTTGATACATGTCCTTTCAGAAAACTCAAAATAGCTGAATATTTTGGATTCTTTTTTTTCTCATTCTGGTTTACTGCACTGGAGCCAATTGAGTCGTACAGAATCCACAAAACTAGTCCAAACATAGCAGTGACAAGCAACGTCAATCACCTCCTCCAAAAGTGGGCCACAGCAACAGCACATGCGAAAAAAAGCCCCATCTTCCATAGACCTATGCAGGCACTGAGGTGCCTACGAGGTGCATATCGATCAACATTCCCATCCTGTCTTGTGTTGAACTGAGTCCCATTCTCAGTCTGTATTTCGCTCATGTGCCCCTAATTACTTCTTACTCATCTGGGCTGTAATTTTCTCAACGTTCACCTCTTAAAGTTGACAGAGTGTATCAATCTGTTCAAATATTTATCTTTGTCTACAAATAGCTAGAACAAGGATTAATAGAAAAGAAGCAAAGGTTTAAACAAGAACGAGCCATATCCACATTTCCTTTGTGTGTGTGTGTGTGTAAAGTGATGGGATTGGTTTTTTATCAAAAGATTCTGAAAATTTCACAGGCCATTCTTATTACATAAAGCAACCAAGAGGCCAGCCTTCTTAGGTTGAGGAATAGCTGGATTAAAATAAAGTTGATGTGAAAATAATAGGGCTGCACACAAGGCTCTGATTTAGTTCAGGTGATGATTTTCAGGTCAGACATAGGCTTTTGAAGGTATCCCAGTTCAGTCTGGAGTCATTTCCGTTCCACTCAATTTGGGTTTTGCCTAATGGTGCAAATCAATTTGAAAATTTGTGAAGCCAATGCTTTGGGAAACCAAAATGGCCTTAAATTCTTTGATTTGGAACTGATATAGATGACATTTATAGAAATTGCAATATTAAACCTGCTAAATTTCAGATAGATAGCTTTAGAGGTTTATACGGTGGCACCTTTAAAATTTGCTTTAAAAGGCTAGTAGGCTGAAATGATTTGTGTCCTGTCTGATTCAACTTGTGCTCCCGACACAAATCTATTTGTAAATTTGCTTTACTTTGTTCCAGAACAGCAAATTCTTTCTCCTCACCCTTGATGTGATATTTTCTGGTGATGCTGACAAGATGGCTTGCTTTGACAAGAACAGGCTTGTGGAAATTGCATAAATACACAAAACTACAAAGGCAGATGCTCTGTTGCATGAACTTCACAAATTAGGAACAGTGGATTGTGACTTTTTGTGTTTGCTGTTTTTGTGTACTTCACTTCTCAAAGTGAAAAGACCTTGGTTTTGCACAGAGCTATTTTGTGCAAATTGTGAAGATATTGAAAAAAAAGTAAGAAAACGTCTTTGAGCTCCTCTCAGATTGCATGCAAAAAATCTCATAGGGTCTGAAAAATTCCTCACCGGGAAATCTCACCACAAGATAATCTGAATTGAGAAGAACAAATAATTTAATAAACATTTTTCACATCCCTAATTTAGCATCAAATTGAGTTCACCATGCAGAGGAACTTAATCAGATTGTTGTATTTTATTTTCTTCCACATATTTTTAAAATTAATTCTTTATCCCTTTCTTTCTTCTCTTCCTTTCTTACATTCTTCCCTGTATTTCCCTCAATGTATATACAGCTAAAACATCATCATGATAATTCCTGTGATTTCATTTGTGTTGCCAGGAAAACATGGGCTGGAGTAGGATTTGAGGTGGGTGGAGGAAAAGTATCTAGAGATGGTACCCAGAGTCTAAATACAATTGTGCACCACTGCATATTTTTAAAAATAATAAAAGTTTAAATGTATAAAGCTGTTTCCGAAACAGAGATTTGGGAAAAGGCTCTTCATGATATCCTATGACAAGATGGAAGGAACAAAGGCTATTCAATTTGATCTGAAATGCAGTAACAGAGCAAAATAGATACCAATATAAATATCACTCCCAGTAATGGAGTTTAGTTGAAAGCAAGCAAAAACAGAAGAGAAAATGGTCCAAGTTCTTTGTCCCTTTTAGAGTCACTGTCAAGAAATTGGTGCACATCTACTGAGGCAATGGACACAAAGCAAACCGAATGGCAGAAGAACCACTGATGCTATTGTTCCCCTTCTTTGCCATCACTACATGCTCAGAGAAGGTACCAGCAAAGAAAGAAAATGACAAAAGGACCTGAATGGTGGTCTAGAAGCAATATTTATTTTATTTATTTATTTATTTATTAAATTTATTAAATTAAATTTATACCCCGCCCATCTAGACCTAAGTCTACTCTGGGCGGCTAACAATAAAAAATAAAATAAAAACAATATAATAAAATAAAAAACAACAGTAGTAATATAGTTCAATACCTAAAAGCACTTAAATATCCCAAGTGTACAGCTAATTAGCAGTGCCTCACTACAGAGTGAGAGGCTGGGAGTTTTGCTCTCATTGTGCCAGTGTGGAGAGGGGCTTTCCAAGATTTCTCAGAACATGTGTGGTTGACCTGGAGAAAAGGTAATTCAATTCACATTTTAAAATGAGCCTAATTAATTTGCACTTCCTCAGCCAACACATGAACTTAAAAACAATTATCTTTTGGCATTTGGACTTCTCAGCATTTTGGAGTGTGAGTCACAGGAAAAAATGAATATTAAATATGTACATTATGAGAAGCATTTCACAAAAAAATTATATGTTAAAATAATATTAAAATGCATTGTTTGAAATCCTGTTGTTTAATTTACACCTGTGGAAAGGTGATGGCATCACCAGTAAGGGTGATTTTGAATAACCAAAGCCTTCTACTTCTGTCCCATAGCATTTCCAACTCCTGTGCAATCCCTTTTAGCATGGGGAACCTGGGAGTCCAAAGGAGGAATTCTATAATTACTGCAAATCTCCTCCTGCAGATAACATTATCCAGCAGTAGTGATTTTTCGTAATCGTAAAGACTTCCTCCTGTGGCTCCCACAGCTTCCACATGATGAAAGGGATTACAAGAGCGTTATAAAAGCCATGACAGAAGTCAGAGGTTTTTCATTACCAAAAATTGCCTCCTGATGGTGAAATCATCTTCTTCTGACAGAGTACGTTGTACAAGATTTAAGTCATTGTATGAAGGGAAACTGCAAAAATACATATGGTTTGGAAAACTGAGGGCAAAAATATTAATATTAGGGGACTCTACATGAGAATTAGCACAGCTTTTCACACAAACAATTTCCTACTGCATTGTGAAAATAGAAATGTAAGCAAATATGAGCTGAAATAAACTTGTGATGGAAACATAAGAAAAAGAAAAACAAGAGAAACTGAAATTGAACATTTGTCCCTATCTGTCAGTTTGAGCTTCACACACCCACACATTTATGTACATGTACTTCTATTTATGAAAGTCTGAATAATTATCTTGACCTTGATTTAGCAATAGAGGAAATTGCCTAATACTGTGCCACACTATTAGTCCTATCTATTTGTGACTGGCAGAAACTCACTATCAGGGTTGGAAATTTATATGTACAGAATGCTAAAATAATTAGTAATAATTGTGTGCTGTCAAGTCAATTATGTGTTATGGCGAGCCCTTCCAGAGTTTTCTATGTAAAAAATACACAGAAGTGGTTTGCCATTTTCTTCTTCTGGGGGTGCTCTAGGGATTGTGCAGCTTGCCCATGACTATACAAACCGGCTCTTATCCAAGGAGGCACAGTGGAGAATCAACTTCCCAACTAAGATAAACGTAAAACTTTGCTTTAAAAAATAAAGTTTGAACAAAAAAAAAATCCCTGAAGCTTGAACAGCAGCATATTAAAGAATCTCTTTCCTGGCAAGCTAACACCTTGAACGTGCTCATGTAAACACTGGCAAGGAAAACAAAACACTGAGAAAAGTTCTAGATTAGAGATGGGGACGACTCACCATTTTGGTGAGTTGTCCTGCTTTGTGAGTCGTCAAAGCTTGACGACTCACGAAGCACGAAGCTGCCCCCATGAACCAACGAAGCACACATTTATTTGTCAATTCGTGGGGGGGATACTAAAAATATCCTGACCCCTGCTCCCCCCGTGCCCGCCTGCGGTGCCATTGCTGCCCCCGCCACCCCCGCTGATGCCCCTGCCACCCCCACTAACGCCCACCCACCGTAATCACCACCGCCGCCACTGCTGCCACTGCTGCCGTCTCCAGCTGGCCTCCGCAGCCATGGCTTCTAGAAAGGGACACTGGATGCCCTTTGCAAAGATGGCAGCTGTGGCTTCATTTAGGATAGGGAAGCTGCAGCTGCCATCTTTGCAAAGGGCAGCCTGGATTCCCTTAAGGCAGGCTAAGGTAGGGAGAGGAAGGGGGTGGGGGGATAGGCTGTGGGGGTGTGTGGCTGCCTATCAGCTCGCCAATCAGCTGATCGGTGGGCCAGTAGGCAGAATAGGAAAGCCATAGGAAGAGAGGGAAGGCTAGCCTTCCCTCTCTTCGTATGGGGGACGAATAAAAATGGGGCAATATTCATCCCTTCGTATTCGTCAGGGTCTCTGGAACCCACGAATATGAAGGGATGAATATTTAACAAATTAGCTATTTCTGATGAATATCACGATCCGTTTTTTTATTTGTCCCCATGTCTATTCTAGATCGTTAGACTCCTAGAGCCTGTGATAAAGTCATAGCAAACTGGGAACTCCCAGATTCCTTCACAAGCACTCTGTGTAATGTGTTTCCTACTGAAGGAAAATGCCCTGGTGGCAAACTGTGAGCAAATGGGAAGTGTGCCAGCTGAGAATGGAAGAATGAGGTGGTACCTATTTATCTACTTGCATTTTTACATGCTTTCGAACGGCTGGGTTGGCAGGAGCTGGGACAAGCGACAGGAGCTCACTCCGTCGTGTGGATTCGATCTTACGACGGCTGGTCTTCCAACCTTGCAGCACAGAGGCTTCTGCGGTTTAACCCACAGCGCCACCACGTCCCCTTAGCAATTTGGGAATGTAATAATATTCTCTCTATGTCCATGTAATATGGTATAAGGCTAAATTATACATTTTTGCTTTCATAGATTGTTTTAATTTTAAGAAGTTTGATATTTTAAGAGATGTGCCCTCTGCTTTTTCATTCTGCCTTTTAAGGCTATAATCTCCTGTAGTAATAGCATGGACTTAAAACATTTACCTTGATACATTTATAGTGCACTTTTATGTTCCTGCTCATTGAAATATTTCTGATACATGGCTTAAGTATGTGTCTGCAACTTAAGTTCCTTCTTATAAAACTTAGAAATATTTTTAAGCATTGTGCCTACAGCTTTTTCTCATGGCTGTAAGTCTGGTTTCTGTGTATCTGAAGTAAATGTGTCTGTAAATTCTCGAAGAGTTATATGTCTTCACTAATTTATGATTTATTAATTTCAAGTATGCATGAAAGCAATATAGCTGAATAAAGCTTGTACAAAGTTCTTGATGTGGATGTCTAGAGAAGATTTATTTCACTATAAGTGAGACAATGGTTTATTCTCACCATCTGGAGAGGTATAAATTATTTAAACAATGACACTACTTATACCTTGATACCATGATTAACATTGATATGATTGAAAAGATTATCTGATCTCACACTGAAACTGACTCTTTCATGGATAAATGTCATATGTGATGGAACACATACTCAAACTACCAAAAACTGTTATAAAATTTTATAATGTCCAGAGGTTATTGTTTGAGTAAGGTACTAGTCCCCCTTTATTCGGCACTGGATGAGCCTCATCTAGAGTATTGTACTTTAAGAAGGATGCCAACAAACTGGAGCAAGTTCAGAAGAGGGCAACAAGTATTATCAGGGGGCTGGAAACTAAGCCCTATGAGGAAAGACTGAAAGAACTGGGCATGTTTAGCCTTGAGAAATGAAGACTGAGGGGAGATCTGATAGCACTTTTCAAATACCAGAAAGGTAGTCATACAGAGGAGGGGCAGGATCTGTTCTTGATCATCCCAGAGTGCAGTGTACCCAGAAGACAGATCAAATAAGGAAAGGAGGTAGTCTCTAAAAGAATGAGAATTATCACCAACAACTTCCAGTCTTGTCACTTATTACTAGAGATGGGCAAGAACCACCAGTTTGGCAATTCATGCTGGTTTGTTAAGCAGCCAAACAGGTCTTCAGTGTTCCCCAGCCCTGCCTCCACCAGTGGGAGTCCACTAAGAGGTAGCACCCTGGTTTCCTTGTACCACCTTCTCCTGGTGCTGCTTCTGACCAGGTGCCTGCTGGAGGAGACAGAGTTGGGAAGCACCAAACACCTGTTTGGCTGCTTAATGAACCAGCACAAACCCCCAAACCAGTGGTTCATGCCCATCTCTATCTAATTACTCTCTGTGATAGTCTCAAATTCAGTTAATCTGGAAGGCGTCTCATACTGGTTCAGACTATTGGTCCATCAAGACCAATATTGTCAACATTTAATGGCAGCCACTGTCCAGGGCTTCAGGCAAGAACTTTTCCTATTTCTGCTTGGAGACAGTCAGAGCTTGGGACCACTGGCATAGAAAAGAAATACGGTACTACTAAGTTATGATCATTTCCCACAGGAGGCGAAAAGGAAGGAAAAGCATTTTATACATTTCCTTCCCTTCCACAAGAAGGAGGGAGGTAAGCCCTGAGAGCATCATGTTAACCTGAGTGTGAACTAGCACTGATTTCATAGCTTATTTTTTTCCCTCCCCATCTTCTCTTCCTGTTACTTAGAATAAAAACATAGGAAAGTTGTGGTTTTGGACCACAGCTCCCAGAGTTGCCCAGCAAGTTTGGCCAGTTCTAGTTCAAGTAATTTTTCCAAGTTCTGTCTGGCATCTGTAGTCCCAAAGCAATTGATAAAACTGGTGAAACAATCAAATTAAACAATAAAATTCATCATATTAGAACCATATAGACAGCAAGGCAGTTAAACTAGAAGCTGTCAAGTTTTTCAAAAAAAGCTAAGAATTCAAACTGGCTAATATATATATATATATATTAACAGATAATAAAATCAATTCAACTGATGTTTTAAAAAGTGTAGAAAAACAGAATAATATTTTCTGGAATGACAAAAGCATATGCGTAGGTATCTGGCAGACTTTTTAAATTTACTTTATTGCTTCACAGCCAGTCAGGTTGTATGTATAAACAGAAATTAAACCACTCTCAAAAGATGACAGTTGACATCTAACATCTGGCAAGCTTTTTAAAGTGGTTGATGTGCCACCACTAATGAGTCTATTTCTCTGATCACTACTTGCCCTATCTTCAAACGCAGAAATGTGGCAAGAGAGAAGACTCCAAAGATGACCACCGTATATGGGAAATTCCATGCACATATGAGATGTCCTTCAAATAACACACACACTACCAACTGAAGCTTATCGAAAGAAAGCTACAAGGGACAGCTTTACAGCAGCAGTACCTGATAGAACTCGTTGATATATCTGGGTCATGAGCAGATACTTGACCAATCACAGAGTTAATAGCAGCATTTTCATGTACTTCCAGAAGGTAACTTGGTGAAGAAAAGACAGGAGGTTCGTCAGCATCCTCTACTACGATTTTTACTGTTGCTGTATCCTTGAAAGGTCCCACGCTGATGAAACGTGGATCAATATGTACATTAGTTGCTTCTATCTTCAGCGTATAAGATCTCTTGGTCTCAAAGTCCAGAGGCTGTTAAGAATGACAAAGACAAATGCCTTTTACTAATGACCACAACAGCAAGAACAAGAAGATACAATGCCAATAGATGGAAGTATTATACATTTAAGTTCCAATCATTGAGTTTTAAAGCAATCTCTTTCCACTTTCCTTGATCTGGGCTGTAAATTTTTCTCAGCATTTATTGATATATGTTTTTTGGGCAAGCCTCAATGAGACCACCCAGACTGCAATGTATTTCTTGTTAAAATACAGAAATACAAAAATACAGAGAATGGTCACACAGGATAATATTGTGCTGCTACATCTTTGACAGAGTAATGTCACTTACTTATTGATAATGTCCTAGACCATAGGTTCTTAACCTGTGGTCTGTGGACCCCCGAGAGGGCTGCAATGCTCTCACAGGGGGTCCACAAAGGCTTGAAGAACTGTTATGATTTTTTGCAGTTAAAATAGAAAGAAAGAGTGAATGAAATAAAGAAATTAAAAAATTAAAAGGAAATATAGAACACAATCTTAATTTCCCTTGCTTGTTTGTGTAAAATTTGGCTTTTCTAACCTGCCACCTCCATTAAAAACAAACAAAAGTTAAAAAAAGTTATGAAAATAACTGTTTGATAGCAAATAACTGATATTTTTGCACATGGTGAGAACATTCAAGTGAATGATGCTGAGTGGCTGAGAGATAGCATGTGGCATTTCTTGCTACTGTGCAGACAGTCGGAAGCCGTGGGAAGATAAGAGCTGCAGTCAGTCAGTGTCAGTGTGAGTGAGTGTTCAGACAGATTTCTTGTTTGTGTTTCTTCTTCGATTCCAGCTAATAAAACCATTTGGTTATTGTTGAGTAAAGTGACTTTTCGATATTATCACAATGAATTTCATAACAATACATTTCAGCTGAGCTCAGAATGGATCACTGGCTGATTTTGAAATGTAAAAGAACTGATGCTGTTAATGAGGGTGCATCTTGATCAAACAAAATGAAGCTTCTTCCAGTCATCTTAAAAAGTGCTGCTGTTATATAGCAAAGAATATCTGTCGATGAGACTCTTCATGAGAAACTTTAGATAAATATTTGATGCACTTTAAGGTTTTAAATCTTGAGTTAAGTCTTGGTGGTCCATGGCAACAAAAGACATTTAAAGGAGGTCCATCATAAAGAAAAGTTAAGAACCTCTGTCCCAGACTACATATTAATCACACAGCTTAAAAATATTATGTTCTCTGGAGAAAAGCACATGTTTAAAAAGAACAAATTATTGGAGTAAATATTCTACCATTTGCAGAAAACTGTGTGTGTGTGTGTGTGTCTGGGAAACATACAGAGGTGGCACTGGTTGTGCTGAAGTTAGGAGAAGCAACAATTTAAATCTAATCATATGACAACTGTAATGTTACCATATATGTTTAAGGTGGTTAATTATAGAGAACAAAAAGTATGAGTGTTTTCATGTAGTGGCTGAAACCTTGTTCTGTAGTTACACAAATGGCATAGCTTTTAGAAGCGAGTAGGCATAAATCAAGAAATCTCTGTAGCCCTTATCTGTTGCACGTGCTGGCATGTGCATCCTTGGTTCATGTCTGGCATCTCCAGATGAAAGGACCAAGAAACAGCTGGTGGGAAAGACATTTAACTAATATTCAAAGAAAAAAACCTGTGTAGACTAGAAGGACACATTTACAATGTAAAGTGTGCTTAAATGACATTGGAGATGCTCAAATATGAATATAAATCCAGGGTCTGGAGAAGGTTTTTTGATTGTTTTTAGCACACTTCCCAGAATTCCCCAGCCAGTATTTTTGCTGGATTATGGAAGTCCAACTAGGACATCACCAGAGCATCAAGATGGTCCACCACCCCTATTTGTTAGACCTTTTAATGCAGCACTTTAAACTTTTAGTGGGACAGTCACTCTCTCTCACACACACCACACACACTTTACAATATTCGTAGCCAACTCAGCAATTAGGCTGAATATCTAGAGCCAGTATCTGTTCTGGCTGAGAGATCCTGGGAGTTTTACTCCCAGAAGTAATTTTTTTTCAAGCTCAGTATAACTCTCACATTTGAAAACACTTTTTCTTCTTTCACTGTTCATGTAGTGAAACCATCATTGCTGTTTCTCAGTTGGCCACTGAGGGTATGATCTATCCAGAAGGAAATTCTTCTGAAATTAAGCTGATGTTAGCTAGCAGACAAATGCAGCTTTCTTCTGCCAATAGATGCAGCACTGGGGATATAAGTTACCTTCCTGAACATTAACAGCACATGTTCAGGAGTTTTATCTGGAAGAGCAATCTCTCTCTGGTCTCTCTCTCTCTCTCTCTGCACTATACACAACACAGATGTGAATCACTATGATCACATTATTATCTAAAATTGGCTTAATTGTAGTGTGTTTTCCAATGAGAACTTCAAATATAGCACAATAAACTGCAGATTTGAATTAGTCAGAATCTTCTGGTATTTTTTACTATGTACAAAATGCCACACATAATAGTAGAAGTGGCTGTTTAGAGAGGTACTTGTCACTTGCAGATCACATACCTGATCACACAACTGTCCGTATGACCAAGCATGCAGTGATAGTAACTTCTCTGCAACTGAAGCTCTGCAACTGAAGGTATACGAAAAATACCAGTAGAATTTTGGCCAAATATTTTGTTCTTGCAAATAAGGGCTCCAGAGCAACAGATTGCTTTGGAATAATATCATGGGGTCACTTCCCACTCTCACCTCCCCAAAGGGCAGTGTAGATACTAAAAGCTTAATGCACAACTACCTGAGTCATGTACTGAGTGTATTCAGATGTGAGTACCAAGGTTTAAGGACTTGATGTTGTACAGCTGTTGAAAATGATGTAACTTTATGTAAGTGGAAAATGAAGTAATGTATTTTCTGATTGGTCCCAAGAATGTATAAAAGGCATGTGTAAAGGGGACATTTTATCTGCTGTAAGTCAGATCACTTATTTCTATGCTATGTATTGTACCATGTCACGTTATGCTGCCAGATGAATGTCTATTCTCTCTGTATATATGTTAATAGACTAAGTTGGAATTTTACTCTTTCAGTGTTATAGTGTCTTTGCAACCTGATATCTCCTAACTCTGCTTATGTCCTGAGAATACATATTTAACCAAAATTCTCAACAGCTTAGGATACTGTAGGAAGTGTAGTTTTGCTGCCCATTGGGCTATATATGTGGAACCTTCAAAGAAGAACACTTCCCACAATACTCTAAGCCTTCTAGGAAGCACTGGGACAGGAAGTAGGCCCCCAGACAATACACTGTCCTACTCAGCTGGGCATCATAGCAGCGGTGGAGGGAAGGAGAAGGCACGGAACAAGTAAGGTAGGTGGTGGGGCCCATGAAAGGGGACTATGGGGTGGAGAACCCATGAAGCTTCCCCCTTCATTTAGAGATGGGCCTGAACTATATGAACCATGAACTGGTTCAGTTTTTGTTTGTTTTTTAATTGGCACAATTCATGGTTCATGGTTTGTGCACACTGACAAACCATGAACCACCATTGTGCTGGTTAATGCCCATCTCTAATTGGAAGTATCGATATGTTTGTTGGTTTCTCAGTTTGAGGGGTTACTGGAAGAGAAAGTTAATCTAGATTCATTTCAATCTGGGTTTTGGGCTCCTCAGGGTTCAGTTCTTTCCCTCATACTATTCAATATATACAAGAAACTGTCGGGAGAGTTTGTCTGGAGTTGAGCGGCTTGATGCCAATTGTATGCTGATGGCACCCAACTATATTTCTCTTTTCCATTCAATTTCAGCAAAGCTGTTTCAGTCCTAAACCAGTAATTCTCTGGATGAGAGTGAACAAATTGAAGCTCAATACAGACAAGATAGAACTGCTCCAGGTCATTTGAAAGGCAGGTCAGGAAAGAGAAAGTCAGTTTGTGCTGAGTGCAGTTAGTTAGATTTTGACTGAAATTTCACACATGCAGCTTTAGTGTTCTCCTAGGTCCATCCACGAGACTGGATTCCCAGGTTTCAGCAGTGTCTAGGAGTGCCTTTATACAATTAAAGCTGGTGCAGCAGATGCACCCATTTCTTGGGGTATCTGATCTGGTTATCCTACTTGGATTACTGCAATGTACTCTACCTGGAGCTGCCTTTGAAGAGTGTTCAAAAACTGGTCCAAAATTCTGCAATCTAAAAGAGAACAATTCTCCCAACACCTTCATATCTTCACAGTCTCTAAATAGGGTGGGTGATTAGCAAATTGTGAGTACTATTTTTCAGTCATTTTAATATGTCTTAAATAAGATAATTCCCCAATTGTCTATGCTGAGAAATTTAAGGTAAAAATGGTGAAGGGAATATTAAAAATGTAAAATAACTTTCACAAGCTTTTGAAAAAGATAAATCCCAAATCCTCAGTTTTACGATCACCTCAAGTTCATCTCTGCTGCAGTTTCAAGCACATCTACAAATGTGGATTCACACTCCAACTCTCTGATGCTTCACAATGATTAAAATTTGAAACTTGCAAATTTGTCAAGCTTTGGAAAGATATGTAAATTTGCATTACAATGTCCTATAGAAAGGAACAAAGAGAGGAGGGTGTGAGAAAATGACACAAACGCTGAAATCTGCAATGCAAATACGAAGAGCACAAATAGAAATCACAGAACTCTTTCAGGAGGTCTCAGGAAGCTTAAATATATATTCGTACTTTCAAAAATTGTGTTGATTTTTAAAAGATATGAATCCAGCTCTAATGGAACTTTGCAATTTTTAGTAAACATGACAAGCACTCATTTCTCCACAGACTCAGAAATTGCAAAGCTTTTGTATCTATGAATAAGCGGCTGTAAATCAGCATATGAACAATTTGCCAATCACTCATCCTGTATCATTTCAGCCATTTCAAATTCAACAGACAAAATCATCCCCAGATAACAGACTTGTTCTCTGTATGCATGATTAAAAAAAATGTTCTCCAATGTGTGTGCATGTACCTGTGTACAATTTTTACTTCTTCTGAAAGTAACAACAAATACACATCAAATTTTGGGGACAGCTAGTAGCTTTTTACTCAGCTTGACCCAAAGCAAAGTGTGTTGCTTATATACAGCCCCATAGCACTTCAAGCACTTTCTGGGCACTTTTAAATTTAATTATGAAAAGTACACATTCCACAAACCTATCCATTTTGAAGGAAATCAACCCTGAATGCTCACTGGAAGGACAGATCCTGAAGCTGAGGCTCCAATACTTTGGCCATCTCATGAGAAGAGAAGACTCCCTGGAAAAGACCCTGATGTTGGGAAAGTGTGAAGGCAAGAGGAGAAGGGGACGACAGAGGACGGGATGGTTGGACAGTGTCATTGAAGCTACCAACATGAATTTGACCCAACTCCGGGAGGCAGTGGAAGACAGGAGGGCCTGGCGTGCTCTGGTCCATGGGGTCACGAAGAGTCGGACACGACTTAACGACTAAACAACAACAAAACCAATCAGATTATGTCTGTTGTTAGCCAATGGGTGTTAAGAGGGTTAATTGCCAGATACTGGAGATAAAAACAAGTGACACTTACTAATAGCATGTATTAACCTTTGAACTGCAGGACTGGAAGGGACCCTAGGGATCATCGGGTCCAGCCCCTGTCAAGGAGGCACAGAGAGGAATCAAACTCCCAACCTCTGGCTCCGCAGGCAGATATCTAACCCACTGAGCTATCCAGCAGTTAATTATTTAGTTAGTTGCCTATTAGAAGTAGTCTGTTACGTTGTCTGTTAGGATTCTGTTTGTACTGTTGTTCTGATCATTTGTCTGCTACTATGTCTAATAAGGAGCATAATGTGAAACCATTATAAGTCTGTCCAGCACAAACCTATACCAAGCCAATATGTTTAAACACTATTAGTTTATTCAACATATATGTTATACATTAAATGTTTTTTTAAATTTTACCATGACCAAGTGGATATCATTTCAATTGCTGGCAACACAAGGGAGAAGAATGTTTACTATTGATGTGTTTTTTCATACTATACTTGAACTGCTTTGTACAAACTGTTACACATTTCAACCTATACACCCCACTCCCAGGTTTTGTTGCTATTATTTGGCCCTCAGAGGACTGCTTTTTCTGTCACCTTTACTACAATGTTTGAAATCAGTCAATATTTGTATGAGGTTTGTATCGCTTGCCTAGTCTAATTGTAGATATTTGATAAGGTGCCAGGGTACATCTCAGGTGTACAATCGGGCACATGATCAGGCATGTGACCAAGATATGCCATAGCATTTCCACAATTGTCTGCATTTAGTTATAGCTAGCTATACAAACTGTATTTAAAAAAACTCAACAACAATAGGATTCACATTATACTGTTTAGTGTTGGGTCTTTTATCTTGCATGGTGTATTGGGAAGAATTCACCCTTAAAGGTGGCTTAATTAAACAAAATGCATAGTTTTGTTTTGTTTTAATAGGAAAAGGGACCTTCCTTCTCTCTCTCTCTCTCTCAACAGGTAATATTAACAGCACATTTTTAAGAGTGTTGGTGTGAGGGGAATGCTCTGGGCCAATTGTCCTTCCCACACACACACGCACCCGTGGTGGATCCAATGGTGACCCCAGTGACATGGTGGTAGGAGGGGGCAGGTAGGGAGAGTGAGGTCCCAGGTGGGAGAAGGAAGCAGAGGTGGATGAATGAGTTGGAGGTCTGGCTGAATTGGAGAGATCCCTGCTGAAAAGAGGAAGAGAGGTTCTCATCATCCATCAATGATTCAAAAGGAGAGGACTGAGTGGAGGTGGAAGAGAAACTGGACTACACATTTTGTACCCTTGGAGACAACTGCTTGCTAATGATTGAGAACCCATGGACTGGGGAACAGGTCATGTTTCAACCCTCTAAGGGGAGAAGGCACAGAGGAAGCATGGCTCTCCTACGTCTGCCATCTACTCTGATTCATTGGCAATCAAGGGGACCCACTGGGCACCCAGGCCCCATTCCAACCCATTGGAGACACTGGCAGAGGAAGTGCCTGATGAAGCACCTTTGACGGAGCTCCTGGAAACAAGAAAGACTCAGGGGATATGGGAATCGATAACCACCTGACACTATCAGCCCTCTTTAAGGGGTGTCAATAGGATAGGGTCAGTGTGAATATCTAGACCCCAGTCATGGATTGTGGACTGCACCATTCCAATGATAGGTACTTGAGTTTGGGCAAGGTCTGGACATGACGAGGAACTGGTGCAGATAATGCAGCCCTCCTGCAGACTATTAGGACTGGGTATACTAGGAGCTCAACCAATCCTTGTGTACTGTTCCCCACCTTATTAAAGCTGAGTTCCAGTAGTGACAAGAGTCTTGACTCCATGGAGCCTATGGCTGAAGAGGCCCTCCATGCTACCCCCAGTCAGTAAGAGATGGGCATTCCAGAAATACGTGCTCTGTAAATTTGGGGAAAGGCCTGGAGTATTCTTTATGCTAAAAATACTATCAGAAAGAGACCAGATCAAGCTGCCCTAACATGGTGTGTTTGTGTTGCATGTATTTTTGCAATGAAAATGGACCTGTCTTTCTCCATGTTTGCTCAGAAGAACCCATAAAAATGTCCATGCTGCTCAGCCTAATTTTTACTCAATTCTTCAAAAAACCTCTGGTTTATGAAAGTGGGATATTATGCTTCTGTGAGGGACATGGTGGCGCTGCGGGTTAAACCGCAGAAGCCTCTGTGCTGCAAGGTCAGAAGACCAGCAGTCATCAGATCAAATCCATGTGACGGAGTGAGCTCCTGTTGCTTGTCCCAGCTCCTGCCAACCTAGCAGTTCAAAAGCATGTAAATGCAAGTAGATAAATAGGTACCACCACGGTGGGAAGGTAACGGCGTTCCGTGACTAGTTGCGCTGGCCACGTGACCACGGAAACTGTCTTTGGACAAACGCTGGCTCTACGGCTTGGAGACAGGGATGAGCACCGCACCCTAGAGTCGGACACAACTGGACTAAATGTCAAGGGGAACCTTTACCTTTACCTTTTTACCCATGATTCAAAAAGCCAGGAAATGGCCCAATATTGCGGCAAAATATTGTGCCCGCGTTGCCAGAAGGAAAAAGGATGCCAAGCATTACATAGCAAAGGGCAGCCTGAATGTCAACAACACCAATTGCAGCAGTCAAGATGGTCTATGGGATACCCTCTTCTGCTCACTACCAGTCACACTTGTTGAAAAACAATTCCTTTGTGTTTGGGTGAGAAGTGGTTAACTGATGAAAAAGGAGTCATTTTCTGGGATTTTCCCTTGTGTGGTGTCACTTTATGAATGGTAGTGGTGCTGGGCGACTCCTGTTCAACATCTTGACCTGTGGAGTGTCTCAGGGTTCCATGATTCCCCGTACTATTTCACATATACATGAAAAACCTGAAAGAGGCTGTCCAGAATTTTGTGGTTTAATACCACCAGTGTGCTCCATCTGCTTTTAAAGATATTCCAGGAGGCCTTCTCACAGTCTCTCAGGCCCCAGTGTGTGGTCCCCTCCCCCCAATTTCACCATAAAATCTACAAGAGATGAAATATGCAATTTAAATGTAATTTTGCCTTCAGATCTCATTTACTCCAGACTTAGCCTTTTTTAGAAACTAGAAGTGACCAGCCTGTCACTTCCTATTTCTGAGTAGCCAGGGTCCATGTGTCATATTTAAATGGCAAATGGTTCTCCATTTGGCACAGAGCAAGAACAGACCTTCTGCTACACCAGTGCCAAATTTGCTGCTGTTCTGAGGTTCAGTTTCATAGCTATACTTTTTTGCTTGGGCTCCCCAATGTTTTGATTTTGCTTGTAGAATCCTGTTTACTGTCCTTATGCAAAATATACGGCACCAGTACCGTTGTGCCATAAACTGCAGGCTGCTTGTGGGATGCAGCAATGGAGGTTAGTGCATTAAAGCAAATGCATGGGGCACTGCCTCACCTTAGGCTCAGGCTATACAGACTCAGCCCTTTCCTGATAGTAGAAGGTCAGCACACCATGAGAAGCCCACCCTCCCCCTTCTGAAGTCCCAGGCTCACCACACTCTACATGACTAGGGGGAAGGGGAGTGAAGGGAAAGGGGAATTTTAAAAAATGAATATGAGTAAATAAATCAGTGGAAACCATGTTTGGTTTTAATGCCCAACTCTGAAATCAGGCTCATGTATGTGCATGTGTGTGTCCTTCTTTAGACATGTACATGCATGTGTCCATCTTTCTTTAAATAGGTAGACAGAAATGGAGGTGCCGAAAGAGAGAGGGAGGGAGGGGGGAAGGAGAGAAAATATGAATATATGGCTAAAGTTTTGAAACAGGTACATGGAATTACTCCAATCAAGCCAATGGCTTCCATGTTTTGATAGCAGAGAGATACTTTAAAACCCATTTCTGTATTTCAAGGTTCACAAGCCCGATCTTTTAGTTGTCATTTACCTTTCTCAATCTAATAATGCCTTCCTGTGTCTGGGAGTCTGAGGTGATTTCAAAGATATCCACTCCGTCTCCTTCAATAATGTCATAGGATGACTTAGCATTCTCGCCAATATCCAAGTCATTTGCTTTAACCCTTCCTATTGGTTCTCCAATTGCAATGTCTTCCAATATGGAGAAATGGTACAAATCTGAGAGAAAGGAAGAAAAAGAGAGAGATGAAAGAAGCAGCAGCCACTGAACATTACATTTGATTACAGCATTTTTTCTTCATGTCCTTCCATTGCCTAAATGTGGCTGTTTGAGACACAGTCATATTCTCCCAGCATTGTTTACTTAAACATTCCATTACATACCCACTGTATGGTAATGCACAGTCAATTTCAGGAATGGTTCATTTTATTATCATACCTCTATGACTGTCTGGTATTGTAAACACAAAATATTGAGTAATTTTTATTACAAAGGAAGGAAGGAAGGAAGGAAGGAAGGAAGGAAGGAAGGAAGGAAGGAAGGAAGGAAGGAAGGAAGGAAGGAAGGAAGGAAGGAAGGAAGGAAGGAAGGAAGGAAGGAAGGAAGGAAGGAAGGAAGGAAGGAAGGAAGGAAGGAAGGAAGGAAGATTGTTGCAGCTTCCTATCAGGCATTTTATAATGCATCTCACATTTCCTTATTTATATATTTACTAGATTTGGATCCCATTTTTCTCCCCAGACCGAGACTGAAAAGAAAGTCTGAAGCAGCAGCACAAACTACAGCATGAGGCATGCTTTGAACCATGAGATGTTCCTATGCCAACATTCATTGTGTCCGCAACCTTCATAATAACTATGGAAGTAACTAGAGTGTTACTATGACATCAAAAGCAAATCGTGACCCCTCCCCTTTAAAATATGGCCATAATGTAATATGGTTTTTACCTTTGTTATAGGGGGGGAAATGAGCTGATTTGCAGGCAAAATAAAGGCGATAGGCTTTTTTAAGCAAAGTGGTTATACTGCTCTTGTGTGATGCAAAAGTCACTTCACCACAAACACAGCAGAAGTTATCTGCACTGTTCACACAAGCACGAGGCATCTCTGCTCACTTTGGCTAAACAGAAAGGTGTCCCTTTGCAAAAGCAAACACTGACAAATAAGAGAGCACAAGACCATATGATTTCTAGGGCAATTTGTTCAGCAGAGTGATGTAAGTATTCTTATGATTGTATCATCCATGACTTCTAGGAATAACATGATTAGAGATGGAGACAAATCAGAAAAATGGCCATTCGTGATCCGTTATTCGTCAAGGTTAACTGCCTGAGCTTCCATGTGCCGCGCCTGCAGCAGAACGGACCTGTAGCCTGGGGGCAGGGCAAGGGCTTCCCCCTGTAGCCCTGTCGCCGATGCCCTGCCACTACTCAAGTCCTCTGGCTGCCACCAGTGGGCTGTGAGCGAGAGGTAGCCGTGCTGACCTCCGCTCTACAGGTCCGCTGTGAAGTGCACCTTGCGCCCCTGTAGCCATGAAAAATGGTCACGGACCACCTCCCTCACAGAGTCATAGAGCGAGGGCAGCACTCTAGAACTGAGAGTTCTCCATGAGGGGAGATCATACCAGGGGGCAAAGAAATGCAGCAACCGGCGGAAGGCTTGGGATTCCACGATGGACAGTGGAAGTCCGAGCAGGGCGATTGTCTCGGCAACAAGACAAGTGGCCGCCTGCTGGGCCTTGCCCTTTGACCGCCGGCTGAGGTTCATGGTGGACCCAACGGGTGCCACTTCATGAAGTGTGGCCTGCCTCATGCTCCCGGCCCCAGAAACCCCTGTGGCTGCCCTTTTGAAAGGAGGCACCTACTCCTTGCTCCCTTCTGCCTCCCCTGGAGCTGCTCTTTTCCCTCTCCCAGATGGCACGGATGAAGTGCCTTCCCTGGACAGGAGCCTTGGCTGGTGCCTCTCCAGATGTTGGCGGAGGGCGGTGGAGGACAGATGCCTGGAGTCTGACCCCCTCCGGACCACCCCAAGGCAGGTATTGCAGCGTGCCAGCCGTGGGTCATCGCTGAGCACCGTGAAATGAGCCCACATGGCCCCTCTGCCATGTTTGCCCAAACGAGGACCCACTGCCTGCCCCTGACTGCTGGCCTGGGAAGAACTCTGTGTTCTAGGGGTGCTGCTGGTCTGGGAGGAGGGAACAGATGACTCTGGGGACAGGGGTGGGGGGGCTGTGAAGTCTGCCGTGCCGTTATTGGTTCCAAATCGGACTGGGGATCTTCGGAAACCAGTAACTCCTCAGATTCCTCTAGGAAGAGGAGCGGCAGTTCTTTTGGCAGCTCTGGAAGCTTTGGTTCTGTGCCTGCCTGCAAGGCCACCAGAGGAGGGACAGTGGCACTGGTTATGTTAGACGTGGTTGTGCACCTGATGATCGTGATGACGGTGCTGCTACCTAGCCTGCGTATTTTCACAGCCTTCTTCCCCTTGGATTGCCCCTGAAGAAATCCCTTCATTTTCTACTGCCTGCCTAACAAACCAACTAAACAAATAAAGCAATGGAGATTGAGGAAGGAAACTAATAGAGGGTCAGAGTGTGTGTGTAAATTTTATTTTTAGAATGATGGTGGTGTAATTCTTTTACTAAAATGTGACCTGCCTGCCTAAACAAAGCCCCCCCCCTCAGTATAATGTAATTAGGAAAAATTTCCCCCCTGACCCACTGTGGCAGAGAAGCCAAAAAAGTCCAAAAAGAAAAGCCCTGCCAGCTAAGTCTCAGTCAGAGACATACACACACCCAAATAAGTTTTAGAAGAAAAAGGAATGATGGATCCAGCCACCCACCAAATTCCCTGAGAGACACAAGCCTCCCTAAAATGAACTTTAGAAAACTGAATAATCCTCCCACCTAGACACGCACACACAACCAATTTGGGGAAAGGAAAAAATGATTCTCCTAAAATAAACTTTTGAAAACTGAATATAAAGGAAAAGAGATTCCACAGTCACATGGCGACAGTCCCCCCCCCCCCCACCGGATGATACACACACAAGAGCACCAGCAAGCTAGCGAGCAGCAACTGTTCTCACTCCGGAGAGCACGAACAGAAGTGGGGAACGGCCGGACGGGAAAAGCTTATATGAAGCATCTGTAAAAGTAGATACACCTTTCAGCAGTGCTATTGGCTGCCGGACATGCCAATCCAGGATCTCTGTCCTGATTGGCCAGAGCTTCGAATTAGCGCCAGCAAGCTCAGAGAGGCCCCCAAAAGGGGTAACAAATATAGACGAATATGAACAGATCGATGAATAAAACCGAGGAAATATTCGTCAAGCCATATTCGTCCTGATTTAAAATTTTACAAATACGGATCGACGAATATATGACAAATCGGTTATATTCGTCAGAAAAACTGATCCGTTTTTATATTCGTCCCCATCTCTAAACATGATGCAATTCATAACATGTTTGACACAATACCAGCTTCAGATGGCATAATTCATTGTTTTGCCTAAAAAGCAAGTACTGTCCAAACCCAGTCATAGATTTATTCATAGATCCAGTCAAAGATGTATTTTAGTCAGTTCTGGTTTGAACCGAGATCCCTTCCCACTGATCCTCTGCCATTTCCAAGTCAAGGGTCGTATATACTGACTTAACAGCATAGTTTGAGAATTAGAGCCAATCAACCATTGTAAGCATCATTTTTGTTCTCAGTGACCCAGAATTAATAAAATTTGATTACATTTATTTCAGAAGCATTTTGGATGCAGACCAGTGTTACCAGTTACTAGCTGTGTTTAACTAGCAGCTTCCAAGTTTTGCTAGATCTTGGACAGGCTGAGTGTGGCTTTCCACTTTGATGAACTGAAACTTCCATTAGCCTCAGCCAGCACAGCCAGTGGTGAGGTATGCTGTACTTGTTGGAGTTTTAGCAAACCCCACACACACACACACACACTGCCTTTAAGAGGTTTGGCTGGGAGCGACTGTCAATCAGTCGCGAAGTAACCAATTGTTTGCTCTCTGTTTCTGATTTTGAAGAGAGCCACACAGATGTCTCTACCTAAGAGTCTTTTTCCTGCACTTTTCAATCAGTATTCAGCCTGCAGTTATGTAGTTAGTCAGTATGCAGATTGTGTTCAGTGAGTGCTTAGAGTTAAGTCATGTAATGCAGTATGTATAGTCAGTAAGCACACTATGAGTCAGTTAAGGGCTGTTTGTGTAACCAGTCATTTTTCTACAATATGGTGTTTTTGATCTATTCAGAACCATGAGTAAATGGAACCTTTTATTCTTTCTCTTACTAATCTTTCAGAGTTACTGAGACTGTAACTGCCAGTTGATAAGAACCAAAAAGGGTCTGCTCTGGGGAGACACGAAGCTAATTCTGCTCTGTAGGTCCCTGCACAATGTGTTGCATAGCTACCCTGTTTCCCTGAAAATAAGACCTAACCTGAAAATAAGCCCTAGTATGATTTTTCATGATGCTCGTAATATAAGCCCTACCCCAAAAATAAGCCCTAGTTGAGTGAAACCCCGCCCTCCACCATTGTGCAGCAACCAGAAGACGATGACATGACTGTATTTGAATAAATGTAGATTGTTGTACATGGCGGGGGAAAACATCCCCTGAAAATAAGCCCTAATGTGTTTTTTGGAGGAAAAATTAATATAAGACCCTGTCTTATTTTCAGGGAAACACGTTAGAGATTTTATCCAAAAATGTTCATTTATTATTTATTCATTTAAATCTTTATCCTGCCCATCTAATGGCCAGGCGACTACTCTGGGTGGCTTATAATATCATAATATAAACATATAATAAAACAACAGTAATAATCTAATAAAACATTGCACAAAGAAACCCAAATCCCCAAATAAAAATATATTGAAGATTACACCTATAGTTTTGTCCACATTTCCCCCTTCAAAACATAGCACATATCAGATAAATATATTAATTTCTGAAACAAAATTTTCCTTTTTCTGGTTTTGGGAGGTTGAAAACTGCTAGAGAAATACAAATTCAATATATCTATTTTCCCTTTCTGGGTGGACAACAGTCTTATCACTGACTGAGAAGTAAGAACTACCAGTTCAGTTGGATTTTATATGTGTGAAGGCACTATGAGGGGTGCTGATAAGTATTGAGCCTTACCCAGAAAAAATTGAGCTAGGAAGCTATAAATTGCAGGGTGTATTGGCCAATTTGTCTATATTCAATGGTGCCAAAATCAACTACCTATGATTTTAACTTAACTTTCATTTTCCGGTCCAAACTGAACATGGCGGCACCTCCACAAAAGTTCAATGTGGAAGAGCATAGGACCATAATCAAGTTCCTGTTTCTCCAAGGGAAAGGTGCAAAGCAGATCCATGATGAAATGTCACAAACTATGGGTGACAGTGGCCCTTCATATGCAACAGTTAAACATTGGGTTGTCAATTTTTAAACTGGCCATTTCGGTGTTGAAAGTGAGAAACCCAGTGGAAGGCCTGTTTCTGTCTCTGTGCCTGCAAATGTGAAAGCCATCCATGACATGATCATGGAGGACCGCCGAATATCAGCCAAAAGTATTGCTATATATCTGAGAATATCACGTGAGAGAGTTGGTGCCATTATCCACAATGATTTGGAAATGAGAAAGCTGGCAGCAAAGTGGATCCCCAAACTTTTGACAACCGAACAAAAGAGGAAACGTGTGGAGTCATCGGTGGCTGTTTTGGAACATTTTGCAAGAAATGAGTCAGATTTCCTGGGCAAACTGGTAACTGGTGATGAGACATGGATCTACCGTTATGATCCTGAGACAAAGGAACAGTCTAAGGAATGGAGGCACAGTGGTTCCCCCAGGCCAAAGAAGTTCCGAGTGCAAAGGTCGGTGCAGAAGCAAATGGCAACAGTTTTTTTTTGATAAGAAGGGAGTTCTGCTGGTGGACTACCTCCAACAGGGTTCAACCACCAATGCAAAATATTACTGTGCTTTATTGAATATGTAGAATAGTGTGGCAGTTACAGCTTCCTAGCTCAATTTTTTCTGGGAAAGGCTCAATACCTATCAGCACCCCCTCATATCACCATCAGCATCATCTTAGAACTGCAGAGTTGGAAGGGATCCTACTGACCATTGAGTCCAACACCAATCAAGGGGGCACAATGGGGAATCAAACTGCCAACCACTGGTTCTGTAGCCAGCTATCTAAAGCCCTGAGCTATCCACTATGTACATAAACAATTTCTTCTCAAGCAAAAAAATATATAGAGTTAGTCCCAATAAGTTGCTCGGAGGGCTAGGCATAAGCGTTGACTAAAGCCTGAATTAATAACCAAATTGACTTGATTCAGACTGTCTGAGGTCTGCATAGAGGCAAAATGGCTGAATTCTATTTCACGACAAAGCAAAACAAATTTACAAGTTGATTTGGAGCCAAAGCACCAAATGGGACCTTCTAGATTTCATAAAGCAAAATTTAAAGAAACCTAATATGCAAACCCACAAATCTAGCTCTTTGGAATTTGACAGGCTTATTCACCTCTTCAGGGCCTATTACGTCTCCAAATTTAATATGCACAGATGTAAAAACATGAAAGTTATAGTCGTTCTGTCTTTCCAGTGCAAGTCAATTTGATATTTTAGAAATTGATTCAGATCTGGGTTACAAATAAAAATTGGGTGGAGAACAAAATTGCTCTGTATGAAATCTGGATTGATTTGGAAGTCCCAAATTTGCCTCCAAAACACATCATAGGGACATCGTTACTATGTTGGGATAGTCATATTTACACATAGCTTTTAAAAACAGAACAACAGGTATAATAAAGAAATCAAGGGGTGCAATAGAGCAAGTAATCTTTAATTCTAAAACCACTGTGAAATTTCAAAACAAGGTTTTGAGAAGCTTCTTTTAAGACAGCTTAGAGGAAACTAGTACCATTTTCCAGGATCATTTTGCCTGTTCCTAATTCAAATCATAAGACGTTGCCCTTAAATGGCTTAAATTGGGTTTCAACATAGTGCTTCATATTACAGCTTAGACTTCTCATTACTTAGGGAAAGAATCAAATTGCTCATTCTAATGACATCTCTCTCTGACTTTTTGTAATGATCTGGAAGCCAGCAAAGCATGGGTAACCTCTGGCTCCCGAACACATCTACAGACAGTCTAATTATGCACGCTTCTTGGTAATTCACTTGTTTCAGCAATGGGTAAGAGGTGAAATTATCAGTTTCAGGACTACTTATCATTGAAAGCAATCAGGCAAAACCACGCATACCTGATGAGTCAGAAAGTCTTAAATGGAAGCAGTGGGACCTGTTCTCCCCTCTATTCCCCCAAGGGCAGAATTTGTTGGTATACGTTATACCATAATTGTCATGACTATTTGCATAGATTATAGTTGGTTGTGAACCTCTGAATGGTTATAGAGTGTGTGTGCTTAAGAAGATACATGTCAAGAAAATATATTTAGCATGTATAGCTTTCAAATTTTATTTTTAAGTTCCATCGTTCACAGACAACAGTCTGCTTACTAAGCAATTACACCCTATTTTAGCTGCAGACTCTGCCTCAAGAAAAGAGGTTTTCTGTACAATCTCTCTTCTGCCCTTCTTTCATGGTATGAAGAGAAGAGGGTGCATTTTTGACTGCACTACATTACAAACAAGTTCATTTGCTACCTCTCTTAAGTATGCCAACTGTACCTTAGGAGCTGTTCTCCTGACATAAGAAATTGGCAGGCGGAGACTGCACACCCACAATGGCATCAATGAAAACAACATTGGATAATGGACCAACATTCTCCTTCCCAAGAGAAATTGATTCTCTTCAGAGAAACAGGCCTTCAGACTTTATGGGACAATGAAGATGTCAAGAACTCAGCCTTTATGGAGCAATGAAGAGTGCTACTAAATTTTTGTAAAATCCTTAAAAATCACCTCTGGGATCTCTTCCACTTAATCTCTCCTCCCCCAAAAGGTCCCAATGATATACAGCCTTGGTCAGATGGGGAAAAAGGTTGACTTATCCTATTATCTTGGAACTCAGAGCCTATAACTATCCTTTCCTTCACTTACTCAGTCACTCACAGATGCACATGCAAAGCCAGTGAAAAGCAGAGGCTTGTCTGGATCCTACCTCTCCCCTTTCTTCCACTCAGATTCATTCTGGTGCTCAGCCATTCAGCCATTTTCCTTCACCCCAATTACCCAGGAGGAATACTGACTTTTCAAAAAAGGTGAAACCAAGTGACCGCTTCCTTACCTTCTGGACTACTTCGCAGATCACAACTTGAGCTTTTTTGTGCTCTAGGTACTCTGATGTGGTCCTTGACTCAAAATGTATTTAGTGACTCTCATGCTGAGACACGACATGTTAGGATCTACATTTAAATGTGAATTCTCATGCCAATTTTCAAAGAAAGACATACTATATGCCAATCCAAGTGGCACAGAATGGACATTTAGGTAGACACCTCCATGTGTTACCAAGATTGGAAATGGATGGATTTCCCTATCTCTTCTCCACATATGTGTAGGGGAAGTCTAGCGAAAATAGCTGCATACCATTTTTCATAATATCAGTTTAGTTGAGGTATATCTGCAATACACTGTTTTAAAATCTCCTTGAAGACAATTTGCCGTTTGGACACCTCAAGACCCTTCATGCAAAATAAAATGAAATAAAATAAAATACACCCTACAAGGCTTTCATTTGGATCCTTAAAATGTAATTGGCTTATTCATTCTCACTTGTTCTCTCTCTGCAGTACTCTGCAGTCATTATGTCTTGCATTTCCTTCTGTGCTTACTTCATTAAAGTAACATATTACAGGCCACAAAACAGAACGGTTTTCCTTATGATGCATTCTTTTCGATGTCTTTTTGAGGAGGAAACATAAATAAATATGGAGCCAATTGACAAACCCTAAAAGCATTCATAACAAAGTGAAAAACAGAACCAAACAATGTATTGTAATAGCATCCTGTCAGCAATTGAATGGTCTGGTTGTAATTAATGCAAGAATCCACACATAAGACAGATGGTTTAAACGGTTTAACCAGGCATTTCTTAATCCATTAAAAAGGAAATACTGTAAAGCACATGCTTATTATCTTTCGTTTCTTTTCCACTTTTTACAAGCCATTATTTAAAAATGGACAAGATTTAAGGGGAAAAATCTAATGATGTAATCACACTGGTGTCCCGCAGGATTCCATCTAAAGCTCTGTGTGTCTATACACGCTGTTATGCTAAACAGAGTTACTGCTGTAGCCCTGAATCCAAACTCAGGGTGTGATCAGACAGGGAAAAATGTGCCCCCAATCACACTGGAAACAGTTTCTCTGCAGTGAGCAATCTCCCTTCTATCTGCCAGAGAATCACTACAGCCTTTCCCCAAAATGTAGTACCCTGCAGCTCAGGCATGGGTTGGGGCTGGGCTGGAGTGCAACTCCCTGTATGTTGTGTGCTCCCCAGGAAATAGATACTGGACCACTCTACAAGAAGTCCAACATACAATCTACAGTGGTGCCTCGACTTACGAACGTCCCGACTTACGACCATTTCGAGTTATGACCAGCTCCGGCCGCAAAATTTTGCTTCGACTTGCGGCCGGAGCTTCAAGTTGCAACTGGAAAAAGGCAGGGGAAAAAGGCGGGGAATTCAAATTTGCTAACAGTTGGTCGACGAAGAGCTTCTTTGTAGCTCTTTCGCCCCAACGGTTAGAATGAGTGCGTCGGAGGAGGCTTCGGACTGCCTGGTGCTGCTTTCTGCTCCTGAGTAAGTACATTTACTTTGTTTTGCAGGGTGGGTTTGGGTTTGGGGGGGTTATGTTTCTGTGCTGTGATGTTTTTTGTGTTTTGGTGTGTTTATTTCCCCAGCGCCATCCCATGTTCGGATGGGGCTGGCTGTGTGTGTGTGGGGGGGGGGGGTTATTTTTTTATTTTTTTCCCAGCCCCATCGCACGTTTGGATGGGGCTGGCTGTGTGTGGGGGGTGGGTTTTTTGGATTATTTTTTAGCCCCATTGCCTTCTGATGGGGCTTGGAGTTTGTTTGTTTTTTGGTGATTATTATTTTTTTGGCCGGAATGGATTAATCGCGTTCCAATGCATTCCTATGGGAAATGGTGCTTCAACTTACGACCATTTCGAGTTACGCCCATCTTCTGGAACGGATTATGGTCGTAAATCAAGGCACCACTGTATTTCCTCGTGTGAATGTAACTCATATTCATATGGATGGACATCTTACTCTCCCCAGAATCATGTTTCACTGCAAAATTCATACCAAATTAGACTTGTAAGACAAGTATTTTCAGAGAACAGCGGTAATACGTCAGATGTAATGATATTAGTGGCAACTGTTGGAAATTCTATAGACTAGAGTGTAATTAATTTAATGTTTAAACACAACTCAGTTGATTTGCATTGCATTTTTGCATTATGACTCTTTAGGAGCTGTGTTAAACATTAAATCTTCAAAGTGCTGATTTTATGATAAGAAGGTTTGACAATTTCCACTCAAAATGTGTTTTTGCTCTAAAGTTTAATTTTAGTTCATACTATGGTTCTCATACTCAGTTCTGGAATATGTGAAATCCTGAAAACAAATTATGGCCATGTACGTAGCTACCAACATAAATTTTACCAAACTCCTGGTGGCAGTGGATGACAGGAGGGCCTGGAGTGCTCTGGTCCATGGGGTCACAAAGAGTTGGACACGACTTAACGACTAAACAACAACAACGTAGGATTTTTAATCATCTTAGGCCCAAAGGTATGGCCTTTAGAGATACTGGAGTTTCTCAAATGTTTCTCTTCAGTAGTGAAGTGAAGTGTGTGTGTGCGTGTGTGTGTGTGTCAAACTTAATTTTAACTTCATATACAAATGTAACTTAAACATTTTCCACCTCCAACTTTAACTCAACTGGATATTTGAGTTCACTTTTAGTTAATCAGACAGTAAACTATTTTGTAACACATATACAGTATCTGGGGATTTTACAACATTGTCAACTGAAAGTTGTTAACAGTGTCCTTTAAAATGACATTAGCTAGTTTCAGTCTACCCTAAAAGAGTGGAAGAATCAATCTACCTGCATTCTCAAAAGACTAAGAAGCTTGCAGATTGGCCAATACATGAGATTAGATTTAAAAATTCAGGCATTAAATGATACAAACCAAAAGAGAGTTATCTGTGTTTCAGTCAGGAGAATGTACACATGTACTGCAAATTTGTTTAAATTCTAAACATAGTTTCTAATTTCACATCTATGTGTATTAGTGCTGTGCTGAAGGTTTCTCCCATGAGATTTTCAAACATTTCCATTCCATTTGATAGGAAATACATTCCTTTAAAAAATAATTTTAAAAGATGAGACTTTTCACAGAAATTCTCAATAGAGGAGATTCAGAATTCTTGTATGCTGTTTTGGGGAAATGCCACATCTCAAGAGGTGGTTAACACTTATCTGAAACAGACAACAAACAAAGAAACCTGAAGTCTAAAACTGCTGGGTAGCTGGGTCTACGAACTGGATTCAGGCCAAACAAGCAGGTAGTATACATGACCTTCAAAAAGTTACTGCTTTGCCCTGACTCTCCAGGAATTCACAGCTAGGCAGTGACAGTCCAAAAGGGTAGTGTTTTCAAGTTCTGCAATTTACAGAGTTAGTTTGTACTGCTTCACACAAACTTGAGATCTTGCACATGCAGAAGCTTATGTATTTTAATACACTCGAGCATTATCCAGCAGTTAGCTGTCCTGTACAATCTTAGCAGTACAAATCAAATCAAATCAAATTTTATTCAAAATTTTTAGCCAAAGGCCATTGAAACATTGAATCAGTACACAAAACCAATAACAAATCAACAAAACAGCAGTACAATGTGGGGATAAAATATTCCATGTTTTATAAAGTGTCCTCAAAATTACTGCCAAAAGAATCTACTTATTGTGAAACTCCACTGTTCTTGTTTCTGAGACCAAGGAGGACTGCATTTGTTCCAAAATTGAACATAAATATACATTTCTGCTCTGCTGAGAAACAATAAATCTACATAACTCACTGAATATTATCTGGGTTCATTATAATTTATTGCAGGCATGCTATATATGAAGTATTATGGATTTTGTTCACTGTCTATATCAGTAAAGTTCCACTACAGCAATGAACTTGGCTGGTTTATTTTATTTCCCCAGAAACTCTTAAGCATGCTGTCCTTGTAACAGATGTCAAAAATTGAGTGGAAATTATATAGAATTTTACTACTCGCCAACACAACTAGAATTAGTCGCTTGATAAAACTAGAGTATAAGTGAATGTTAAGCATTGGTAAAAGATAATTTTAGGTAGAGCTTTCACCTGATTATGAAAAAAAGAACCTATCTAAGTTAATTAACTGTATGACTTTAATATAAAATCTTGGCAGTATAAAGCTAAATTTTATACATCCTTTAAGAGAAGACCCATTCCAATGATAGAGCTTATACAAGTCCCATTAATGTCAATGGGTCTATCTGAGTTGCTGCTAAAATTGACTTTAGCTAATAATTTCATGGTTTTAAAGTTCATTAAATTGATTAAATATCAGTACATTTGAAAGTGAGGCAACAATTTTTTTAAAAAATGCAGATGTCGGATGCAACATTGCTAAGAGAACCCTAGAAACTGGTTATGGAGACTTCCAGAGCAGTGAGCAAAATGGTGCTGACGATTGTAAGGAAAAGGAGGGGCTGGAAAAAAAATTGCCTTCCTCCAGCAGAGAGACTCCAGTTAATCCTGGTTCTTTTATTATTATTATTATTATTATTATTATTATTATTATTATTATTATTATTATTATTATTATTATTATTATTATTATTATTATTATTATTATTATTATTATTATTATTATTATTATTTCTTTTTCGGTAGGGTGTTATGAAGAATTAGCACATTTCATTGCAGGGAAGGAAAGACGGAAAGAAAATGTGTTTGATTGGTTGAATAGCCACTGTGCTGGTGTAAAGAAAGTCATCTCAATAGGAGGGCAGATGTTAAAGGCAAGCACATAAAAATGGCACATCCACCCATTTAAAAAGAATTCAAATGAACATTCATAAACCCTAAGAATAGAAGTATGGCGAGAGAAAGCAACTGGCTGTGGAGCCAGACGTTGGGAGTTGGATTGATTGCCTCCTTGACAAGTTGGACTCCATTACAGATTAGCATACTCGTAGACTATCGTCCTGTATATGCATATTACTATTGATATGGTTTTGAAGATACAATTATCAACATGAATATTAATCTCAACATGGTTGCAATACCAAGCCCTGAACCTCCACCCACAGGAACTGTCTCTAAGTTAAACAGAACAACAAAAACTGTAAAGCTTTATTGCTGTGCATCTTCTTTGAAGAAAACAAACATCTACTCCACAAGGACCTCATTGCTCTTCTTGTCACTTCAGCAAGGAGATAACACGAAAACGGAAATCATTAGATGAGCTCGTGGTAAATGTCTAGTTAAACAAAGTCTGGCTCGCTGCCCTTATGGAAAACCTTCCACGCAAACTTTGGTGACAAAAAAGGACTTGAGCAAACAGATTCATTACAGTGTTCGTGCCTTTTATTCAATATATAAATGACAGTGCCTCTGCTTCCAGGCTGCCTGCATCACACCATGATCATTGAAAATATGTATTCTTAGACCACAGTATCGTTGAACATTTCTCAGTTAGACAGTCAACCTTCTGTGTACCAAAATGCTCCAACGCCACTGAGTCTCTGTATTCAAATGATCCTAATTCTGTCCAATTCCAATTGGACATTCCAATGTCAACCTCTACCCTCTATTGGTTGTATATGTGAAACAGATGTATGAATGTTTATTTTATATTTTGAAATGTTTAAATAAAAATAGTGTGTAGCATCATATAATAAAAAAAATTGTCCTGAGTTAGAACCAATAGAATGTCTGCTTCTTTGAGTTAGAACCAATAGAATGTCAGATTCTCCCTTATACTTCCAATTCATGATCAACTCATATCTGCAGTACTGAGCAAAAACTTTCTGATATATATGTAAATATTTCAAATAGAATTATAAAAGCTTGAGTAGATGGCAAGGTTGAACACAGTTGAAGCTACTGTACCTCAGCAGAGAAATGTGTGCATTAGTATGATGTAATTCATCCAGAAAGACTCACTTACAGATCTTTGCATCGTGAAGGAACATGCCATCTAATACTAAATTATAATAGTGCACACTAACTCAATACAATGTAGGAAAACTATAGTGTGATGTATGATAAGACAATACAATAATATAACAGAAGTATATGCATGTGACAGAAATCTTACCATCTATTTACAAATTAGGTTGGATCACCTTTTTTATGTGCTGCATTTAATAATAACCATGTACCATCAAGCCAATTCTGACTTATGGAGACCTTTTTCAGGGTTTTCTAGGTTGAGAGTACTCAGGCATGGTTTACCATTCCCTTCTTCTGGGGGCATCCTGGAACTGTGCAGCTTGTCCAAGGCCACACAGGCTGGCTCTTCTGGGATGCCAAGTGGGGAATTAATTCCCAACAGATACAAGAGCTGCTGGATAGCTCTGTGGTTTAGGTAAAGAATAACTAGAGATAAGTAAGCACTCCCCTTGGCCATGGCTTCGCAAACTCCTGGAGCTGTTGGAACCAGATGTTAGGGGAATGGGGGGGAGTTGGACTCTGGCTGCACCCCATCCTATTGGATTGCAGTGTGGCCAAGTTGGCTCCACAAGTCCCCTGCCAAGTTCAGTCTTTGCCCAAAACTGATTTTTGCTCACTGGGTTTGGGCTGCCAACAGTCCTTAGTTGGTGCCAAGTATTCCAAACAGCCTTGAGTTGACTAACTCCTTTTGGAGCAGGCTTGCATTATTGACCATTCACTGGCATTGGGGGTTCCACAACTCCTTCCTGCAGATGCCTCAAGTTCTCCCTCTGGTGCTTCTTTGTCCAGCACCTCTGGTGGGTCAGCTTAGGGTCTAAGTGCCCCACTGGTTCATGTGATCTCCACAGGGTTAGTGGGAGGGGGGTTAGAGTCTATGGCAGGCTGGACTTTGGCTTGCCCTTGCCACACCCCCTCATCCTTTGGCCACCTTCACTTGCAGCTAGATTCTTGTACAGGGGCTCTAGAAATGTAACACACCCTCCTCCCCTACGGTGCAAAATACTAAGTCCAGTTTTTACTCTGCCTCTCTTCACTCCTCTTTTTTGGATCCTATACAGGGAGATGAGTCTTTCCCCTATTCTTCCTCCTCCTTTTTAATATCAGGATCCCACAAGCTGGGCCTGGCCTCTGCCTTCTCATCCAGATGTGGCCCATCTGCCCTTGGTTCCTCTCTCCCATACGGAACATTTGCTTCCCTTTCTGTACCCTTCTGGGGCAAAGGTGCTGGAGGGGGTGGGTGGGACAAGGGCAGATGGCTCTCTAGGGGTACCTGGAGAATCCATCCCACAAATTACATTGCCAAGGTAATCAACTGGGGTAGGGCTTGCAACTCAAAGTGCAACTAACTACTTGCTAAAAAGTAATTTTCCTAGTTATGTTTTATTTGTGGGAAAGGTGATTGTACTGCTACCTTGTGTGGGTTAATTGTGAGCCAAGTGGTGGAAGAAAACCACAAAACCCCCAAAAAATCCAGTTAACATGCAGTGTTTAAAGAGTCTTAGGGACTTAAACTATTATTTTATTTTAAAAGTTTATTTTAAAACTACTAATTTAGAATAGTAAAATTAACACTATTTCCAGTCTGGGCTACCCTCTCTTCCTATCAAATGTTAATCTTATGGTTAACACAGGAAAGGGGGAAAAGCCAGTAATCATTGGTTATACTGGATATTTAATTCAGAATGTACCTATTTCAAATAAAATTGGTCCTCATTATAATTTTCTCCTTCCCCCTGAATGCAGTCTACAAAGCACTGCAAAACAGCTCAGCAGGATGTCAAATCATTTTAACTTAAGCCAGCAAGATGCACGCTGGAACCATAGCAGTAAATATGGATTTTGAATTAAAGATCAACAATTAACTAGACCCAGACTTTTTTGCTTTTATTTTCTCCTCTCATCTCCAATTAGTCATTGCTTTATTTCTTTCATCAGCTACACATGTCTTTTCAGAGGCTGCCTTATCCATCTCCTCTCAATGTATAATAGCCATGCTAAGATGCATTGTTAATTCTAGAATAAGCACCAAAACAGATTAAAAAATAGATTTGGCTGTGGAGATCATGTCATGTGGCAGAAGGTACAGTAGGAAAGATGATATTGTAACTGATAGTAGTAATCTCACTCCAAAGTGCTTGGTGGTATTCTTATTCTTATTCTTCAGAAACACCAGATACAGTCAACATCATAAAAACATTGACTGGTATCATACAGCAGATCCAAGTTTTAACCAAAAACCTAAGTATCTGTTAAATATCAGCACAGAATGTATGCTGTTCCTAATATTGCCATTTTAATAGCTCTGATGGTGTTATTTCTGAGATCTGCAATTGCTTATAATACTGTGTGAATTTTTTTTGATATTGTTCCCAAAGCGTCAAGCAAGGTGTTTGAATTGCCAGATCTATATTTTGTTAGTTTTTCCAATTCTTTATCTTCAACTCTGGCATCCCCTGGAATTGCAATGTCAATGATCCAGAGTTTTCTTCATTCTATTACTACTATGTATGGTGTATTATGTTCAAGGTGTCTATCAGTTTGGATCTGGAAATCCCACAGGATCTTGACTTCCTCATTTTCTGACACCTTCTTTACCTGATATTCCCATGGGTTTTTGGAGGCTGACAAGTTATATTTTTTGCATAATGACCAGTGCACTAACTTTGCCACTCTATCATGCCTAATTTTGTAATCTGTTTGTGCAATCTTTGGACATTCGAAGATGAGGTGTGACACAGTTTCATCATTTTTCTTGGCAGCGTTGACATTTGCTGTTAGCACTAATTCCTTGGATCTTAGCTTTCATCACATTGGCTTGGATTGCTTGTTCTTGTGCAGCAAAAATCAAGCCTTCAGTTTCTTTCTTAAGGGTCCCCAGTTTTAGCCATGACCATATTGAATTACCATCATGCTTTCCATCACTATTTCTCAGGTGTTGTCCATGTAGTGGTTTATTTTTCCAGCTGTTTAATTTATTTTCAAATTGTTGTTTCTTATATTGAGCCTTTGTTTCTGTTGTTTTCAAAATATTCTCCATTTTCACTGCCTTAAGTAATTTTTTCTCTGCTTGTACTGATATAGTCATTTAGGCTTCTTTTTTCTTCCTCTATTACCTGCTGTGTTTGAAGTAATCCATGGCCTCTGATTTTTAGTGGTATACATAATCTGTCCACATCACTTTTTGGATGTAGTGCGTGATGCACGTTCATTAGTTTCTGTGTTTTTCAATCCAATTCTTCTAATTCGTTTTGAGTCCAATCTATTATTCCAGCTGGGTATCTAATTATTGGAACGACCCATGTGTTTATGGCTTTGATTGTATTTCCCCCATTTAATTTTGATTTTAAGATTTTCTGCAGTCTTTTGAAATATTCCCATTCTGTCAGTTCTTTAACTTTTGTGTGAACAATGTTTTCTGCTTCTAGTATTCCAAGGTATTTATAATTTTCATCACTTGATAGTGATTTTATAATATTGCCATTTTTTAACTCTATTCTGTCTAGTTCTTGTTTTTTTTATCTTGCCATGGTGTATGTCAATTCCAAATTTCATTTGGATATCTTCACTAAATATTTGCACTGTATTTAGCAGTGATTCTATCTCCGTGGAACTTTTTGCATATATTTTTAGGTCATCCATGTATAACAGATGATTGATTTTTCCTGCTTGTTCTGAAATATGGTAGCCCAATCCAGTTTTATTTGAAATTATTGACATGGGGATTATTGAGATGTTAAACAGCAGTGGTGACAAAGAATCCCCCCGAAATATTCCTCTTTTGATGCTAACTTCCCCAATTTCTTCACCATGGGTCATTAAGACAATTTCTCATTGTTGTTGTTGTTGTATGAAGTACTATGTGATCTGGAAGCAGCAACAGTCATTGTGTCCAAATTAGTCATCATAATAACATTATCTAGGGATATTTTTCAGGTTCAAATATTATCCAGAATCTGAAGCAAAGCAATGGTGTTTGTCAGTTTCTGAACTGATGTGAAGTGAAGCGAGAAAACCCAAAGGGGCACTCAAATCAAATTGTCATTATCCAAATATTGCTTCAGTGTTTTGTGGGTTTAAAAACCTGATTTGTTTTTAAAATACCCACTGGGAAACAAAAGTAATACTCTAACAGAATAAACAGTGAAGGCAAAGCAAAAGAGAGTGACAGTTTACCAATGCAATACTCAATCACTCCTGGATTTCTGTCCCACAGGCTCCAATTATAGGGCCCCTTGGAGAGAATTCCCCATCCTTGTGACAAGTAGTCATTTTGTGAGGGGAACATTGTTAAATAGAAGAGAGATTGATATTTAGATCACTAATTTTTAGGTGATACAATGAGTTGTGTTGCACATTTTTTCTTCTTTGCTTTTAGGCAGCTGTGGATCTCAATCCAATCAACTTAGTGTCTGTGTGAGTGAAATTTATACAGTTGTGCAGTATTTGAATGGGGTATGTCAAAGCAGCATAGGAATAGGATCTAAGCTATCTTCCTGCTCTGTTTTATACTTTAACTTTTGCTTTTAAAAATGCCTGTCCTTAGGTTTTATTTTAACAAGTTGCCTGTTTGTTTGCTTGCTATGTCTTCCTGTGTTCCACACAGGATGAGTGGCAGAATTGACACACAAGCTGACAATCAGGAACTCTGTGCACTCGGAGCCACTAACTGGGGGCATTCTCTGCCCCTTCAACATTTTTTATTATTAGTAGTATTATTACACAAGAAACAAACAACCCATCCAGTACTACTTTCACTAGCCTGTACAGCAAAGCAATGGTAATTACATTACTAGTACCACATATTTTAGATAAATGTGTGTGTGGGGGGAAGAGTCTTAAAACGTGCAAAATCTTCATGAGACAAAAGATAAAGAAAAAAAATTGGCTGTTGTGGGACAGGAAGAAGTAAGTGTACATGTGCGTTTGTTGTCTCATTTACTGAGTGAGCATGAACCAATCAGTGAGGACAAGTCAAATCAGGATTTACTTCCTTAGCAAATTACTGCTGAAAAGTGTAATAGTCAACATAGATGTGCCAGGTCACATATTATTTCCTTTTGTCCACAGGAACAGTCAGCATGGGAGATGTTAACAGCATCTGAACTGGTCCTTCATGACCTCCAGTTGAACTGGAAAAGGTCAGAGCTTTGCATGCAACCCCTGGCATCCCATGGCATGGTTAAAAAAAAAAATCTGCCTGCATCCCTAGATTTGGGATCCACTGTCAGGAATGCAGGTTAGAGTAAATATATTTTTTTCTCCTCTCCTCCCCCCCCCCCCCCCGCCCAACAGTTTTGCCTAATTGCTAATGATGTCTGGAGTTTCTGCAAACTGAGACTCAGAATGTAAAACCTGCATTGATTTCTCTTCTCAAGAAAGCACAACCCTTTTTCTCCCTGCCCAAAGATATCAAGGGTATAGGTTCCCACCCCCACCCCACTTATCGGTCTTGGAAAGATTTTGTTCAGATGCAGGTCTGCTTTTTGCACATTTCTATTAAATGCACATTAACAGAAACTATTACCTTTCTGCTTGCTGTGTTTAAAGAATCTTTAGAGGAAAAAAAACTTTAGCATTCCATTTTTATCCACACAGTGGATAGTTTCACGTTTGTCCTAGAGGAAAAACTCTTGCTGAAGTTGGGGAATTCTCAATAGGCAGACTCACTGCATTAAGAAAGCTAGTTCTCAAGTAGAAATGAGGCACAGATGTGATTTCTTCACATCCAAAGTTGAAATCACCCAAGTCTGGAGGATGTGCAGCAATAGTCTTGTCACTGGCATTTCATAAGAAAGATGATGCACATTTGTACCTGGGTAAGTTTTTTTTCCCTGAGGCTGACAGATTTCCACTTCATGAGATGTCTACTTTGTAAGATTGATAGATTTAGCCAAACAGTGTGGAGATCCATCAACCTCATGAAGACACCCAAACATAGTGTAGATAATACTAATCTAGACTTGCATGAGGGAGTGCAGGGAATACTTATCAAATATGTGGATGGCACAGAAATGGGTGGAATAAATAAATACCTTGGAAGACAGGAACAAATTCCAATAAATAAATAAATAAATAAATAATGATAGGCTTGAGCACTATCCTGAAAACAACAGAATTAAATTTAACAGGGAAAAGTGCAAAGTTCTACGTTTTGGAAAAAACAAAACAAACACGCAGTTACAAGATGGAGGATATTTGGTTTAGTAATACTACAAGCAAGATGGAATTGTTTTAGATCACAAGCTAAATATGAGCCAACGGTGTGATCTGGCTGCAAAAAAGGCAAATGCTATTTTAGGATGCATTAACAGAAGTATAATCTCCAAATATATATATATATAAAACAGAGGAGGGGCAGGGTCTGTTTTCGATCATCCCAGAGTGCAGGACACGTAATAACGGGCTCAGGCTACAGGAAGCCAGATTTAGGCTGAATATCAGGAAAAAAAACTTCCCCACCGTTAGAGCAGTACGTCAACGGAACCAATTACCTCAGAATGTGGTGAGCGCTCCAACATTGGAGGAGTTCAAGAGAAAATTGGACCACCCTCTGTCAGATCTGCTTTGATTTGGATTCCTGTATCGAGTAGAGGGTTGAACTCGATGGCCTTATAGGCCCCTTCCAACTCAATTATTCAGGGATTCTGATTCTAGATAAACCATTGGCCTGACTTGCTATAAAGCTGAGTTTTATGTCTTTGCTATGTACAAGTGAGCTGTGAAGGTATTATAGGTAAAGCAACAATGACAGTTGATCCAGGAACAGAATAAATTGTAGATGGAAAGGAGAAATAGGAAATCTAGAAAGAGACTGAGGCTGGCAAGCCAGATGAGAGCAATTTAGCTTTGTTATTTACAGCCTATTTTATACTCCTGTTCAGATTAGGTGATCACATGGATTGTTTCCATGCCAGTGCCCACACCGGCTGCTGAATCTGATGTAGTTTGATCCATCCCACATCCCACAGCCTCCTTCTTTCGATCCCAAACCCTGCCAATCCCCAGCTCTGCTTTTATGGTCCTTTGTAAAGCCAGAAGGGGAGCTGTTTAAAGTGCTGCATGGAATTAGGGAAAAGAGACAATTATGGTTTGGGTGTTTCTGCAGTCCAAAAAATCACACCCGAATACCTAATTGGACTATCGCCCACAATCATTCCCTCCCCCTCTTGGAGAATAAAATAATTGATCACACAGAAGAAACAGAGGAAACAGCACACTTTGAAACACTGTTCAATTCACTACAGCTGTAAAAACGTAGAAGCCCCTGCTGGCGGGGGGGGGGGGGAGCTCCACATATGAAGCAAAAAGGGCTGGGCTGATTCACATTGACCTCTTTGTCGTAGGTCAATTTTTTTCTTTTTTAAAGATTGAATTCATTTGTTCTACTTCCACAACAAATCCCATACTATTTGCCAGTGTTCACTGCCTGACAATAACTTAAGGATCAGGGAACGTGAGATAGAACTCAAGATATTGATAGTTGGTAGATATCGATAGTCATATTAAGTCTGGGTTTATGAATTTTACCCCATATTTTTGAGACAATGGTCTCAACAAAATTAACTATCATGGGTTTTACACTAAAATCAATGAGCAGCACAGGAAAATGGACAAATTTGCCTAGTGTTCTTATAATCACAATGATGAACAGTAGAGTCAGGACATGTTTGTGTGCAATGCAAAGAGATGCAGTGATCAGACTGGGCTGGATTGCACAGATTAAATTGAATTAAGAGTCAAGAGATCTAGGTTCAAGTCCCATGCTAAGCCCTGAAACCCACTAGGCCAACTTTGCCCAGCCCCACTCTCTCCAAAATAAAAAGTGACAAAATTGCAGCATCAAAGAAGTAACTAAATAGTCTTAGTCAAACTGACCAGAATTTTTGTGCGGCAACTCTTTGCTCTCTTTCACTTCCTTTTGCAAACTCTTTATCTCTCACTGACATACATAAAATCTGTCAGTCCCACCCACTAACATTGTGGGAGAGTAAACACAGAAAGCCAAGGAGGGGGAAAAATGTCCTCATTGCATGAAGTCTGCTAAAGAAATGCAAATACCAAGAAAGTTTTAAAGGAAGACACACAAGTGAGTACCTTTGTCTGTGGAGTGCTGCTTTTGATGAATGTGATGCTGGAGGAGGATAGAGATCACTCACAAAAGTGCAAGACTTTTTGTTATTTACTTCCAGTAGGTCAGAGACTTCTCTCTAGGATACTGTATATTCCAGAGGGATGCTGCTGCCCTTACATCCTTGGTTTCATTCTGATGCTCTGAACATGTGCAGATATTGAAGCAGCCATATTGGATCTGGCCAGAACATCAGAATGAACAGGATGGAATTTTAAAAGTTTACTCCATTAAGATCTTGTTTTGGCATGCGTGACTACTGGTGACTAGAGATGGGGACGACTCACAATTTTGGTGAGTTGTCCCCCTTCGTGAGTCATCAAAAGTTGACGACTCACAAAGCACGAAGTTGCCCCCATGAAGCGATGAATAACAAAGGTATTCGTCAATTCGTGGGGGGGGGGGTTATTTTAAAAATGTGGCTTCATTTAGGGTAGGGAAGCTGCAGCTGCCATCTTTGCAAACGGCAGCCAGTTTCCCTTTTTACACACCATGGCTGCGGAGGCCAGATGGAGACCTCGGTGGTGGTGGCGGCGATTACAGTAAGGTGGTGTCGGTGGGGGTGGGGCTAAGGTAGGGAGAGGAAGGGGGTGGGGGTAGGCTGTGGGGTTGGGTGGCTGCCTATCAGCCCACCGATCAGCTGATCAGTGGCCAGTAGGCAGAATAGTTGTGTTTTTTTTAATTATGAAGGACGAATAAAAATGAGAAAATATTCATCAATCCGTATTCGTCCGGACTTAAAATTTGACGAATATGGATCGACAAATATTTAACGAATCGGCTATTTTCGTCGAAAAAAACGATCCGTTTTTATATTCGTTCCCATCTCTACTGGTGACCCACTCTTCCTCCTTAAATTATGAGTTGCCAGTGGCTCAAACGATAGCAAAGCCACATGATCAAAGCATGACTTCACTGCAGATATATTGAATCAAGCACCCTTGATCCCCTTTTTCATTCAGTGAAGCATCTGATTTCTCCTTTATACAAGGATCAGACATTGTCTCCTTTGACAAATAAAGCAGAACCCAATAAGAAACATGTCACTTAAACCTTAACACAAAACCAAAGAGAAAAGCATGTACCAAGGATGACACTTACTCTGTGCAAACTTGGGAGGGTTGTCGTTGACATCAGTCAGCGTAATTGTCACGGTGGTGGTTCCAGACAATCCACCCATGTGCCCACCCATATCTTTTGCTTGGATGACAACGGTATATTCTTCCTTGGCTTCCCGGTCCATGTTCGAAAGAGCAGTCTTAATGATAGCTGGAAGAAAAGAAAGTCAAGATGCATGAAATAGAGCAAGGTTAGATCTATGAACAAATATCCACAGTCCGGAAAGTTACTTTAAAAAGTGAGTAGTTCCATTATAGTTCCAACTCAGTATTTAAAAAAAAAAAAACACCACCTAGTTGACATTATATTTAACACTTTAAAGAAACTAAGGTTGGTAGTCTGTTGTCTAAACATGGAGTGGAGGGCAAATAATGTAAGCATCCCTTCCCATTCCAACAGGCTCCTTGACGTGAGCTTGTTCTCACATTGCATATACAACTGCTCATGCAACAGAGAGCCTGCTGGAGCAGGGGTTGCTTTCCCTTCCACTCTACATTTCAGCAACAGGATACTACCTCAACATTCAGTGTGAGGACTGATCTTTTGTTCCCACACTGAAATCCATTTCTCCTAATCTGTGCCTACATTTGTGCATTCATTTGCACATTCTGCCTGATTTACACATTTTCCTCATTGGTTAAAGCTTATGTTTGTGTACACTTTTTGAATAATATGCATCTTAGCCACCCACAATTTATAATGTGTGTATAGTCTTTGGCGTGTCTGCTTTATTCCTCTAAATTACCCCATGATATTTAGTGTCCAGATTTTTGAGGAAGAATGCACTTTCCCCCACAACAACTCTTGGAAGATATGAAAGGACTTCTATTTAAAGTCTTGTCTAATCCAACAAAATTATTTTCTGTCCTTAGCTAGGGAACACAGTTACAGTATTCCTTCTGGACTTGCTATCATCCTCTCTGCAAGGGTACTTCACTTTTGGCCTATCCAGGTAGACAATTACTTTGGTCCTCGTCCAATTTAAACTGAAATCTGTTCTGACCACATCCAAATCAAACGGAAAAATGCCTGTAGCAGACTCTGTTCCTCCCTCAAGCTCTGTGCCTCTGTAGAGAGGAGAGACTTCCAACCATCAAGAAACATTTAATAATGCTATTGCCGTTGTTGTGTTAAACCAATGATGTATCCATTAGTTGCTAGATGATCAACCCCTTCTCAGTAGTCAAGGCATAGCCAAACTCACAATATTTCAACTGCAGTTTCTCTAGAAAAGCGTTTCTCCCCAATTCTAGTTTTGCTTCATTTTTTAAAAAATGAAATCATTTGTCTGTGAAAAGGGAGCAAGAAGTTCATGTTATGGAATCATCTTAGTAATAAGTGAAGCATTAAGAGTGTCAAGGGAAATACAATCCACCAGTGCACTGAGCTTTTAAAAACTGAAGTGCTCCGGGGTTACTTTCTCAGGCACGGATGGGGTGGGGAGTAACTTTTATCCAGGAACTTATCCTCTCAGAGCTTTCAGCTGGATGACTTCCTTGTGTGGAAGCATTTACAATTGTGCACTAATAGCCTGATATTCATTTTCCTTTTTCTAAAAAAATAAAAATAAAATGTAATTATGTAACATAGCATAATAAAAAGGTTCGTGACTGAGATCGTGGACCCCTGTGATCATTCCATTTTACCAGCTCAGTGCTTTCCATATGTCAAAGGTGAGAACAATTTTTTGCATGGCAGTAGATGAGAATATTTCATTGCATGAAAAAATTGAAAAGGCCTGCAGTTCAGTTGGAAGCCCACTTGAGACAGGGTCTGAAAAGAGTTACACTGACCCCCCCAAAGCCCCCTTTTGGAACACTGAAACTGTGATGCAGAAGGACATGAGTCTTCTTCTCCTGGGTTCATTCCTGAGCCTGGATACCTAACTTTTGATGGTAGCCAAGAGGGTGTTTGTATAATTATAACTAGCTCACCTGCTGCACCCACTGTGATCTGGCTATGGTGATGCATGTCTTAGTTACACTCCACAGCGCACTCTATGTGGAGTCCCTCTGAAAAGTGCTCTGAAACCTCATTGGGTCCAAGAAGCTGCAGCCCAGTTGTTGACCGGAGTCAGTTACAGAGAAAACAGAAGTGTTGTAACGGTCCATTTCCAGTAACAATTCAATGTGCCAGTTATGAACTATAAAGTCATACATGGCTGGGGTCCAGCCAGTTTGAAGGAATATACCTCCCCACATGTTCCTGGCTCAGTTCTTGACATCTTTGGACAGTCTTTTCTGTCAGTCTTACTGCTCTCACATAACACTTTCAGTGAGATCACAAGAGAAGACCTTGGTGTCTGTTCCCTATCCTCCTCCTCCTTCTCTTTCTGACAGCAGAAGACTACTGTTTTGTTGAGGCAAGCTGCCTTCCAATGATGGTGGTCTTTCTTTCTTTCTTTCTTTCTTTCTTTCTTTCTTTCTTTCTTTCTTTCTTGTCATTTAACTGGAATGTTTCTTCTAAGATGATGGGCAGAATCCTGTTTCTCTGTGTAACAAGCTGTGGTTAATTGCAGATAACTGACAAGTGGCTGAGGTGCATTTAAGTCACACATCTAGTTGCACCTGACTTTGCAACTAGGATGTATCCTGGTAACATATGCATTAACCACAATTAACAGCAGCAAATTATACAAACCTTACACAAACATTCTAGCCAATAACTGATATTTAATGTAAAAAGTTCATATTCAGCTGTATATTTTTAATTACTGTACAAGTCATCTAGGATCTTATACTGGGAGAAATATAAGATATAAAGAATATACATATATAATAAATATATAATAATCATAGTCAAACTGAACAACAGCAAGAATCCACTTCCATTAGGGGTAACTGTGGTATCACATTCTGCATTTCAGGTAGACGATTGGTGCTGTCAGGTCTTATAACAGGATCTAGTAAGTTCCAGGGTTGTGTGATGATATTTTATTTCTACCTGTTTATCTATGTCTTTAAAAAGTGTGAATTCACTTTTAGGGAAACATGCTGGGACATGTATTGCAGAAGTGGTGGCTCAAGAAACTTCCCCTACACAATCGGTGACCACATTCTGAACAAACTTAACTGGAAATAAAATATTGGAGATGGCTATTCAACATGCAAGAACAGCATTGCAAATATCAGCATATTATCAATAATGTTGGAATTTCTTCAAGTGAAATGTGGATATTTCAAATTTCTCCCTCTACTATTCTGGAAAACCTATCATTTTTGTCTTTTCCTTTTACGATCATGTCTAGGAATGTATTCTCTGATTCTCACCTGCAACATACAATATTTATATTCTCTGATATTTATCATTATACACTATTCCATATAATGTCAAACAGGGCAAGAGTTAGGGTTTAATTATTATCAGATTTTTTAAAAAATAATGCATACTATTTGCAAGTGATTTATTAGTTATATCTTGGGTAGAATCTATTTAAGGGATGTGGTGGTGCTGCGGGTTAAACCGCAGAAGCCTCTGTGCTGCAAGGTCAGAAGTTCAGCAGTCGTAAGATCGAATCCACGCAACGGAGTGAGCTCCCGTCGCTTGTCCCAGCTCCTGCCCACCTAGCAGTTTGAAAGCATGTAAAAATGCGAGTAGATAAATAGGTACCACCTCGGTGGGAAGGTAACGGCGTTCTGTGTCTAGTCGCGCTGGCCACGTGACCACGGAAACTGTCTTCAGACAAACGCTGGTTCTACGGCTTGGAAACGGGGATGAGCACCGCGCCCTAGAGTTGGACACGACTGGACTAAATGTCAAGGGGAACCTTTACCTTACCTTTAACTAGAATCTATTTAATCAATTAATACCTGCTTAGGAATCAATGAAATCACAGTATTTTAATCAACAATGTGTTATACAAAATGGAAAAATGTGCAGCGAGATATACACATTAACTAAGAAATATAAAATCAAGCTCTAAATAATCAGAGGTTGTTTTTTTTCTGATTTAACTCCTTTTATTTAAGTAGTCATTTTCGGTGTCACCTGTCCAATATCATCAGAGATGAAAGGAATTATGTGTACACTCCTGCTTTACTTTTCACATCATTTACTGCCGGTTGAAGATGAAGAAAGGAAATGGAGCAGAGAGAGAAAAACTCTCAAGAAAACCGTGCAACGCATCTAATGCTCACAATATCTTTCATTCAAACCAAGGGAGAGAGAAGGCTGCTACATGAACTCATATCCCCATCAATGTCAATTCCAGTGATGCATATACCAGGGGTGTGCAGTCCTTCTAAAACTAGAACTCACATAACTATGTGTTTTGCATGTGGGCAAACGTGAACACAGCAGAATTTAAATATTTCAACATTCCATTTTTAAAAAGTCAAGTTAAAGCTGGGCACACAGCAGTCAGACACTAGAAAATGGCCATAGCAATACTATTTAACTACTACTTCCATTACTACTTGCGATCAAGTTGATTCTGATTTAGGGCTACCTCCCCAAGGGTTTTCTATGTATAAAGAAGTAATTTATCAGTCCCTTCTTATGGTGTTGATTAAGATCATGTAGCCTACCCAGGACCACATTGGCTATCTCTTCTTCCAGGAGGCAATTGAACACTCAAACTCTGGCTTTGGAACCAAGTGCTTTAATCCACTGAGCTATTCAGTTGGTTGTATTGTCCCAGAAATGGGCCTGTGAATTATACTACTTAATCATATAAAGAAAGGAAAATGTCCTCAAACTACCCATAATTCAGTTTCTAATTGCTACCTCTATTTCCCCTCCCCAAAGTCAAATAAATCAATGAAAAAATGCATAGCTTTACACCTTTGCAAACATCTGTAAAACACAGATCCTATTGAAAATCTGGCATGTCTAAATACTTGAAGGGCCAGCACTTCGAATGTTACTTTTTTAGCCTACAGAAACCAATTCTATGAATTGTAGTTGAAAAAATAATTTACAAGTTCTATGAAGGAATAGCAGAAGTCATAAAAATGTCAGGGTAATAGGGTGGAAGCTACTGAAGTTATAGTCAGTAGAACAGTGGCTAGGATTTCAACTGGAACAATTAAAAAAAGAAAAAAAAGAAATGAACAGAAGTTATAGAAATATATATTTCTGAATCAGTAATGAAATCAATGCAATTCATTATCAAAAGGAATTAAACTTCTAACAATTATTTAAAAAGTGAAGTAACTGATATTTAGATTCACAACCACCGTCTCTCTGTGACACTCTTTCACTGTAGGTTAGTAACATGAAACAGTCCAAGGGTGACTTTATATACTGCCTGGATGAAATCCTATTAATGTGACTACATCTGCAGAAGACTGATAATTTCTTCAGGAAAGGGCTATTTTTTGGAAATCAAATACTTTCTACTTCTGTCCTGCAGCTCCTAAATCTCCCATATGATTCCTTTTGATTCTGTAGAAGTCATGGGAACTGCAGGAAGGAAGACGGAAGTCTTTGATTACTGAAAATCACTGCTACTAGTAATGTAAGCCAAACAGTGGAAGTTTTTGGTAAAGACACCCTCCTCCAATCCCACGGTTCCCACATAGTGAAAGTAGGGTTTAATTTCTGGAAATTGGCCCTGGCTGATAATATTACCAGTTCTCTGCAAATGTAGTTACACCAACAGGATTTCAGCCCCTATGTTATTATTAAATGATAGATAATAGGCATGTTCTAACACACCCACCAGGTTGATGCCTGATCAGGCATCAATCAGAACCCACCATATTTCTTGTTCATGTACATATCACAATCTGTAGGAGAAAAAACAAAAAAACCAACAAAACAAAACAAAACTCTTAAATGTTTTCCGTTCTAAATATAATCAATCAAGTATCAATGTTATTATAATGAGTTCTTTCCAGTACAAATCTAATTCAGCAATTTAATTTTAGGTTGTATTTTAGTTTGTGTGCCTATGGATGTGTGTGTGGGGAAAAAAGCAAAATGCTGACTTATATGAATTTTGTGACACAGTTTTTGATTCACACATACATAGATACAATGCTTCCAAAATGTGTCAAATACACTCGAGCTCTATGAAATGAAGGCCAGTGTGGTGAAAAGATGGGGAAAAATATGTAAACAACTGTCAGACAAAATTATATATTGGGTTGCATGTTGGTATAATTTTAGTGCGTGTGTGCGTGTGAAAAGCAAAGTGTTAGTGTAGAAACAGAATAGATTCATTATTAGTAACAAGGAAAGATGAGAAAAAGAATGAAATAACCATCTAGAGAATTACTTTTTGTAGAAAAGTGGGACATTCATGTAATTAGTAAGTGTATCCTAAATAAATATAATATGTTGACTGATTCTTCATTACTGAAAACTAGTGCCCTTAGACAAACACTGTTACTTTGTCTATTGCCAGTATTCTTACATGGTCATGACCCCTAATACCATGGAAATATGCATAAATACAAATGGCATAGTATGAGCACTCGATTCTGAAGAAGTAAATTTTTGAGCCACAAAATTTCATCCTGAATCTATTACTCTCTTTAAGGTGCCACAATATTTTGTCCTTTGCTTCCCCTCTTCTCTTTTCTCAGACTCTCTCTTTTAATTTTGTCAACATGCTAAAACAGATTAACATGGCAACCACTTGGGAACCTGGAAACAACAGCACCTATCTGAGTTTCGTAGAAAGGCCCCAGGCAAAGCTGCCATTCCTTGCCCTTATGAGTTTTACATTATGCCTTGATTCTCTTTTTGTCTGTCATCACCATTGTGCGTTTCTTTTGGGGGATTTTTTTTGTAGACTATTTTAGTTGGCTGGATAGCTCAGTGATTTAGATATCTGGCTGTGGAGCCAAAAGTTAGAAGTAGAGATGGGCATGAATTGAAAAATGAATGGCAAAATTCAACAAAAATCACTAATTTGTTGATTCATATTTGTACGAATCAATGCCCCAAGAAATACGAATAAATGAATTGTTAGTGATTTTTGATTCATTGATTTGTTGGGCTATAAAATGACCCCCAGGCACCTAGAGACACCAAAATTGCAGAGCAGCTTCCTCTGATGCTCCTCTACAATCCCTCCAGGTTTGGTGAAGATAGGGTTTCCCCAAGCCAGCTGCTAAAGCACACTTTCCTGGGGGAACTCACTTTGTGGGTGTATAAATTGGGTGTCTGAAACCCAATCTTCACCAAATATGGAGGGATGAAGAGTCAGGGAAGTTTCTCTGTGATTTTGGTGTTTCTAGATGCCTGGAGGAAACTTTCCTTTGTGGGCTCTCTTTGTGGTTGTTTAAATTGGATGTCTGAAACCCAAACTTCACCAATCTTGCAAGGTTTGTAGAGGAGAGTCAGGGGAAGCTTCTATGTGATTTTGGTGTCTCTAGGTGCTTGGGGAGGCATTTTATAAGGTTTTAAAGGCAAAAATGAATTGACAAATCGATTCACCAATTTGCCAAAAAAATGTGTAAATTTGTTATTTGTGATTCGTCAAAGTTGACTAATCATGAATCAAAAAGAATCACCATTTTTTGATTCATGCCTATCTCTATTTTGAAGTTCAATTTCCTACTGTGCCTCCTGCGACTACAGTCAGCCTGTGTGACCTTGGGCAAGCTACATAGTCCCAGAGCACCACCAGAAAAAGGCAATGGTAAACCACTTCTGAGCGTTCGCTATCTGGGAAACTGTGAAAAGGGTCACCATAAGTCAAAATTAACTTGATGACACATTATCATCATCAGACTGTTTTAGGATGAGCGGAGGTTGATTTCTTATGTTTATGTTTCTAAACTCCCTGTAGTAGTGTCATGAGATATGGACGATAAAGAAATAACTAACTGACCAAATAAATAAATAAATAAATAAATAAATAAATAAATAAATAAATAAATAAATCACTCCTTGTTTCTCAAGCAACATTTGTCTGCTAATGGGCAGAAGGCTCAAAGCAGATGACATGCTATTAAGTTACCTGTTTTAAAGGATTGCTTTAAGCAATCCTGTTTGCAATAATTGTTACTTTTAAACTAGCATGCAAATGAACAATAAGAAAACAAAACAGAAACACAATGAGAAACAAAAAATACCTTCTTTATAGTACCTTTAACGAACAATCTTTGGTCCACCTGCTTCTAGTACAATGCTCACATCCAATGTGCTAGTTATCGAATTCTAACAGAGTTTCTTAAAGGTTTTTTGTTTTTGTTTTTTGAAAGCCTGGTACCCATGATACCCACCTTTGTTGCTAGAACCACCTGTCAGACTACCCATTGAACTCTTTGGACTGGCCAGACAACAATGAGAACTTCACGTTGCTCCTGAATTCATCACCAACCAGGATTTGACAAGGAATTGTGGGGGCAGCCTGGATAAAGAGGTCTTGTAGCAGAACCAAAAGTCTCCCTCAAAGGAAAGGGAGCAGTAACAATTTCAAAATAGCCTCCTTCTAAAAATGCTCCACAGATTTAGTGGCATTTTAAACATGTGGTGGACTCACACAGCCAGCCTAAGACATTTCACTGCTTAAAGAAGATAAGATAATGTCCCCTTCTGCTCCATGTTAAAGGCAGGAAAAGCCAGCTGGACTGGTTGAATCTTTCTTTGTCACCAGACGTGGGGCAGCTCATGAAGCCACAGGCTAGCTTAGGGGTCAGAAGATTTGTTACATGACACTTGGTTCTCTCCTCCAACAGTGGATGCAGTCTCCCAGTATCTGCTCTGTGAAATGACCATCTCATTTTAATGGTAGAGTGCCTTTAGACATTTAAGATGCAGCTGGGTATCAGAAGCAGACTCTTAAATTGCCAGATGCAATATAAGTCACTGACACATGCCCAACGTGTGCAAGAATGATCATTTACACCTCATTTGTTTAAAATTACATGGGGTAAACAAAGTGACTTCACTCACTGAACCCTTCCCTCCATTAAGTTACTGTGCTACTCCTGTAGGCTCTTCATAAGATTCAGAACCCTGATCTCACAGATCTACAAATCCTCTATGGAACCTACACAAAAGGAATACATTATCTGCTACACATATTCAGTGATTTTACCAGCTCCACACCCCCAGTGAGTTTCCATGGCTGAGTGAGGATTTGAGCCCATGCCCTACTGAGTGCTAGGATGTCACGGTACCACACACTGGGTATCATGATTTTAATTTACTTACTTCAAAATAAAAATTATTGAACTGATGTCTTCAGTCCGCAAGAAGTAATGAATAGAGAAGGGAGTATTCGTATTTGTATACGAATACAAATATTCTTGCACAGGTGGAAATAACAAGGGTCTGCCACTCACGATTTCGCTGCTGCCGCTGCCTCCACGGAGGCTCCCTATCATGTTGTCCTCCACAATGGATTAGCCACTCTCCAACCTAGCAGAGAGGCTTGTCATCCCACCTCCTGTCAGGACTGGGTAATCGATTGCGGACAACGGTGTGATAGGAAGCCTCCGCGGAGCCGATGGCAGTGGCGAAATCATGAGTGGACAGACCCTCATTATTTCCACATTTGCAGGGATATTTGTATTAGTATACGAATGCCCCCATCTCTAGTAATGAATCAAAGCAAGATAATGACACAAACTGTCTGCTTAAATCTCTTTTTTCCTTTCCAATCTTTCTTTTTTTTCCTTTCATTCCTCTTTTTTCTCCACTGTATTCCCACTGGAAAATTCTGCAGATCTGTTCTTCTGGATAACTGAGTGGTTTAGGTATTTGGCTATGGAGCCAGGGGTTTGGAGTTAAATTCCTCACTCTGACTCCTTGACAGGGGCTTGACTCAATGATCCATAAGGTCTTGTCCAGCTCTACAGTTCTAAGATTATTATTATTCAGAAGGACAGCAACCTATAAATGACCAGGCACCTGGGACAATAGTAAAGACAGCTTGGAGCATGATGATGAGAGAAACAGCATACTTTCAAAATATGACCTTAAGAAAGGTTTCTTGACCATGATCCAGTCAAATACAAGGTAAACATAAAACCAAAACACAAAAAATCTGCGGATCAAATATATATCTCATTGTCACAGCCATATAGTACTTGCTACTTCTTCAAAAGTTCACTACATAAACCAGATATTGCAACTATTGAACAGAAGATTGTATGAATCCTGTATGAATTTTGCTGCAGACTCACACTGTGAAAGTTGTGGTTGGTACTAACGATATTTGAAGAATTCAATCTTTGCAAAATTTCAGTTCGCAAATGGCCTTGCCTATGCCTTCCACTTGGAAGATAGTACCCTGTTTCCCCTAAAATAAGACCAAACCTGAAAACAAGCCCTGGTATGATTTTTCAGGATGCTCATAATATAAGCCCTACCCCCAAAATAAGACCCAGTTGAGTGAAACCCCGCCCTCCACCATTGTGCATCAACCGGAAGAAGATGACAGGACTGTATTTGAATAAATGTAGATCGTTGTACATGAAAAAAATAAAACATCCCCTGAAAATAAGCCCTAATGCGTTTTTTGGAGCAAAAATTAATATAAGACCCTGTCTTATTTTCAGGGAAACACGGTAGCTTCTAATGGGTTGTGTTTTTTTGTGGGTTTTTTTGCCCTTCTTGAAAATCTTGAAGCATTTCTCTGCTCCTAAACATTTGTATAACTTTCTTTGTGAACCCCAACTGCAAAAATAAAAATAAAACAATAGCACACACACACAAAAATTGGAACCTAATATGTTGGCAGGGTATGTATGTATGTATGTATGTATGCATGTATAAATAAAAAATAAATAAATAAATAAATAAATAAATAAATAAATAAATAAATAAATAAAGCACCCTAAGTGCAAGACATATAGGTAAGGAAAATCAAATATTCTGGCAATCAGAGCTATTACAGCTAATCTGTGACAAACCTATTCCCTAGTTAGATCCTGAGAATGTAAACATGCAAAGCAATTTCACATTGTACACCTCATAGCAATACTAAACATTCTTTATCTATATGGAGTCTCCCTAAAAGGGAATAGGGTGTTAATAGGCCATTCAGTTCTGGAGTAGAACAGAGATCTCGAGCACATTACTAATTTTTTCTTTTGCACAGAATGCTCAGCAGTCAAGGTAGAGGCTCTTGCTGCAGTCTACCTGAAAGAAACAGGAACTGAACTGCAGAACTGTTTCCCTATGTTCATAGTTCATCGGGTTCAGGTGCATTGTTCTCAAGCTGTGAATTGGGTTCAGTTCAAGAAAAAACCTAGGAACTTCTTGTTACTCTTAGCCAATCCACTTTGGATTGTATTTTCCTATCTATTTTTCAGATGCTCTGATGGAAATGACCCATCCGCATTCTTTTCTTATTAAATCCCCACCCCTTTCCAACATGAAGCATTTCTTTTAATGGAATTAAAGCAGAGACATTGCTTTATCTAATTCTAGGACATTACCTTTGACACTCCCTCCCCCCCCCCAAGTTACCAGTCGAGTCCCTTTCCGCTTCTCATTAGCACACTTCAAATATTTGAGCCGCAATTTTATATCTTGTCATAATCACCTCTTACCGAAAGCACACAAATTAAATCCTTATCCAGTTAACATCACACATCATACTCTAACATCTTTTTCTCTCACCTTAGTGCTGAATCTTTTCTTCTTTTAATGAAAGAATTTGCACAGCTTTGCAATATGCCCATAGCTGCATGTGAAAACTGCATACAGTGCTACCGAAAGCAACAAAACTCAAGATCAATAAAGTAAACAGTGAACTGGGTTCAAGATACAGAGAAAGAAATGGTGGCTGAATTTTAGGTAGATATAATTTATATTACTGAAAGACTAAATTATGCCAAAGACTTATTTCCTTCTTTCTGGAGATCAGTAGGAGAACTTCACTTCTGAACTATGCCATAAAAAAATATGTTGTTGCAGGTAAGGGTTCTTTCCCCACCGTACAAATTTTAAATCAAGTGCAGGTGTTCTAACATAAGGTACATGTGTTGTAAAAGAACAGACAGATGGTAACTATAACATTAATGTTAAAATTATGTCTCTACACAACTGCCTTTGAGTATACAATATATTTTGAAAACATGTTATGCCAAAATACACAGCAGAGTTTGTACATGATATATGACACTGCCTGGTACCAGGCTAGTGTCCTGGGTCTACTGCCAATGGATTTCAGATATTTTTTGGATAAATCCAATGGCAAGCCTTTGAATCAGTTGCTGAACCTTGAGTCAACACTTACATAAATCACATTGATTCAATGGATTTGCTTTACTTATTACAACCAATAAGATTCAGGCCTGTATTTGCTATAGCTGAACAACAGAGCAGCTATGTAATTATGCAGCAGAGTGAATCAATATTCTACACATCACTTCTAAAACTAGGGACAGCCACCCCCAAGAATTATAACTTTGAAACTGGATATTGGATCAGCACTAGAAATGGGCACGAAGCACTTTGTGCCAGGTCGCCATGAGTTGTCAGCATGGCACTACAGATGCTGCACATTCCCTATCCCCACCCCACTCCCCACTAGCACCCATATTCACCATCCAGCGCATACTGCCCATTCCCTCCATGTTCCATGATCTTCCAATCCCAGCAGGAGCAGACTTCCCTTCTCTGCCTCCTCCAGCAGCTGCCCACTCAGACGAGGAGAGGGCAGGGATTCTTGCAGTGCTGCCTGTGAGTGGGCAGCTCCTCGAGGAGCAGGAGAAGGGGCGTGTGTGCTCCTGCTGGGGCTGGAAGATCACACAATGGAGAGGGAACAAGCAGCGGGTGCCGACTGGTGAGTGGGGGAGTCAGCGAGGAGGATGGGGGTAGGGAACATGTGACACTTCTGGTTCTGCACTGACAATTTACAACAACCCAGCACAAAGTGTTTTGTGCCCATCTCTAATCAGCACCAGATTTTGCATAGATGTAGAAGACACTCTGGTCTTTCTCTGTACCACATTTGGGGAGTTTGGACAAAGGATTTCTGAGTTATAATTCTTAAAATTAAAACTGTTTTCTCTGCCCTGTTTCATTTCCCCAGTTTTCCCCATATTTTTGACACTCTGTGTGGCCCTTGAAGATTTGGGGGAGGGGCAAAAATTAAGAAAAATAAATAAAAATGGATTTGATTTAGAGTCGCTAAGACTTTTTTTAAAAAAAATGTTAGAAAATAATTTTATAGGCTAAGCTCAAATCTACCTGGAAACTGTCTATTACAGATGGGAGAAGTCTTTTCTAGTTTCCTCCATTTAATAAACAGATCTCCTTATTATGCTCTGGTTTCATGTTCCAATTGGTCCCATGGAATGTGGTCTTAATTGCACACCAGTGTAACCACACAGCGTTTAATGGATTTGCTCAGATGTAACTAAGGCTGAAGTTTGAAGTTAATGGATTGCAAAGATGACCTTGTGCACATTTCTAGGTTAATACCAATAAGATGCAATCCAGAAAAGAAACCAGTTCATTCTCATGGGGCAGTTCCAGTGGCACAAAGCTGGTAATTGGTAAAGGGAAACAAATTGAGTTTGCAACATGGAAATAGACTTGTGAAGACTGTTACGTAGAAACAAGTACCAACTGACAGCCATAAAGGCTACTTCCAATTAAGGGGCAGTTCTCATAACGCAGCTGTAATATAGGTTGATTTGATTGCAATACACCCAGGTGACCTATCCACTCAAAATAAGCCGGGTTTATACATGAGGATTAATCTCTGAGGTGCATGCCTGTATGAAGCAAAAGAACCTCTGGGTCACATGGACACTCAAAGCCACTTGAATGTTCTTAATAATAACTTACAGACCAGATGACTCATGGTTCCATATTTCCAGATAATTTTTTGATTCTACCAAAAATAAAAGAGTGAGTCCTTTTGGTCAATGTAAGTATATGGTAAGAAACTTTCCTGATTGCACTAAAAGTCCATGGATCTGCCTGTCTCTCTGACTCTCTCTGACCACAGCTAGTGATAGCCATTTCCCCTTTTGGCCAATGTCTGTTCATCTAGGTAACTTTGTCTCTCAATATGAAAATTTCATTTGGGGCTAATGTCCTTGACAAAACGGTCTTCAGTGAATCAATCCAGTTCATGCATCAGTATTTGTTTTCATTATTGTGCAATATGCAGAAAAGTCCTTCCTTCTGTTTTATCCTGCACAAGCATGGTAAAAAATATCACAGCTGATGACACTTTGGTCAATATATGCTGTCTCAGAATTTTCACTACTAATGGAAGGCCAAGTACACTGAGTGCTTTTTGTTGTGGCTGTCTTTACACAATTTGCACAAAGCATCTCTGTGCAGAATTGGTATTCTGTACCATTAATTCCCATGCATACACACAAAGCACAAAAGAACAGGCTGATTGGGTCCTGTCCAAATCAGTGGGACATATTTGCAAGCAGACAGAGGATCATGCTGCAAGATTTTCCTTACCCCCATTTACTGCTTTGTATATATGGCATATTCTTCAAATTTCAGTTTTCATTGGAATACTGGGAGCCTTATTTCTAATTCTGATTATCATAATTATTATTGGTGTACCTTTGCCAGCTCTGTCATTTCATTTGTGGTGGGGAGGGAATATCAAAACTTCACAGAATATTTAAAATTAAAGATCCATGGGTGTTAGTGCCATTTCAGAAAATTATTGTATTTTGAGAAGGTGTACTGGTATGTCTCAGTTTTCTTCTATGCCTAAGTTCTATGCCTCAGCTTATTTACATATAGATATAAGCTTATATGTATAAATTTCAGTTTTATACAGGCCTCTTGAAGAGTAAGTAGAAGTTAGCTCTGTTCCACATTGCTATTTTGTAGCTTTGTGTCTATTCACACAGCCTTTCCTTGACCTGACAAATAATTGTCTGGAAAAGACAAGTGGTCATCATGATATCATTTGAGAAAGGACTTTGTTTATACAGATGTGCCAGACAAAGTCACTGATATCAGCTACCTTTGCCTGGGAACTCAGAATGTTATCAATTTTCCCATTACAAAAAATTTGGGAAGACAAGTGTTAACAATTTACCAGTTAGTAACAACTGTCCCTATTAATGTACAAATTTAACAATTAGTAAGAACTCTTCTCATTAATGTACCAGGTACTCTTACTGTTTTGTCAATTGAGGAGGAATGTGCTGTGATCCTAGCCAACGGGCAAGTGCAAGATGCCTTAAAGCTATTAAAGGGCCAGGAATTGGGGCCATTGTTGAGCCTCAACAAAGGCCAGTCTGAAAAGTGGCAGGCAGTCCATGCGGCTGCAGACTCCACAAGGAGTGGGGATTTGGAGTGGAATAACCCAGTCATTATTTCTGAGTGGAAGAACGAGATTCAGGTTGTATCCTTGCTTTGTTCTGTCCTTTGCTGCATTATGGTTACTAGGTTTCTCTATATTATCCTGTACTAATTTTGTTACAGACTACTTCTCTTTCTCTTCAGTTAATAAAGTTTTGTAACCTTCCCTCATTGGTGTGGTCATTGTCTCTCAAATTCAAAAGAACCTACTGCCCTTGGCAAGACAGGGTGATGCACTGTAAGTGCTACATTAGGAGCCAGAAACCGGAGATGTGGAATAATTTTGCCTTTGCAAGCTCCACAGCAAATTAACTCACACATGGAACCTTCAAGAGACACCCTTTTCAATACAGCAATGCCAGCATTAGTTTTCAGGCCATCAATCGGTCATGAGAAGTTTGTGGCTGAAACAGGCATTATTGTGAATAATGTGGTACAAGAAGATTAAGGAGTTATTAGTTCTGGATCAGGAGTCAAACCTCATTAAAAATAAAAATAAACCTTCATTGGCAAATCTCCTCAGGAAGAGAAACAGGAGAAAAATCCTTTGGAATTTGCAAGCCGATTCTTCTATAATGGATCTGAGCATTTGCAAAACCTCTGACTTCACATTCATTTCTCTTTTCCAGAACAGAAGGACTGGTAGGAGGGTAACTCAGTAGTAGAGAAGATATTGTGTGTGTGTGTGTTCTGTGCCATCAAGTTGCAACTGACTTATAGTTACTCTAACAGGCCTTCCAAAGTAAGTGAGATATTTAAGGAGGGGTTTTACTAGTTCCACACCCTCAGTGAGTTTCCATGGCCAAGTGGAGATTCACACCCTGTTCTCCATCACTCTATCCACTACATCACACTGGGAATCCAGAGAGCTATTATGTAAATATAAAATCCAAGGTTCAATTCACAGCATCCCCAGTTAAAAGGATAATGCAACAGGTGATTGCTGATAGTTAAGCACTCAAAGTCATTGACCTAGATAGAGGAATCAGTTTGCTTTGGGGTTTTGCTTGCCATTTAAAAAAATCATGTTTTTTCTCCCTTCTGAATAAATATGAATAAATGTGCAAATAAATTTAAAAAATCAACTGGCACTTAACTCTCTCCACCCGTTCCTAGTTTTTTTAAAAAATCTATCTATCTATCTATCTATCTATCTATCTATCTATCTATCTATCTATCTATCTATCTATCTATCTATCTATCTATCTATCTATCTATCTATCTTAAAAACCATACATTTTATCACGCTTGCTTGTAAATCTTTAACAATAATTTAACAATAATTTAAACATAATATCATGTAATAAGGCATACGTTAGTGGCTGTTCAGGATTTAGTAGTAAGTAGGTTTTGCAATACTCAAGTCTCTCCCCCCCCCCCTCCGGTCCTAGAAAACTCTCGCAGCTACTCTGACCTGGTTTGAGATTGTTTCCAGATGAATTTATGTATCTGGGTTTAAGAAGAAAGTGTTTCTGAGACCGTATAGAGTTCCCCCTATTCCTAGGTTAGAGCTTCTCTGAGTAGAAACCCACAAAATATTATCTTCACACATTGATTGTAATAATTAAATATTACTGACAGGACCACAAAACTTAGGCTTTCCCCCTATATTTTATGGTGTGCACAATCCATTCCTAACTTAACTATAAATAAAAATAGTGTAGGGTTTCAAATTAATAAATTTCTCTGAAATGTTAATAAATCCAAATACATCTTGATTTTTATTGTTGTTGTGCTATGTCTCTACATAAGAAGAGCAAAATGTTGATTCAGATTCTGTGACATGATGACAATTATAACCATAATAGTTACTTTTGTGACTTAGTATGCATCCTTGCGGAAGCTGAAAAATGAGAGGTATTCCATAGCAATGTCTAACAACGAGCCATGGGCAGAGAAATGGCAAGGGGGATTGGAAGCCAGTGAATTATTAGAGAATAAACACAATTTGCATGACTTTATAAATAATATTAGAAAGCCAACTTATCACCAATGAACACAGGAAAAATTACGTTATAGCCGTCTGTGAAACTGGCAGGCAATTGTTGTGATTTATGAAAGTTATAATGATCATGTCCAGTGTGTAAGATACATCACAAATTTGGTGTCACTGCACAATAAATTTACTCTGTCTGACACGCTGTTCACATTTAGTTTTTCTGTTTTTCCTAAATATTCTTGTTGTTTTTTTGCCTTCTGATTAATGAAGCAACAGTGGTGTTAAAACCCATCAGTGTTTGCAAACACGCAGACAGTATAAAGAATTGTTTTCTGTGGTGAAAAGCACCTGAGAAACCAGGATGCATAGTATAATAAAAACAGACAAAATAAATCTTAAGACAGAGCTCTCATGCCAACTTCATAACCTCAAAAAGAAATGTATCATGTCATTCAGATACATAATACAGAAACAATCAGTACATGAAGCATCACAAGTATGTTTTGACCGTGAGGCCTTCACAACACGCTAATGATATCTCAGTATCAACTTCTTATGGTAGTCACAAGCACAGGAAGGTCTTTTGATAGCTTTGAAGGAGGACTTGGGTGGATAATTGCCCCATATGACTTGGAATCCAGCAATAAGCACTTCTGTCTTCTACACAACCATCACAACATTCTCAGTTTCCTTTGTCTGTGCTTATTCTAACAACATATGATGATCCCTGAACTTCAGATACCTCTGAAACATCAAAGATAAAGCAAGCTGGGCAGAGGAGCCACAGAATTTTGATTCTTGCAAGGAAGCAACTTAAAGTTCTGATATCTTATGAAGATGCTTTATACGAGGTCATACCATTGTTCTGTCTAGTCCAAGACTATCTACGTAGCAGTAATAAACATGTAGCCCACCAGACGTATGAGCTCCTTAACCACTTTTGTGACCCCCTGAGGTCTTGTGCATGTCTTCCTTCCCCCTGAAGAGGGGGATGTCCATGATTCTCCTCTGAAACTAGACATGTTGTCCTTTTCCCCACCCATCCCCACCTCCCAAAATCTTGAAAAGTGGACGACTTACTGCCCATCCCTGAAGATGTTAAGTTCTACAAACTTCTCCTTCAGGGTTTTTTTCTTCTTCTTTTCTTGACGGTACATTATCTGTGGCAAATGCAAAAGATGGAAACCGACCTCTAGATTCTCAGAGCTTGCCCATTCTTTTTCCACATTGACTGGAACTGGTATTCTAGAGTGTTGGGCACTGGTTTACCTGTAGCAGCACTTTGTGCTGCTTGGCCCTTCCCCAGTGTTATCTAGGCATGGAGTTGAAATTTACATTCACCATGAGGTTTTTATGAATTCATCCACTCTGTTAGCATATTAATGGAAGTGTACCCATGTCCTTTGATTTCCTGTCATGGGAAAAATGATGTACATCAGATTTTATTCCCTTTCTTCTATCAAATGATATACAAGTAAATACACACTACTAAAATGGTATATATTTGAAAAATGCACACAAGCTAGTCAGTGTGAAAATATGTAAAAAATCACACATTTGGAGAAGTATATACCCAAACAGACATAAATTTCCATTCAGGAAGAAGAAAAAATGTGCCATCCAATCCATGATTTGGATTGGACAAACACAGCAAAATTGATTCTGAGAACCACAACAAAAATGGAACTGACAGATTTTCACATCCGTAGGCAAGGCTGTACCTCTTCCACCTGATCTTGTAAACAGCAATAGTATTCAAATGGCAAAATCATTCTGCTCCCAGTGATGCACCAAGAATCCTATAACATTTACATGTTTTATGCATGACAGCCTCTGGAAAGTTTAATCTAGAATGCCACAAAGTGCTGGAAACTGTAGCTACGTTTGATCTATTACTCCTGGTTTTTCAACAACTGCGTACATAAAAGTATCTGCAGTGCATACAAGATATTATCATACCTACTTCTTGCAAATGCTCAGATTATCAAGGAATCTGGTGGCACATTTCTTTCATCAAGCTGTTTTTTGAAAGTGTTTGTGCTCTAAAGCAGGTGGCTTCTTGAGCAACCTATTCCACACTGCTTGAAGGTAAGGGTTTTATATTCCCTGATAGCTAAATGTAAATTGATTTTTTAAAAAAAAAACACAAATCACTTTCAAGAAAAGATTTATGTGGGGTGTCCAGGATTTTTTGAAGAGACAATTCCTGATTAAACATTAAGGTGAACTTAATTCCTTTACTGCACTATTATACACAACAATGCATGTGTGATCTACTGAAGTGGCTGGGGATGCACACACACACACAGATACTGTAATGGTTACAGAAACATTTCATATCTTCTATTGTAAATAAGCATTATATCAGATAACAAGGTGTTTGGAAAATGTAGCAATAAGTCAGTCATCTTCTGGGTTAGCAGAGAAGATGTGAGGCTGAATATCAGGAAAACGTCTTAACTGTTAGAGCAGTATGACAATGGAACCAATTACCTTGGGAGGTGGTGAGCACTCCAACACTGGAGGCATTCGAGAGAAAATTGGACAACCATCTCTGCTTTGATTTGGATTCCTGCCTTGATCAGGGGGTTGGTCTCAGTAGCCTTATAGGCCTCTTCCAACTCAATTATTCTATGATTCTATGCGAACTGCATTAGTGGTTACTTCTAAACATTACTCTAAGTAGACAATTTTGATCTTTAACATCCTAAATGTGGTGTATGCAAAATAGGACCTTAAGATGCTGCTGAACTTCCCCCAGTCTTAGCTAGCATAACCAGTGGTGGAGATTGCTGGGAATTGAGAATTCCCCCAGTCGAAAACTGTCAGCAGGGCTACAAGTTATCTGCTCCTTCTTACCCACACTGGATCCAACGTGTCTGAAAGAATGCTCCCATAGATTCCCTCATTCATTTTCGCAAGTTTACAAGCAGAAGACATTTGTGCCTACGCTACCACCACTACCACTAATTCAATTACAAGGCAAATACATCTTTAGTATTTCCTTTTAGGACCCTTATGGCTCCAGATTGGATTCTGAGGTGGCCCAGATTTTTTTTTTTAAAGACTGGCTGACCACATTCATAAATACATTAAACGTGTTGTATTCTGAAATGCATCATTGTTACTGTCACTTCACTGTCTGCCAATCCATTTCCAGGCACAATGCAAAGTGCTGGTTTTAATCTAGGAAGTTGTAAACAGCTTCAGTCCAAGCCACCTCAAAGACCATATATCCCTCTATGAGCCTGCCTGGGTGTCAAGATCATCGGGGGTGGGGCCTTACATCGGAGAGGGCCTTGAGCCTGGAACTCCCTCTCATGGGTGGCCGGGCTGGCCTCATTGTTGCTGTCCTTCTGCAGGCAGGCAAGGATCTAATAATAATAATAACTGTAGTACTACAAAGCTGGAAGGAATCCTATGGATCACCAAGTCCAGCCCCTCTTAAGAATCAAACTCCCAACCTCTGGCTCCGAAGCCAGATACCTAAACCACTGAGCTATCCAGAAGGCTTTTCCTTAAAGACAGACTGTCTAGAGCAGTGGTGGCGAACCTTTTTGGGTTCGTGTGCCCAAACTGGGGGAAAAAAACAAAAAACAGTGGGCGGTGTGCTGCCGCCCGGAACCGGAAGTGCGGACCCGGAACCGGCAGTGGCAGTGGAAGGGGGAATCCCGGCACGGAGGTGCCTCAAGGCCCCTCCGCTGCCAGCACCAGTTGCTCCGGATCCGCCTGCCGAAGCTCCAGCTCTGGCTGCAGCCGCCTCCTGAGGTTTGGCTGTGTGGGGGGGCGAGGGGAGTAGCGATCTGGCGACCTATGGCTCGCGTGCCAGCAGAAAGGGCTCTGCGTGCCAGCTGTGGCACACGTGCCGTAGGTTCGCCATCGCTGGTCTAGAGGAAGTCTTTTTAATGAGTTTGAAATGAGATGGCTTGCATTTTGTTGCTTCCCAATCTGTTTTAGTGACTTGCTGAACATTCTTAATATTCTTAATATTTTATTTATTTAAAACATTTTTATTCCACCTTTTTCCTTAAAAAGAAACCAAGAACATCATAATAGGATGTTATTAATTCATTTGATATTTGAATAACTCAGTTTTTTTTTAGCTTTAATATTGTGTTTTAATAATGAAAGTCACCTTGGGTCCCTTCTTAGGAGAAAGGTAAATAAATAAATAAATAAATAAATAAATAAATAAATAAATAAATAAATAAATAAAGAAAGAAAGAAAGAAAGAAAGAAAGAAAGAAAGAAAGAAAGAAAGAAAGAAAGAAAGAAATCGATTCAAATTTGCTTATGCATTTCTCATGCCAAAATGATGAGAAAACATCTCATTTGGCTTGCCAGTCATTAACCATATTCATAATTGTCTTCATCAATGACAGTGCAGGCACTCAGGAAGACATCCCTTCAGGATGAAAGGGAATTTGAAAAAGCAAAAAGAGAGCTCATCTACAGTGGAGTGGGCTGATACAGTCTATATAGGGTCACCTGAAGTCAGGTTGAGGTGTGATAGGCCATTTGGTGTGAGCCTCACGTCGAAGGGTCATACAGACCTCAAGTGACTCTATGTAGTCTGGCTTCTTCCACTGCCAATTTCTAATATCAGAAAGTGGCTTAAAAAGTGAGCCACTTCAGGATATCAGCAAATTGAACACAACCCCTACTTCTCAGAAGAGGCACGGTGGAAGGGAAGTTAGTATTACTCTACTCTGCTAGACCATCGCTAATGGGATGCATCACTTAGATTAATTTTTTTAAAAATCCCCTTGTCTGAAGTGCCAATCGAGAAACTACCAGCAGTCAGAATCACAGTTTTTCCCAGTTGTGTCCTGCTCCTTTCTCTTATTTCTGACAAAAAACATATCAAATATAAAAATAAAAGCCAGGGGAAACTCAACAAAAGATTATAAAAAATATCAATATAAATAATTGCCAAAAAAAAAAAAAAAAAAAAAAGAGAGAGAGAGAGAGAGAGAGAAATAATTTGGGTCTACAAATGTTTATGTCTATGATTTATAAAACTCCAGCCAACTAAGAACCTGGCTACTTGAAGAAACATACTATCCTGTATTATTTGACCCAAATGTTGGGAGAGTCTCTTCTCTTTGTCTCACTGTCATTTGGGAGCAATTTTTTTTGGGGGGGGGGAATGAGAAAAGACATTCTTGGTGGCTACTCTCAGTTCCTGCAATTTTCTTACAAGGAGGGGCACACTGACTCCCTTTTTATAATAGCTGCACTAGTAAGCAAACACTTTTTAAATTATTATTCAGAGGGGCCTTGGGTGCTAAAGTTGGATTGGTGTCAAATCCAAATCCCTTAGGTTGAGTTGGTTATAACTCTGCTGTTTTTAATTTTTTAAAAAACTGAGTTGCCTTCAATGTATTATTTGAATTTCTCTTATTTGAATTTGCTTTATCTGAATGTTATTTCTAGAGATGGGATTTTCGCTGAAGGCAAAAAGGGGAACACATGAAAGAGGTCTCCCCCCTCCATTCAGGGTTTCATGGCAGAGAGCTGTCTCTCCAGTCCCCCATATTTTGGGATTTAGGGTTTGATTATATCATCTTTAGTGCGTTTATGTGTGTTCTATTTTGATTATGATCATGATGAAGATTCCCCTTTCTCATCTGTACTGTCCCCTGCTGGAGAGAAGGATGATGTGATGATAAATGTGAACTCTACTGTACTGTTCATGCCTCCGTAGGTCTGTGGGTGAGTTCTTTCTTTCTCATGCACTGTTGTCTTTCTCACACACTGTTGTTGCTGCCCATTTTTGGAGTAAATGACTGTCTGTTGCACTGTCCCTGCTTTTTTAAAAAATGGACTGATTTTGAGGATACTGCTTATTTGGGTCTAGTACCAGAAACAAGAATGGGAAATCAAAAACAAAAAAACCTAAAAAATTCAGGTGATTCTGGGTTTCTCAAGACAATCTGTATCCAAAAGAACCTGAAACGGGGAAAAAGGACCTCCCCAAAAGGAACAAAACCCATATTAAGTTTCCACCCTGAACATCCCTATGATTTTTAGGAGACTTTAGAGAAAATTTTGTCTGAAAGGCAGTATGTAAATGTAATAAAAGAAATAGCATGTAGTTCACTGAGTGATCTTGAATGGATCTTTCTGCCTAATGTACCTCAGTGGGTTGTGTTGTTCTGAGGAGAAGAAAACACACCAACTCCTTGTACTCCTCGGAGGAATACAGATGTAGCCATTCAATACAATAATAAACGGATAATTCCAAATTGGACATGTGAGAGAATAAACTCCACTTCAGGAAAATGTGAAGGCAAAACATTGTGTTTGTCCACTGACCTGCGGGCCCTCCTTTTTGTACTTTGCATATGTGTACGGACACAGACACCCAGAGAAACACACAGGCACACATTTCATGCCAGCAGCTGGGCAACACTGCAAGAAACTCAGCATACACATGAATGTTACTGAAAAGTTCTGCTTTGAACAAAGGCTATTAAAATATGCGGCAATGTTTGCACTGATAACAGTGGGCTTTGAGTTTGGGCTTTTCTTCTATTTCAGCCTGTGGTGTCTCAAGAGCATTGCTAAACAGGCTCTTTTCTTCTCCTCTCTATCCTTTGTCAAGCCTTTTTGTGCAACGGCAGAAAATGAGTCAGATACTTATGCTCTACAGATTGACTAATGTTGACAGCCACCTACCTACACATTATGTTTAAATGCAGCGAGCAAAGCAGCATTCCAGAAGCAGCGTCTCCCTCCTAGGGCATAACCTGGGGAAAGCTGGCATTCAGATGCACCCACCTGTATGTGGTTCGACTGAAAAGTAAGGCTGGCCCTCCAAGATGCTGTAGACCAGCTTGGCGCTGTTTCCGTAAACAGGATCATCCGCATCAGTGGCTGTCACTTTAGTCACGTAAGTACCTAAAGAAAAAGAAAATAATGTTTGATGAGCAGTTCCACCACTTTAAGAAATGAGGCTGCAATCTGTTAAGGAAGAATCTATCAAACGTCCTTCCTTCACCTTCACTAACTTTCAAATCTTAATAAACGACTGATGGGAAAATAGAGTAAAATGCCCTTTGAATAGTAAAGAAAGAAATGGTTGATACCAGAAGAAGCAGCCCAGCTGCCCCTGGAAACAGTCAGAAGACCTGAAAACCTGTCTGAAGGAAAAGGTGACTGAGAGAATCCACAGAAGCTCACACTGAAACACGCTGAAATAAAGCTCATAGCCTTAAACATGTCACAATACTTTTTTTTTTTTTTGCTTTCTTTTTGCCTCATGGTGCAGTGGTTAAGCTGCTGTACTGCAGCCAAAATTTGGCTCACGACCTGGGGTTCAATGCCAGATAGCCGTTTCAAGGTTCACTCAGACTTCCATCTTTCTGAGGTCTGTAAACTGAGTGCCCAGCTTGCTGGGAGGGGGCAATGTGTAACCTGCATAATTAATCTGTAAACTGCCCAGTTTACAAGTGCTATGGGGTGGTATATAAGTAGCACGCTTTGCTTTTGCTTTACTTCATTTTGCTAAAACAGCTTTGACATGCCTGAAAAATTAGATGAGAGCTGCTGTTGCCAATAATCTGAAGACCAGAATGGAAAGAACACGATGAATTTCTGCTTGGAGGGGAGCTGTACAAATTCTTGACACCACCAGAAAGTCCTGTCCTGAGTCAGCAGTACTGATCTTATCTAAAATAATACAGGATCTTGTGACTAGGAACTCTGAGAGATATCAAGCAAACGGGTAGATTCATACAGCAGAGAATAACCCTTGTTTACTGATGAGGCTGAATTCTACTATCTTCCCATACAGATCATTCTGCTGTTTACATTCTAAGCATCAGGCTGTTCTGTTTACTACAACATGATTTAGAAAAGCTTATTTAATTTTGGTATTTCTGGTTTCAGGGGCAGTGGAAGTAGAAATTGCCAGAGTTCTTTAAAGCTCCATCAGATTGACAGCCACCATCCTGGAAAAAAAAAAAGGCTTAATGAGCTCCGATTAGTTTTTCTCTCCCTCTTTTAAAAAAATACCCACCCATTTTTGTGGCAAATGGAACCCCAAAGGACTGGAAACATTATGTTCACCCCACACATATGCTAGTCCATTAGAATCTAGCACAGCTGAGGACATACTCCTGTCTTTCCTCTTCGACATTTTCTCATAATTCCATATGCTGGCAAGGTCTGAAGGGAGTGTATCTGGAGAAGTACAATTTTCCCTCTAATCTCAAGAAATTAAAGGAAGAACAAGATGAGATCATACAGATAAAAAGGAGAGTCCATTCTGGATGGGTTGCCAAGAGTAGTTTTAATTATAATAGAAGATGCTCACTCAATGCACCACTTTGCTTACCCAACCCCCCATATAAGTGAATCATTGTTATTCTTCACACCCTCCCTCAGGCTAACATAAAGCTCTCATAAGGGGCATTGTTGTAGTGAGGGGGAAAACAGAGTCTCTGCCTTTGACTCTAGTTGTCTCGGGCTTTACCAAGAAAAGTCTGTCAATACTACTTCAGCCTTAAGGTCTTCGCAATTTATAAATCTCTTTTCACATAGATACATCCATCAGAAAGATGAACACCTTGTTAGTCATAACAAATACTTGCCTCTCAATATCTCTGTGTTTATATCAGGCACGCCCAACCTGCCTTTTCCATTGAAGGCAGCTTACCAGAAAATAAACAAAACAGCTCAGGCTGTTCAAAATTCACAGTCAGAGTTCAACATTAGAACTAGTTAGAGGCTATTTGTTTGTATACCATGTTTTCCACAATAGATCGTATTCAAAGGCTGATGCTGGGGCCGTAATACATTACACTATAGCAGGAACCAGCAATGTATGATGTGCCAGGTGTAGATGGATTACAATTCCCATCAGCCCCGTCACTGGCTATCTCCAGAAATTTTGAAGGGCATGCAGTATTTCAACAGAGCAGAGAAAAATATCCCATCATACTAATTTTATAGCATTTTATGCTCAGCTCTTTAAGAAACAGTTGATATTATGAGAACTAATACTAAGATAGCTGGCTGGATAGCTCACCCTGGCTGGATAACTCAGTGATTTAGGTATCTAGCTGCAGAGCCAGAGGTTGGGAGTTCAATTCCTCTCTGTGCCTCCCAGAAGAAGAGTCAGCCAGTGTAGCCTTGAGCAAGCTGTGCAGTAGAAGGGAACAGTAAACCACTTATGTGTATTATCCACCTAGAACCCCCCAGAAATGGTTGCCTTAAGTCAGAATTGACCTGATGGTGCTAAGATACCTTGCCCATTTCAAACATACAGCAAAAAGGGAAAAGGTACATTCAAGGTACAAGACACTCCAGAAAACTCCTTTCCCCAAGGTTCCACCTTCTGAATCTCTGAGTCGTTGCACTACCTAGTTACAGCAGTTCAAAAGCCACTGTAACCAACATGGCTCTGTGGAACCCTGGCATTTGTAGCTTGGTGAGATACTCAACATTTTCTGCTAAATCAATGGTTCCCAAACCTGGAGTCCCACATAGTCTTAGGTCACAACTCCCAGAAGCTCTAGCTAGCACGACCCATAGTCCAATGCCATTTCTGAGAATTGTGGTCCAAAAACATCTGGGGCTACCTACTGGGAACCACTGTGCCAGAGAGCACCAGTGCACTCCTTTAAACTAAAGAAGAGCATTCTATGTACCTCACCAAACCACAACGTCTCACATGCCAGCGTCTCACATGGAGCCATTAAAACAATTAAAATAGGATCAAACTGTCATAACTGTGTAATGTAGATATATTCTAATAAAAATGGCTCCATAAAGATTCCATGAATTTTGGTACTACACAGTATGCTCAGTTAGATTGGCTTTTTCTTTTTCTTTTTTTAAATTGGATTTTTCCCACTCCAGATTTTTTTTGAAGTTTTTTTTCCCCAGAGGTTAGTTTTGCATGCTTAACCCTAACCCTAACCCTAACCCCACCACCATCTTTCCTCTTGTTCTTCTGAAGATTCATTTAAAATTCAGTCCCATCCCATTCAAATGTGATAAAGGACTTCTCTCTCTCTCTCTCCCTCCCTCTCTGTGTTCTGTACCATCAAGGTTTTTTTTCCCTTTAGAAATATGAAAATAATCATGAAAATAAAGAAAAGTCTTATGAAAAACAAAATATGAAACTCTCCCCCAATGACTAGCAAGGGTCTACTCTGTTTATTCTTAGGGGAAATAGTGATGGAAATGATTATTATGATTACACCTAGTCTTAATATTTCAAAGTGGCTTGCATGTTAAACAATGAAAGACAATAAACATTAAAGCATAAAAAGTGCCAAAAAATATGAAATGTGCTAAAGCATTACACACAGAGAGCATGGAAGACAGAAAAGTGGATCCACAGCAGATAAAACACTTACCATCCACTAAGAACAGCAAAAACCATCATCATCATCATCACCACCATCATCATGTGCCAACAAGCCAATTCTGACTTACAGCAACTCTTTTAAGACTATTTTCAGTTGTGAGTACTCAAACGTGGTTTAACATTCCCTTCTTCTTGGGGAGGTGGTGGTTGGGGATAACTCCCCAGGACTATGCAGCTTGTCCATGACTATACAGGATGGCTCTTCTGGGACACATAGCAGGAAGTTATATAATAATAATAATAATAATAATAATAATAATAATAATAATAATAATAATAATAATAATCTTAGAACTGCAGAGCTGGAAGGGACCCTTCGGATCATCGAGTCCAGTCCCCATCAAGTAGGCACAGTGGAGGAATTGAACTCCCAGCCACATACCTAAACCACTGAGCTATCCATCAGTTCAGCTTCCAATCTCTGGCTCCACAACCTATCTCACTGAGTTATCCAGCCAATGTGGACAAAGCAATGCCAGAATAGGGGGAAAAAAGAGATGAAATAGAACCATTTTAATCCAAATGCCCAGATCCTGCAGTGCTGGGCATCCTAAGCACATATGAAGGGATAACATGTCAAGATAATCCATAGATATTAAAACATTTGGCTTAAGGCACACAGAGTGGAACACACCACAGCCCAAATGTACTTTGTTCATTGTTTGTCCAAAGTAGTGCAAGGTCTAGGAAGCAGGTGTGCAACGGGTAAAAATCAAGAACTGCACTGGATGCCACCTTGCACTAGCTTTGAAAACGCACAAGGGTGAGCAAAATTGCTTCACGGGATTCAGGTATTTGGAACCTACTTTAAAGCTAAATGTGTCTGAGAGGGTTAAATATACTTGTTGTTTAAGAAAGAAGAGAAAGAGAGAGATAAAAATTTTTTTAACCTAACCCAACTTATCACAGGACCAGTCATAATATGGGAGCAATAGAATCCATAGTAGAAATAAGGGTAACACAGAATCCCTCTGCCTCCTAAACGGGCAACCTTACACCTGACACCAGAACACTACTATGCTGCACTGTAGACTTACTTAGGTAAAGGTAAAGGTTCCCCTTGACATTTAGTCCAGTCGTGTCCGACTCTAGGGGGCGGTGCTCATCCCCGTTTCCAAGCCATAGAGCCAGCGTTTGTCCGTAGACAGTTTCCATGGTCACGTGGCCAGCGCAACTAGACACGGAACGCCATTACCTTCCCACCGTGGTGGTACCTATTTATCTACTCGCATTTACATGCTTTCGAACTGCTAGGTTGGCAGGAGCTGGGACAGGCGACGGGAGCTCACTCCGTCGCGTGGATTCGATCTTACGACTGCTTGGTCTTCTGACCTTGCAGCACAGAGGCTTCTGCGGTTTAACCCACAGCGCCACCACGTCCCTGTAGACTTACTTACATGGGAGTAATTCCAACTTGACTCGACAGCACTTGTCTCTGAGTACATGGGAACAGGATTTTAGTCTAAAGTAGGAACAGGACAAATTTCCCTACAGATGGAACTCCTCTACTTTAAGGATCAGTGGGGAATTTATATTTCCCACGTCCCCGGGTGGAGGGGAAGGACCAAAAAAAAAAAGAAAAAAGAAAAAAGAAATTTACCACCCGCTTCCAAACCAAAAACTTTTTTTTTATTTACATACACACAGAAAAAAATATGCAATTATATCAAGAATCTGCAGATACCATTAACAGACATTGTCTTTCTCCTGAATTATTTCTGCAGATGCCCTTGACCATGCTGGTTTTCAGTGTGGATGGCATAGATTTTTGAGTTCATACATGTATAGCAGAATAACTAATATGTCTGTCCCTTGAAACTTTTCTTTGCAAGGATACCATTCAGCAGAAATATGCAATCAGGGAGAAATGTCTGGAGAAGTACCTTTATTTTAGAAGAGCCGTATTATTTGAAGCACCTTTGTAAAATGTAGAATAAAGCTACCTATTAGAATTATGTGGACTTCCAAGCATTTTCAAAAGAATCATATCAAAGAGATACAAAATTCTAGATGAATAATATAATATAATGTATTGCATTTACATTTTGCCATAGCAAAAGATCTTGGCAATTCTACAGCTGCTACACAGAAAATCAATGGGTTGAAAGTGATATATTTTCTTTCTTTGATTTCCAACTATAATAGTTTGGGGTACCTGTTGCTAGAAATCTGAATATGGTCTATTGTCTCTGAACTGACATTGCTTCTCCCACTTTCTCTTTTATTTTGCTTTATACAGAGTTCTAAAGAAACGTCAAAAAATATTTTACTTTTCAGATCACATTTTAGATCCCGACTGATTTTTTTTTTTTTTTTTTAAACTAATCAAACCCAAATCGTATCTCCTGGCTCTGCTGCAGGCACGTCTTTTTAGATCTGCAGGTTAAAAATGAACAGTGACATCAATTAACATGCAATAAGGACAACGTACAGAAGAAAGGACTGATTAAAAAGGGCTCACATTGGAATGTTCTGTTTACTTCATTTGCAGTAGCCCTCCAATGAACTCGATAGAACTTGATTTTGAGTAGACATGCACATTGCATGTCTGTTAGGAAGAGGTCACTGACAAGAGGCTTCTTTCCAGGGATGACAACAGAATTTGCTCTTGAGTTTCCAAGTCCATCATATTAGAAGCCACAGAGATAGCACAGGAAACAAGTAGGATCACCTAACTGGATTTCTGTCTGCATGCAAGAAAGATGTTGGAATTAGAGATGGGTATGAATCTCCAGTTCCGCAGTTCATGCCAGTTCAGACAACAGCCAAATAGGTGGTCCATGGTTCGGTCCCCTGCCCCATCCAACAGGTGTCCAGAGGAGACAGGGCAGAGAAGCCAGGGTGTTGCTTCTGAGTGGGCACCTGCCTGAGGGTCCCAGACACCGAACCATGGAACACCTATTTGGCTGTTGTCTGAACAGGCATGAACTGTGGAACTGGAGGTTCATGCCCATCTCTGTTTGGAATTGTTGTAGATCACAAGCATTCAAGGGAAAATTAGACAACCATCTGTCAGATATACATTGATTTGGATTTCTGAACTGAGGAATCCTTCCTTATATGCCCTTCCAACCCCATTATTCTATGATTCAATATCCTTATTGCCACCCCACATAAGACAAAGCAATGTCGAAGTCAAACTATAAGCCTTTGTGTACCAGGATAAAGCAGGGCTGGGCAAGGTGTAGCCCTCCAAATATGACTGGATTGCAACTCCCAGCCTCAATTCCTAGCAACCCATCTGGTCCTTAATATTTGCAATGCTTTTGTGGTTGTGAGAGGGATAATTGACATTTGCCCTTCTAAAGCATAGACCTAGGCTTGGATAAACTTTGGCCTTCCAGATATTTTCAACCTATACCAGTGGCCATCTTGGCTAATTCTTTTGGAAGTCAGAAGTCCAACACCTCCATAGGGCCAAAGATATCCTATTCCTGGCATAGAAGTAGTCCCTCCATCAACAGAGGACAAAGCAGGCCAAAAATCTGAAACTCCACCAACATTTGCATAGGAGTCAGCTACAAGTTATGCATGCATATACATAAGGAATGTTTCTCTTCCTTTGAAAGCCAGTCAGAAGGTCAAGATAGTAACTTAATATGAGTCACAGAACCACAATCATGAATAAGTATGTCAATGTTCATACTATTAGCTCAATGCTTTGTGAATGGGCTGTGTTCTAAATGTACAGATGAGGATAAAATCGAACAAAATGCTGCACAAGGCTTGACCAGACAGATCTTAGCTGCATAGACAATATATTTCTACACTCCCCAGGGCTCACTAAACATATCTGTGTGAGGGATATGTGTTCTTAACTGAGGATGGGGAGCTTGTAGCTTGCCAGATGTTATTATTTGCATCAGTCCTGGCCACATAAGCAATAGTGAGAGTGAGTTGTAGCCCAACAACATTTGGATAACCACATGTTCCCCACATCAGTTCTACATAAAAGTTTTAAATGAGTATATATGAGCAACTGAACAAAGAAAAGTTGGGTTGTGTGTTTTCACATGAGTTTCATAAGTCAAATAACTCTCAGAAGGATTCCATCCACAAGGTTGCTTTGGCACTTCAGCCCCAAATCCACACCACGTATTTCTTTTAGTATTCAGCCAGGTGTGATAACTAACCAACCATCCTGATTTCAGATGTTCCCAATTCCTATTCCGTACAGATGCAAAACTCCAAACCAATCCCAACACTAACCCAAAGCTGAAACTGAAACTGAAAAAGTTCACAATGGTTGGAACTATTAGCACCAGTTACATTTGAACCAGTATTGTACAGATGACTATTTCATGATGACATTCACTTGGACACCTGGAAGATTTACACCAATATATATGCTTAATTAAAGAGAGAGATATAGTGATGGTTACAACTATATTTATATTGCACATTTACAATGTTGGTTTATAGTGAGTACTAACATTATTGTATATACTGTTCTTACTTCTTTTCTTCTGTTTTTTTATTTTCCTTGTTTGTGAGTTCATTTTTTTAATTTGTTTTTTAACATAAAATATAGAAAAATAAAAACATTTTTCAAAAGACTACCTTTGCCGTCGACTATGTCAGAATTATGGTTGTGTTCTTGTACAGAATGAGGTCTGGATCTCAAGTAATGAGGCTCCTCCTTCACCCCTACCTCTTCTTCACCCATTTTTAGCTCTTCCACTGGGAAACTGCTCTGTTGGCAAATCTCTCTCGGGACAACCCAGGTGAAAGTGTTCTGTCCACAGAAGGGCAAATGTACCATCCGATTGGGCATGTAATTAATACTACAGTCAATATATCTTTGAGTTAGAATTATACCAGTAGACATCACTGGTAGAAACATGAGCCCCAGCCCTGCACAAATTGTGCTCAAATTGACTCCACCACAATTATTTGGAATCCACAAATCTAGCTAGTGATGAAATTGGTTTACCTCCTCTTAAGAAATCTCTCTTTGGGGGATTTCTATGGGACATGGTCTTTCTCTGTGTGCAGATATTTTAGTAATATTTAATACTCAGCATCAGAATGTAATATTCACAAATTCTGCAGCAGCTGTCAACATTTGGCAGAATCTGACAGCTGGCATGCCATAGCAAGCGGGTTTTGATGCTCTCGAACAGTACCTTATAATGGAATTTAGTAAAATAAGCATTAATTTCATTCATCCAACCAGTCAAAAACGATGAAAGAATGTCACACATGAAATGACAGAGTTTGAACTGCAAATGAAATATTGATTTTTAATCAAATCATTATTAAAAATCTAATGTTTGCAAACTGAAAATAAAACGGAGCTTGGAATTTTGAAAATATTCATCTCTTGCCATCAGCTCTTCACTTATTTCAGTCTACACAAGTGCTTACCCAGTATTCCTAATTAAGAGATGGTCTTGACAAAACTGCCAAGATGACAAGCTCCCATTGCCATCTTCTCTTCCTCCTCTCCTTCCTCCACTGCCAGTGCTGTTGCCATCCTCAGAGACAACAGGCCAGCTTCCCTGCCAGGAAGTGGGCCTGCTGCTGCTGCTACACATGTGCCCACCACCTAGCTGATAGGCAGGCACATACTCAGAGGCACCTCTTGGCAGGGAAGCCGACCCACTGCCTCTCAGGATGGTGACAGTAGTGGCAGAAAAGGATGAGGCGGTGGCAGCAAGAGCATGTAGTAAGGCAACAGGGACAGTGGGAAGGGGGCTGGTGGGCATCCCATGTTGCCAAAGCAAAATGAAGTGCTAAGGGAAAAAAACATTTGCCACTTTGTTTTGCTTCGGCAAAGTAAGATCCCCAAAACGGATCACAAACTGAACTGTGAACCAACTTGGTTTGTCAGTTTTTTTAGTTTGGTTCGTACCAATCTCTAATCAAGACACCCCAAAATACTTTAGATTAGAATGCGTTAGATTAGAAAAAGAGTGACTGGAGGAATCCCAAAACGGAATTAAGATTGCCGGAAGAAATATCAACAACCTCAGATATGTAGATGATACCACTCTGATGGCAGAAAGTGAGGAGGAATTAAAGAACCTCTTAATGAGGGTGAAAGAGGAGAGCACAAAAAATGGTCTGAAGCTCATCATCAAAAAAACTAAGATCCTGTCCACTGGTCCCATCACCTCCTGGCAAATAGAAGGGGAAGATATGGAGGCAGTGACAGATTTTACTTTCCTGGGCTCCATGATCACTGCAGATGGGGACAGCAGCCACGAAATTAAAAGACGCCTGCTTCTTGGGAGGAAAGCGATGGCAAACCTAGACAGCATCTTAAAAAGCAGAGACATCACCTTGCTGACAAAGGTCCGCATAGTCAAAGCTATGGTTTTTCCAGTAGCGATGTATGGAAGTGAGAACTGGACCATAAAGAAGGCTGACCACAGAAGAATTGATGCTTTTGAATTGTGGTGCTGGAGGAGACTCTTGAGAGTCCCCTGGACTGCAAGGAGAACAAACCTATCCATTCTAAAGGAAATCAACCCTGAGTGCTCACTTAAAGGACAGATCCTGAAGCTGAGGCTCCAATACTTTGGCCATCTCATGAGAAGAGAAGACTCCCTGGAAAACACCCTGATGTTGGGAAAGTGTGAGGGCAAGAGGAGAAGGGGACGACAGAGGACGAGATGGTTGGACAGTGTCATCGAAGCGACCAACATGAATTTGACCAAACTCCAGGAGGCAGTGGAAGACAGGAGGGCCTGGTGTGCTCTGGTCCATGGGGTCACAAAGAGTCGGACACGACTTAACGACTAAACAACAACAAAAACTGGGGAATAGAGGGTAGATGACAGATTTGTCCCTGTAAAGAAGTGTGAAGTTCCCATGCTTTTACCCTGCAACCACTGGCTCCATTACAGCTTTTAATGTTTTCATCACAGCTGTTAGAGGCTTGGCTCCAGGACTGGTCCTGCCATGAGCTCTGGTGAGACTGTTGCCTTAGGAGGCACCACCATTTACTGTTTACTGTCTATAGAAGGTAAGACTCCTTGTCTTGAGGAGCACTTCAAGGAAGAGGAGGGGGTGATTTCCAAGAGGTGAAATGGAAGAGGAAAAAGATGAAGTTGGTGGTGGCATCCACTGCATGCCACGGAAAAAGAGGCAGAGTAGCTGCCTCAGGAAGGACCTTGCTTTTCATGATGCCTCTCCTTGCTTTTTGGTCAGCAGATGACTTCCATACAGTGTGAAGACTAGAGGTCTTTCTATCCTTGCCTCAGGTGGCAAAAAAGCTTGCTCCATGCCTGCTTGGCTTTGCCTGGAAATAGGGGTATGAATATGTGAAATAGAAATGTGAACCGAGTCCCACTCTGGAGCCATATTTGTGCATGGAACTCAGGGTCAAGAAGATAGATACATTCATTTGATAGCATTTATTTATTTATTTATTTATTTATTTATTTATTGTATTTTTACCCCGCCTATCTGGTCAGACGACCACTCTAGGCGGCATCCAGTATGGGCTGAGTTTGTATTGGTGTCATTTGGTTTACATTTTAGGCCTTTGCAATTTATTCCATTTTCAGTGCTCATTTAGAAAACAGTCCCACTGAACTAGAAGTAAGGCACACATGCACACAAGAAGCACATCAGGATAGGCATTCGGTTCCACTATTTTTACCATTATAGACAAGGAGTCAAAAGTTGTCATATTTTCCAGTGCTTCACCTTTTTCAAAAGTATGCAAAATTTCTCTGTCATTATCATGAAGAAAAGCTCATCATTTCCTGGTGACTCCTTGATGAGGAGATGATTTTTCAGTCTTTCCAACATACCATAAGAGAATGAATCAAGTCAGGATTTATGGCCCTCTCTGGAAGCTTGTGAAGGAAGGCTCTGGGCACCAACCTTGCTTTCCCGTGGCTTCCGAGAATGTGAAGCAAGGCTATAAAGTCAAAATTAGCTATGCTATCAAATGACTTCATCCTACAAGCATATTTATTTCAGAGCAAATGGAAATCTTGGTAATCCTGCTTTACAAACAAAACCACACAATTTATCCTGCATGAATATATGCCATTTTGCATTAATTGTGTGAAGAATATTGAAGAAAGATGTTGGTGAAAAGTGACAGAGCTAATTGTTTGCTAATAAAATAAAATAAATTCAGAATAATTAACTGTTTTAAAGTGGTATTTGGTCTATGGCGCTAGTGGTATGTATATAATTCCCTCACCCCTAAATTCTGAACCTGGGTGTCTCTTACTCTGACCATAAGCCACCCAAGCTTAAGAAATGTGTTGCTGTTGTTGTTCATAATTTGGAGTTTATTCTAATAAACTCATCTATTCCTATGTCAGTGTCAGAGTATTCAAACTTATTTACTGAGAGACTGTGCATTTACTTATTGAAAACATGGACACATGGCTATTATGGTGTAAGTTGCAATTTATTCTATAAGAATTCAAGCCATTTTCCCCCAGAGGCTCTCAAGCAATATCCAGAGTATGTCTTCAAGACTCATAGCTATTGGTCCCTTCACACATTTTGGACAGAAGTAGAGAAATTTCACCATGTCATTTTTACAACTTGCTGTGTCATTCCTCAAGGCACTTTTTAATATTAATGACACAGTGAGCTAAGAATGCAGTGCAAAGAAGTCCAATAGGTTTTACATAATGAACTTCAAATGTGATTTAAATGTTACCCAAGACTTTTTGTTCCACTACAAAGTGTTGCTTAGTAATTTTTTTCAAGTTGCAAAGAATGCCATACGGAAGTAGATAATAATAGTTGCTCTTCACTTCAGGGATGAAAAAAAGACGTCTTAGATCCTCTCAGTCTCCCATTTCTCCCTATCGTTAGCTTGCTTGGTCTCATTTCTGCATCATTTTGCACATTTTTAATTTCAAAAGAACACATGGCCTTTTCTAAACACTTTTGCAAACATTTACCCAACATTTTTTTTGCATGTGGTTTATCTGAATATATACTGTCTTAATCATTTAAAAAACTTTTTTTGCGTAAATATTTCTCCTTAATATACCATTTTTTCCCCTAACATTTATACAGATTCCTTTAAAATCTCAAGAAATAGTTGCATTCTAGGTCGCATATTGATTTGGTTACTTTTCAGCAAAGTGTGTGTGCAACAAAACTCTGTCTTATCCTCCCTCCCTCCTCTTTTTGTCATACTTTCTTCTTCCTGACAAACCACATTAAAATCTTTTGTAAAGATATGTTTACTTGGGCTGTGTTGTTCTGTTTCTTTGGGTGAGATTTCTATGCACAGGTCACGGTGCCAAATCTGTATATTACTCAGGAAGGAAAAAAAGCACATATACAATACTGTTGAAGAGGCCAAGAAAGTAGAGGTGCAGAGTTGGCACTGAAATGTGTCTAACAGGAAAATAAAAATAAAGTGTGTGTATCCTCAAGAGCTGACCACCGAAGAATTGATGCGTTTGAATTGTGGCGCTGGAGGAGACTCTTGAGAGTCCCCTGGACTGCAAGGAGAACAAACCTATCCATTCTGAAGGAAATCAACCCTGAGTGCTCACTGGAAGGTCAGATCCTGAAGCTGAGGTTCCAATACTTTGGCCATCTCATGAGAAGAGAAGACTCCCTGGAAAAGACCCTGATGTTGGGAAAGTGTGAAGGCAAGAGGAGAAGGGGACGACAGAGGACGAGATGGCTGGACAGCGTCACCGAAGCGACCAACATGAATTTGACCCAACTCCGGGAGGCAGTGGAAGACAGGAGGGCCTGGCGTGCTCTGGTCCATGGGGTCACGAAGAGTCGGACACGACTTAACGACTAAACAACAATCCTCAAGGGCTGTTTTCAGAGCCCCTCCCCCCCCAATTTTAAAGGCTATTTCTATTAAATGGAGAGCCCATTTTGTTGAAAAATGGTCATAGATGGGAAATAAAATAAAAATGTAAGTCATAATGTAGCCTTCCTATCCAAAGGGCTTCTCAGAAATTAATCCTTCTCCTCACCAAACTCTCGCAAATTGAAATGTTTGCAGCATTCTGAGACTTGCATTTTACTCTTCTGAATCCATACTCAGCAATCTTGACATTAGCGGTCGTAAACTCAGGAGACAGTCATTGACAAATGTTCAAATCCTACAAGACTCCTCTCCTTTAAGTGAGAGCAAAATAAGGAGGACTCTGTTCCCCCTTCCAGGTCCTTGTAATCTGAACAAACTGCCTCTGTGCAAAACTAGTATATTTTCCTTTTCAGAAACAACACTTACACACACACACAAGCACAGAGCAGCTATTGTTGAAAAGGATTCAGTTCTTAAAATAACCTCTGGTCTATGAATATAGGACACTGTTCTTCTTTATCCATGCTCCAAAATGTCAGGAAATGGCCCAATATTGCTGTGCAATATTTTGTCCGCATTGCCAGCAGGAAAAAGGATGCCAAGCTTTCTATAGCAAAGGCCAGCCTGAATGTTGACAACACCGATGTCAGCAGTCAAGATGGTCTACAGGATCCCCTCTTGTGCTCACTATCATTCACAAAGAGACACAAAGCAGGGGGAGAATCCCAGAATCTGACTCCTTTCTTCATCAGTTAACCAGTTCTCAGCAAAACAGAAAACAATTGACAGGGCTGTTTTTCAACAGGATATCTAGGTGCCAATACTCTTAGAAGTCCATACAACAAATCCAGAGGTTCCGTCTTTTTACACGATTTGTTTTACTGCATTATTGCTTAATTTACTCCCAAAACACATTCTTGTTCCTTTTACTAGTGAAGAGTGATGGAGAGAGAGAGCATGCTCTAACTCTGGAAAGAAATCACAGTGAGACTCTTCACTGAGCAGAATAGCAAAGGACTAACAGTTCTAAGAAATATATTGTGAAATGGAAGAAGACAGGAATCCCTGTTTCTCTCTCACCAAGGCAGAGGTAAAGGAGTCAAGGTTGTCTAAGGTTCTGCACTAGAAACAACTATGTATTTTCTCTAAGGAGAGCAGCTCAGATCTGAAGGAGGAAGAAGAAATGAGGTTAGCAATCCTGAGCTAATATAGGTCACAGCAGTTAGAGAGCTGTGCAACCTGAAGGGGTCCCTTCTACTGTCTACTCCTCCATATTTCACATATCCTCAGTGCAAGCTGAGTTGCACTCTCTTATTTCCTATACTTCTAAGATGAATGAGTATAATATAACACAGAAGCTATCTATGATTTAGCACAGTAGTAGGACGTTGTTATGGGACTTTTCTAAGGTTTGGTTACTTTTAATTAATTCCACTTTTCCAAAACTGAAAAAAATAACTGCATTATATTATAACACAATGCCATTGTTCATTTTGTGGTGTAACTTTCTAATTACTTTCACAGTATTGGAGTGTGACATAATTAACTTGTGGAAGAGAAATTGTATACAGTCCAAGTGCTGGCTTGTACTACTCTCTTACACCTCTGCCAAGGTGATGATAAGTCAGAGAGGATGAAAGTATATTTTGTGTCACACACCAGGAATTTGTAGAAGCTGTTTTAAAATAATAAAAGCAAAGGGGTTGTGTTATCACTTTTGAGAAACAGGAGAAAGTTGTATTTAAAAATTGTCCCTTTAACATTAGTTAACTGCCTCTTGTGCAACTGACATAGTTGTTAGACGGTGGGCCTAACTGGGTGATGCAACATGTTGGAGCAGCAGGGCTTCAGCCCAAAATGACTGTGTGGATCTTCTTCTTGTGAGTAACACACAATGGACGCTACAGCGAAATATGTGGCACTATTTCTACCCGTACTTCAGAAGTTTACAAAAAGTGAAAAAGAGCCAACCAGTCAATATATCTCAGTGATCAATGAGAATTTTGTTTCATTTAGTCAAAATTCACATATTTCTTCATATTTAAAATGGAAAAAAACCTCTAAATTGCATCTAGGAAAAAAACCAAAATGGACAAAGCCACTCATCCACAGCTAAGGCTTTAAATTATATATGGGCACAAATCAGAAAAATTATGATTCATTTTGATTTGTGATTCATCAAGGTAAACAAATCATGAATTATGAATTTGTATTTTTTTCCTGACATTAATCTAGGCACCTAGAGACACCAAAATCACAGAGAAGTTTCCCCTGACTCTCATCTGAAATATCTCGAAGTTTGGTGAAGATTGGTTTTCAGATATCCATGTTTTACACCCACAAAGTGCATCACCCTAGGAAAGTGCCCTTTAACAGCTGCCTTGGGGAAACCCAATCTTTACCAAACTTGGAGCAATTGTAGAAGAGAGTCAGGGGAAGCTTCTTGGTGATTTTAGTGTCTCTATGTGCCTAGGGGGAACTTGGCTGGGGGGGCTTCTTTGTGGGTGTATAACATAGACATCGGTAGTCCAATCTTCACCAAACTTGAAGCAATTGTAGAGGAGCATCAGCAGAAGCTTCTCTGTAATTATGGTATCTCTAGGTGCCTGCAGTGGGCATTTGATAGCCAAACAAATCAACAAATCAAAAATCACTAAAAATTCATTGATTTCTGATTTGTTGGGGGCACTGATTTATAGAAATGTGAACTGAAGAACTAGCAATTTTTGAACAAATTTGGTGGTTCATTTTTTTATTTCTTGCCCAATTCTGTTTTAAATGCTTAAATCTTAAAGGTCTAAAGTTGAATCCTTGAGTATTAATCTGTTTTAGTGCTGAATTAAGAGTTATCTTAAGTTCCTTTTTTCCCCCTGAGAACACTTAGCTAGAAAATGCTTACTGTCTTTCATCAGCAGAAATGGTGAATAATGTTTACTTTGGTCTAGGCAGACTTACCAGCATTTACAAGTTTGCTTCAATTGTGATGAAAAAAAACAGATTTTAAAAATTCAAATTTGAGAGAAAGTTGAACTGATTCTTCCATTGTTAATCTGCTTGCTCATTTCTGCTGAGATTTTTTTTAAAAGATGGTTCTTTTCCTGGTCATGTGAAGCTTATTTTCAATAAGAGTATAATGTCCAGATTCCTTTATACAGATTGCATTATTTTCAAAAATCCTAACTGCACAGTCTTGCTTTGAATGCGCTAAAACACATCACTGAATGTTCAGAATGCTCTGTTTAGCTTTCTAGCAAAAGTGTAGATAGACTGTCTAACACTGTAGCCAATCTATGCCCAGCTCTAGGTCATATAAGCTTTCTTTCCAACATGAAACAGTTGCCTTCCTGTCCTTCTTTTGTAATCTCATAGGTAGTGTGATGGTTGTTGTCATGGTAACTATATTGCTTGGAATGACACTGCAATAATATCATAAAAACCTGTATAATATGTTGACATGTGCATTGTCATCACCTTGAAATTAAGAAATGTTCACTTCAGTTCTTTTAAAAATAATAAATGTCAGAATGAACACAGAATGTGTAATTATGCAAGGCTCTAGCCATGTAGATCTATGGTAGTGTCATATCAGAAATGTCTCCTATGTGAATTTGATCATTCTTTTTCAACTTGATAGCAAATTGAAATGTGTCTTGAAGAGAATGTTCATGTGGTTGTAGACTCCACCAGCATTTTAGGGCCTCAACAATTTCCCAGTGCCCCTCAAGACTATTCCCAGCAATATAATGTGCAGCAATGTCTTTAAATTTCTCCCCTCTCCAATTTTCACACTAACCCAATGACCCGGACTCTCTCTGTCCATGATGTCTCTATCAGTGCATTACTGCTCTGCATGTCAGCAACTGATGTTGCTGTTTGTGCTGCTAAGTTACGTCCTACTCATGACAACCTCTTAATAGAGTTTCTGAGATACGTGAGATGTTCAAGGAGTAGTTTACCATTGCCACTGTCCCAGTGTGTTTCCATTACTGTGCAGGGATTAGATCTCTTAGGCCAGTCCTCTATCCATCACACTGCAGTGACTGTTGGAAGATATGAAGAGTATTTACATTGTTCCTATCTTCTAACTTCAGCCACTCTCTTTGAGAGAGAGAGAGAGAGAGAGAGAGAGATCGTAATACATTTATTTTGATTTTAAAAAATATATTGTGTGAGTGTCCATGGAAGAAAAAAAGGGTATTTCACTGGCTGTGGGATGCAGTTGGATCATGGTGACAATCCACAGGAGACCACCTTATACTGACCAAGACTGTTGGTCCAGCTAGCCCAGTGCTTTTCACACTCTCCAGCAGCAGTTCTCCATGACTTCAGGCAGGAAACCTTCCTATTCCCATTTAGAGACACTGGGGACTGGACCTTTCATTTTCTACATAAAATCAGAGGCTCTACCACTGTGGTCGAGTCCCTCAATCCCAGAATCCTATTTCACAAAGTGGTCAGCCAACTGCCTCTGTGAAAATTATGAACAAGCCATGAAAGCAGGAGTCTCTTCCCCAATTGCCTTGACCTAGTGCTTCTCACGGGCTAGACATGGGATTTTAAAAATTCTTTTGGACTATAATTCCCATACTTCTCCTTTCTGGGAGTTCCACCTGACATACAGATGCCTACATGTGTCTCACCTGGGAGATTCCTAAATATGTCTCACCTGGGAGAAAGGCCTAAGATGGAAGGCTTTGTGGCTTAGCTAGACCTAGCTAGACCTAGCTCCCTGTTCAGAAATAAGGCTAGCAGAGGACCCTTTCATGAACACACAGACAAACCTGCTGAAAGACCATTTAAAGAACATGTCAGGGAGTTGTAAGGCTATATGGGTTATCCTTTCCTTCTCCCACTGATGCTATCAGCAGCTACACTTCTCTACTATCAGCAAATTTGGCAAACATATAAAAGGGGTCTATACAAGAGAAGACTCTCTTTGGGAAAGGATCTAGTGCACTGATAAACAGCTACTTCTCATAATTTCTGGACAAACATGCAGTTGGCAGGTACATGGACACTTGTGTGTGATGGGGCTAACTTGTGTAGCTTCTTTCATGTATCCTTTCAACCCCTCACTTTAAACTGACTCAGTTTGTGATGAGCCAGTTCCTTGTGATGATCTGATTCCCAAATAATTTCTTAGCAAAACCTATACAGACATAACCTATAAAGAAATCATTGTTTTCTTCATAACACAACCATAAAGACTTAGTATATCTTTTGAAAAAAGAAGAAAAATACATTTTCAAACACTTTTGTCTATATTATATCTATCTGTAAATGTTTTAGAAGGTTCCAGCCGCCTGACGGTCGGTTTACCGACCTGGATAGGGTGTAGCTGATGTTTGCCCACCATCCTGGATGGCGCGAGACAGATCCCATCACGTCACTGCAAGGGGGCGGGGAAGCGCGGATATTTAAGTTGGCGCTTCCCCGCATTTCACCCTCTTTCCTTTTCGGGCACCCACCCGCCCTCCCTATTTCTAGTGTGATTTGGGTCGCCAATTTTTGGGGCCGGATAGGAATTTTTGACCTTCATCCTGATTGGCTCTTGGATGGGGGGATTTTTCGCCTATCCCACACTGGAGAAGGGTTGTTGGCTATTTGGTGGTAACTTTGGTCACACTGGCGGGTAGTGCGGAAAAACAGGTGTCTTTCGGTGTGTCCCAATTGTAATTTCAGGTAAGCCAACAGCGCATCCGACCTCCCGGCTCTGCGGATCGTGCGATTACAGGGCAGGTGCGGGAAGGATGCGCTGGGCCACTTCCGGACCAACAGTCATCAAATAAAGATGTCTTGAGGTCTGGGGGTGTTTATTAGCGGCCGGCCGGGTTCCTGCTGTCTGGTAGACCGCTGGAACCTGGGGCCGGGGACTCGCCCATTTGATGTTCAAGGGGTATTGGTTACCCCTACCTGTCACCTTTTCCGCACTACAGCAGGCCCCTTATATCTGGCCAATTGATTGGCAAATGCAACTTATTTTCAATAAAGTGTGGCCCGTATTGAATCCAATACTGTTGTCTCGCGTCTTTATTCCGGGATTGGGTGGGCAATTTCAGTGGGATTTGCCTTCCTGAATGATATTCAGCCATGGGCCATGTTGGCCGTGCAGATGGAAAAGAGACACAGACATTCTTCATTGTTATTTACACTTAGCAAACACTAGTTACAGTGCTAGAAGTAGTTTCAATCACCAGTTAGGTCAGAGGGTGAAGGGGCCTTATTTTGCACTAAATAAAGAGTAACTCAATTAAGAAAACTCAATTAATTAAAGGTCATTGAGGGTTTTTCCTATTCCTACAAGATCTAAAATGTCAGGAAATTTCAGCTGTCTTAAAGGCCATGTCCTAAACAAATGCAACACTCAAGTTGCAGTTTATAGTATGCTATGCCATGGCTAATTCCAGATTCATCATTAGAGAATTAGAAGAATCGCCTTCTTTTAAGACTTCTAACACTTCTCCCTCAAGAGACAGAATGTCTAGTTTAAGATAAATCTGTATGAACAGTACAGTATAGGTTAACTGTCCAAACTCTCTCTTTTTGTACACATTTATCATACAATTTTGTTTTGCTTAGTTTTATTTCAGTTGAGACAAGAGTTCTTTCAAAAATTTTGTTTCATTTTTGTGATGAAAAATCAATTTCCAGATGGAATGGTCAAACATTGGCACAGCAAACCCAGCTACCATTAGCTGCTACGTAGCTTCTATTTTTCAGCCCCACTGGGTGGGGCTTCCCCTCTTGCGTGCACAACTTCACCCCTGCACACATGTGTGCCTCTGCCCCCATCGCACGCAGGGTTCCGTCACTAGAACCAAATGCGATCACTGCACAGAGGAGGAAGAGAGCTGTTCAGAGGGAGCTGGAGTCATGCGTGCATAAGCATGCACCCAGCTTAGAGGGAACCTTGATCAGCCCTCTTCCTAATCATCACAACATAGCAAAATCACATTTTTTAAAGTATAATTCCCAGAATGTGCAGCCAGCACAACTGGGCCCTATTGGCTGGGGGAATTCTGGGTGTTATACTCTGCAAAAGCATTAGTCCATGTCCTGAATGGTAACTTATTTTCTTGGCCCCAGAAACAAGGTCTAAAATTGGGATGGAGGAATTTGGGGCCAGTTCTGTGTGAAACACAGCAAACCTAGCTAACATGAATGACTCAGTATGACTGATCATACAGTCACTTAGATGAGAGTAAGAACTACCGTACTCAATGGGGCTTCCTTCTGACTGGCCATGGATAGGATTGAATTGCACATGTTAACCAGCTGCTGATACAAAGGGATTAGGGAGGGTATGATGAGTGGCCTTGGCTCTACAATTAAAAACTCCTGTACGTACAGATCGAGCCATGTTGCAAATGCTCTTCATGTCCTTCTAATGGTTTTATGTGAGGTATATAGCTAATAGCAAACATACATTCTCACTTTTTGTGGAACACAAAGAACAGACTGGCAGCAGCCTTCTGTTTTTTACAACTTTATAATGAGGTCTTCTGCTTGTGAAATCCAACAAGCAGCATAATCCCACAGTTTCAGGCAGATCAACGAATTGTTTAAAATAGGCAATGATTTTCCATTTCCCTATTCAAGCAGTATTTTTATGAGATACATATACTGAAACTACACCATACTGCTTTCACCAACTTAAAACATTATTTTAATTTAAACACACACACACGGTTCTCTGGATGTTCTGTTTAAAGTCATATCATCAGAGCATGGATGCCTTTTGAATGGATTTATCTCATGAATACCTACCACTTAGAAGCTGGAGCTGTTACATTGCTTTCAAACGTCACTTTATCCATGCCCAAGGGAGATGATTTGTTGGGGTTAATAAGGTATTTTTCAGACATCCTAAAATGTAGCTACATATCTGTATATGTCTTTTACAAAAATGGGAAGATGATGATGATGATGATATATTGCACTACAACTTCCAGAAGACTTCCAAGAGTGTTCGGGGAATTCTAATACAAAATAAACAAAAACAAAGCAATTTCCTCTATTTTTAAAGAAATATATTCAACATGTATTTTGCACATTATTTGAATTTTTTATCTCAGTATTGCAAAAGCTACCGGAGGTAAAAGAAAAAAAAAGGCTAATTACTTTTAATGCTTCAAAACAAGGTGGAAGAGGCAGTAAAAGTGTAAGAAACAAAGGTTGTCTTGTCTCCGAAATCCAACACACTTCAAGCATGTGAAGAAGAAGCCACAGAATTTACACAGGCCAGTTTTCCCCATCTTGCTCTGTTCTGTTTTTATCTGCATTAGAATAATCTGTTGTGAATGTGAAGCATATATAATTTCCCATGTTGACTGACAGGTGTAGAAATGGTTCATTTTTTGACTTGAGTAACAATCAGTGTAGTATAAGTTGCATTTTTTCCAAATTTAAACCTTGTTGGTGTTGTGTAGTGCCCCATGTTCATGTGACTTTAGAAGCATATTTCAATTTAATATGCAACATTGATAGTAGGCATCCTTCAGTCTCAAGAGACTATGGTAACGTGCTCTGAATAGAGGTCTTGGAACAGCATCTAGTGTGGCTGAGAAGGCAAATTCGAGAGTGACCATCCCTTCCACACTGAAGACAAATACAATCTGTCCCCTGTCCACCTCCCTGATTTTGCTGGTTTCTGGACTGCCTCTTTGCCTCGGCCAACAACATTGATGTCGTTCTTTAAAATGAAAATAGCACCAGTGGAAAAGGATGGCACAGATCTGAACAGGCATTTAATCTGAGCAGGTTTTAATTCTTTTTGCACTTGTGTTCTGGGAGACAATCACGCTTCTGACCCTGATATTTGTTTTGCAGAGAAATAAACAGAAACATTTGGAGGGGGGAATTCAGAGATTACATTTGTCTGTTTTAAATAAAGAGAAAGCGAGCCTCCAAATTATGTTGAACTACAACTATCATCTACCTTATTCATCCTGGCCAAGATGGGGAAGAATAGTGGAGGATGTAGTCCAGAAATATCTAGAAGACCTGACTTCACATTTCATCAATATTCACACAAAACACAGCAAACTATTTTGCATAGGGCTGTTTGAGAAATTAGAACCATCACAAGTACCGAAAAGCTGAATTGGATGATTCAGACAAGAGAACAAACCGATTCATTGTTGACCTGGAAAGGAACCATGTTGCAATTCAGCTTGATTGCAATTATTATTATTAGCTTGCAAAACTCAGAAGCCAACTTTGTTGAGTTCAGTAAAATTTATTCCCAGGTAAGTATATATGGCTGAATAGTCTAGTGCTTTCTAGGGGAAGATCCAGCCTGTGTAACCTTGGGCAAACGGCAGTCTCAGGGTGCCCCAGAAGAAGAGAATGGTAAACCATTTCTGAGTACTCTTTACCTAGAAAACCCTGGAAAAGGTCTTCATAAGTCAGAATTGACTTGATAGTGCATGATTATTATTATGCATAGGATTTCAGCCTGAGTGTACGTGTGTCTGATGCATGTGCACCCATGTATTTGTCTAAAACACACGGCATCTTAGCACTTCCGTTCCACATTTAGTGCCTTTTGAAACTGGGGTGGAGGACGGAAAATTATATGGGCATTTTCCTCTTAGACGTGACTTCTGAATATATTCTCATTCTTTCTCTGCCTTATGCTGTCTCTCTTTCTCAATTTCCCTTTCTATTCCTTTCCTGCTACAAAGGTTGGTTAGGCTAAGGGAAACTTGAGTCAGGTTTCAGGAGCAGATTTAGGAAACTTTGTGCCCTTCAGCCCCCATGGACAAGCATATGGCAAAAGCGACTCTTTGGCCTGCAGAGAGAGGGTGACATCAAATCGTGCAGCCAGCTGTCCTCTGAGGGCTGATTCATGAGAAAGTACTATTGACATCAGCTCCACAGGCAGCGTCTTATCTGTATTCAGGGAGGAACATTCGGCACTGGAGATTCAAGGCAGGCAGACAAAAGGAGAGGAACTGAGATTTAAGCAATGCAAAGAGCTTTCACACTGAGAGGCAAACCACCAGCCTCAAATGGCAGATTTCAAGCAAGCCTGAATATGTTTTTTGGGGGAGGGGCCTGAATTCTTTAATACAAAATGTACTTTATGTTATATGGTGTTCTCCTCTCCTTGTGTTAAAATTATTTTGTTTAAAGGCATTGCAGTGCCTGAATGTGAAACCTATCAAGGAGATTAGCAAGAGAGATGGCTGCAATTATTTTTACTGCATTCAAAATTCTACTTCTTTATTTTGGCTTTTGAGCCGGTTGTTTTTGTTTAAATAAAAAAGCATCCTATTCCTTTTTTCCCCCCTCAATCCGTATTCTTCACAGTAAGCAAGGCACTCCCACTTGATAATATTTACATTTATCCAGTTTGAAGAACTTGTACCAAATCCTTGATTACGCTATTATTACTATGTGCCATCAATGACAACACTTTCCAAGGTTTTCATATACATAGCACAATCGTCTCGATTGATCGAAACAATTCAATGCTCCGAGCCATTGATTTAGATTGCTTTAAAGGAAAATGAGTCCAATTTGCAGAGGATGCATTTTGATTTGACTCGTGTAAGAGCAGCTTAAAAATAAAGGGCCCTAAAGGTAGATGGCAGGAGGCTTGAGCAGAAGAGAGCGCCTGGAAAGGAGGCTGAAAAGGCACAGAAGTCATCTGGATGCAGTATTTCTTACTAAGGTGAAATGTACTATAATTCTATCCAAAGTATAGTTAGCATTTCTCCATTTGCAGCAATGTATATACATCACCAGAAGCAAATGCTACAAAAATCGTTGTCCTCTCCATTGCTAATATGAGGCTTATCATTCTGACTAGTTGAATAGTCACAGTTAGAACTGGGCACAAACTGCCAGTTCAGTGGTTTGTGTCGGTTCATTTTTTTTGGCCGAACAGGTGTTTGGTGTTTCCCAGTCCTTCCTCCGCCAGCAGGCACCCACTCAGAGGCAGCACTCAGAGGAGGCGGGGCATTGCTGCCTATCAGTGGGTGCCTGCCGGAGGAGGCAGGGCTGGGAATCACCGAACACCATTCAGGCAAAAAACGAACTGGCACAAATAGCCAAACTGGTGGTTTGTGCCCATCTCTAGTCACAACCTTTTAGCTTAGTCTACTTTCAAGCAATATTTTAAAGGTAACATTTAGGTGCCAATGATGAAAGTTTATATACCTGCTTTCAACAGGTATTAGACTCAAATAATCATGCATTTGGGGAAAAACTAGCAAAGGCAAAAACTGTAAGTATGCAGGGTACTGCTTCAGTCAGATTGGTTAACATTAAAAGGTTATGTGAATGGGGATGCAAATACACTCATTTAATATATCATGGGGGTTGGAAACAGAATTATGTGTATTGTCCTTAACCCTTTGGAGGAAACATGAGATATAATGAAAGATGCTTTAAAAAATACATAGAATAGTGTTTTTAGCATATTTTCTCAAATGAGTGTTTACATATTAAGGAGATGACAGTTTCTCAGCTTTTGGAACAAATGCAACACTGTGAAAATGCAACCAATATCCTCTTATCTCCAATATCAAAACTAGGGGTGTGCAGTAGCAGCAAAATTCAGATTTGGAATTCAGAATTTTAAAAAAACGAGAATGTTCATATATCCAGAACTCTGTCACACTCAGTAGGAACACTACTGTATTTTTCCATTTATAACATGCCCCCATTTATAAGAAAACCCCCCCCCCAATTTTCTAACCCAAAAATTAAGAAAAGTTAGCTTTGAGGATTCAGCCTCTGGGCTCAGAATGTTGGACATTTTGTCTCTGTTGAATCTTGAGCCTACAGGCTCCACCTCCAAGGAGGTGTGTTCCCATTGGTTTGTTCAGGATCAGCTGACATCAGTTCCATAAGGCTCGTGATTGGAGGAAGCTAAGTTTCCTGACTGTAGGAAACTAAGCCTCATGGCTGAAGGAACCCTGTTTACAGAGGTAAGGTATGTGCTTTGTTCTCTCCTCAGCTATCTCAGCTTACTTCTGTGTAAAAGACACCCCTCAATTTTTAGGGTAATGATTTTAGGAAAAAGTAGTGTCTTATAGATGGAAAAATACGGTATATAGTAATGATTTCCTCTTTTAAAAATACACAAATAGACACACTACTTGGTAGGTCAGACAGCAGTCCCATTGCTACTTTGGCCAGACCTCCCAAAACAAACTCCTTTTCAGACCAGTAAGATAAGGGATCAGTCTCTTTTGGTTTGCAGTGCCCAGAGGAGCAGTCACACCAATGGAAGTCTCCAGTGCCAAATCATGGAATACCCTTTGGTGCTCCAGCATTTTTTCAAGCAGTTAGAAAGTGGTGTTTGGTTGTGCAGTGCCCACCCCAATTATTCTTACCTCTGCTGCAACAGCTCACTTCCCCAGACACTGTGGTGCAATTGCCTTGCAACCTTTCTGGCCCTCTTGGTAATATTAGGTATGAATTAGAGATGGGGGTATCTTTATTTGTATACGAATACCCCCGCACAGGTGGACATAATGAGGGTTCAGCCCCCTGAGGCTGAATTGTCCATTCACCCATCCGCTGCTGCAGCCAGCTCCGCGCTCCCTTCCAATCACTCTGGAGCTCGCGGTTGACTAGCCACTCATCACGGAGGCTCGTCTTCACTCCTTCTGCCAGGAGTAGATAGTCAACCGCGAGCTCCTCAGTGATTGGAGGGAGCGCTGAGCCCGCAGCAACAGCGGATGGGTTAGTGGATGGTCCGGACCCTTGTTATGTCTACCTGTGCGGGGGTATTTGTATTCATATACAAATGCCCCCATCTCTAGTATGAATGTGTCTTCCATACCCTGCAAAGCACCCCAAACTACTAGGCTGAGAGTATGGGACACAAACCATACCCATCCATAACCATATGGGACAGAAACCAAACCATCTTCCCAGGCTGCACTGCTGCCAATGACTCTTGCCATCCTCTGTAATAACCTTTGCCTTTCTGTAGCGAGAGTCCATTGCTGCAGTGTGTCCTTCAGAGCTTCTAGAATGTTGTGAGCTCCATCACAGCCACATTCAACAGGGGTAATCTGTATCATGCCCTTGTGTGTTGCTCTGATGCCTCCACGTCTCCAGATAGGCATATTTTGTACTCTGGCTGCTCCAGATGTCACTTGCAAAATGTACCACCGGTGCCCCAGCCAACTGCTGCTTTACCCATTGCCCGACACCCCAATATACATCTGGCACCATCCTGTGACTAAGGGTCATTCAGGATGGCAATTGGTAAGGGGGCACCAGTTCTCCCACAAACCTACAGAAACCAGTGTTCTCCAGCAGAGAGAATGGTGTGTCATCCAGGCTGTCATCTCTACTAGGCGACACGTAATCCTCGCATTTTTATGTTTTCAGAGGGCCTTTTCCTGCACCCTTCCAGATTCCTTAAAGTTAGTCCTGAGATGGAACTGCACGGTATGGATATGGAAACCAATGTCTGGTGGTCTTCATCAATCTGTTTCCCAATCACAAAAGCAGCAGCACTTCTGACGCTGTTGTACTTCTCTAACACATTGGCTTTTTGGGAGAAAAGTGCCTTCATCTTTTTCGGCCCTTTGACCTGGCTGCCCTGGATGGATTGCACAAAGAAGTGACTGGAACATTGTGAGGGTTCAAACTTCACCTCCTCCGGTTTCAATAGAGACTCTGGAGAGACTCGTGTTGGAAAATCAAAACTATTCTTTATTGGAAAATGCAACAATAAATCTTTTTGCCCACATTCAGCTTCTGTGATTTCTCTTGCCACCAACGGGTCTGACGAGGGCATCCAAACGTCTTTGTCAAATGGGTTACAAGTCAACTCATCCCAAGGTCCTCTTAAGAATGGATTAGTGTTCCCCCACTCATAAGGGTCAAGCTCGGGATTCAATAGCAGGGTGGTCTCCTTGTCTCATACCCCCGCCTCATAATGGTCTCCCTCTCTTTGCAAAGGGGTCCACGGTCCATTAAGTAGCCCTTCTTCTGGGCTTCTTCTAGACGCCATAGTCGCCGCTCTCTCTCCTCTCTATCTACTACCTCCTTTTGTTCCCTGAGTCGTCTGCGCCACTCTCTGGCCTCTGACTCTCTCCAATAGGAAGGGCGCTGTGGTAGACCCCTTCTCCGCCGGTAATCCACCTCTTCGCGGGGGACTCGCACCTTCTCCCATTTACCGGTCCAAGGGTCCTCTACCCATATCATTTCCCAACCCCCCGGTATTACGTCTACCTCCCTTTTTATATCACCCATTCCCGCCTCTACAACGGACCTCCCTCTTTCCTCTCTTCCCGCCAAATCATTCCCCGTCTGAGTGGCCACCGTCATCCTTGACAGTTCCCGCCCTAAATCCAGGGTATCCACTCCCTTCTGTCTAGTCTCGACGGGTGATGCAGGCGGGTCTGTTTGTGCCTCTTGTTCCTTTTTGAGGGAGGACGACACTCCGGCAAGAGCTTCCACCCTCTCGCCTCAGTTCTCACAAACATACCTGAGTTTCACTGATATCTGTCCCACTGTGAACCAGAGGCTTCACTGCTACCTCCTTGGCATACATGCATACACCTTGTACTGCTGCCTGCTGCTCTTTCACAGTGCCAGTGCTGAACAAGGCAGCTAGGAGACAGATTTTGTTTGGGGAGGGGCTCATGATAGCAGTTGCAGGCTGCCTTTTTCCTCTGTCTCACTAATTGCTCTCAGTAGAAGTTGCTGCAGTGGGTGCAGGCAGCATTCCTGCAGCCCTTCCTAAGTGCGTACTTCTTCTAGCACACCCATGTTTTACACTGTCTGCAGACTCTGCCCAAAGAAGAACATCATCTGATTCTGCTACAGTAGAATACAAAAATCACAGAGACACACATAGAGAGACACATAACCTATTAACTTTTATCTATTTACATATAACAAAATCATCTTACTTGATATATCCCAAACGGGCCTAAACCTAATATAATATTTCCCTGTTGATTTATAACACATTAATCTATGAATCTACTAATCTACATATTATTCTTAACTATATTAAGTAAACAATATACAGTGAGATGTAGCAAATGTAAATGTAAGTTGAGGATTTGGAAAAGGACACAGAGAAAACTGCTGCAGTACAGGATATCCTACGAGCAAATCCTCAGAGGATTTATAATCAGTTATGCCCACCTTTCAATAGGAAGAACCAATGTGAAAAAATACCTTCTGGATTCTGTGCCTGCTTCTAGATTTCACTGGTGCAGACATTTACAGATTTTGCTCTCACCCCAGCCCCTCTCCTTTGGGAAACCCATGGCAACCCCACTTAGGAGACACTGAGTTCTTTGCTCACACTACCCTTGGAACCAGAGTGTCTAAGTTTCATTTCTCAAGAAATCACTCCAGGATGACTGACAAATAGATTTCACTTTCACTTCTTGCTCTAGGAAACAAAAAAACTAGCCTTTTATTTTCTAATCTTTAGGAGCAAATGGGACTATTATAATAGGAATTATTACAGTTTATAGATATTTAGAACGATCAAATTCGGATTCAGATATATTCAGAACTATCTGAATATGGCTTCATTTGGTGAATTCTGAATATTTGTGAATCTAAATGCACGTCCTTAATCAAAACAATTGCCACAATACATGTCATATAGAAAATGATTGTGTGGTGTAAAAGTCAAAAGGATCTAATATCCAACATTTATTATAATATCCTCCCTCTCTTGACCATGTTATTGTATGAACATGTTCCTCAAATTATTCATTGTTTAAACATGTTCTTCAAACTACTTATTGTTGACAGTCAAATGCAGCTCTATTTACATAAAAAAAGCAAGAGTGCATATGCTTGTCCACCTTTCTTTTCTCAAGAGCTTACCAGGAACAATGGTTTGTCTTTTCTCAACATAGGTAGTTTAAAGTCAAGTGCTGATTATAGAAAAGATGTACAAATAGAAAACCAAGGGAGCAGGATAATACACATTTTCTAACAGCTGTTACATCACACTGTTGCACTACCTTTCAGATTATTATTTGGGCTAATTTGTAGGTGACCACAGGCTGTTATTTTGCAGAAGCACTCAATTGTTTCTTTATATTTGTTAGAGGCTACACACACACATGCACAGACACACACATATCAATCACGCATTGCTTCATAAGTTGTTTTTTTTCACAGTATCTAGTGCAGATAAATTGGTCTTGGATTGTGCATGTGAGCCCCTCAGTTGGTACTCACTTGTACTGTTAGCCTTTTATCATTTTCTTCTGACACTAGAAAGTAGTTGTGAAATTTCACTATTTGGCCCATACAGAGATTCTTGAGGTTGACGAATCTGCAACTGCCTATGTTCCATAGAAAATAAAGATCCGTGGATGAAGGCACTGGCATCTTGAATTAGGTTTTTCCTATTTAACTTATCAAGATAATTGTACTTCTAGTGCAGAATTCCAAAATAATATGATAATACTGGAATGATGATGATGATGATTGAACCTTGTTTCTCAGCATTGCTGTTGAAGGAGGAGGACTCAACAGTCAAGCCTAACAGTCAAGTCCTAAAAATGTACGAGTGAGTGACATGTTTGCAAAACCACAATTTTTTTTTAATGTTAGGAAGCATAGTAGCAGTTACTGGCAATTGTGTTAGACTGCTAGCCAATGATTTTGGAATGCTCTTATTGCTGAAAGTAGTACGGAGAGAAGGATGACCAAATCTTGCTTCCCTATCATTATCATTAAATATTCATTTGAAAAAGTGATACACTGGAGATATTGTGCATGTATGTACTTTAGCTGATGTGAGAATGTATCCAGACTGATATATCTGAAAAGAGTACATACATAAAGAGTACATACAAATCTACATGAAAATGTGTATATATTTCCCTGCCAAGAAGGGAAGGGAAGGGAGAAGGCATACTGACAGTTGCATTTACATTCACATTGGAATGATCTGGGTAGCTGAGGAAGGAACACCTGGGTTCAGAATGCTATAGCCCCTGGACATATAGTGACAAATGGGCTACAGGACTCAGCAAACCCTGTTGAGGAACCAGAACAGGCTGCTGCAAAGCTAGTGGAACAACGTAAACTCAAAACTTTGACTCTTGCTGAAAATTGAGAAATTATGAAATGCCATTACAAGGCAAACCCAATAGGTCATAGTTTGCAAAAAAGAATGATGGAAATTTGGAAAAGGAAACACCGAAATAGAACATAACTGAACAACAATTAATGGACCAGATAAGGTTTATCATCTGGAGTAAAGTATTTTCAGAGTTGGAATTGTAAGAACTAGAAAAGGTGGCCAAAAAAAATCAACAAAGAACAATAGCCATAGTATAGAAGACAAATGGAGGATAGAGGTAGACATAATAGTGGAAGAAAGTGTATCAACACAGGAACAACTTATGGAACAACTCAGAAATGATGAGTTAACAGAACAGCAGACATCACTGAGGGGAAAAAAAGTAATCCATATTAGCCAAAACACAGAAAGACAAAGGTTCCCCATTTTGCATGAATTACAAAGTAAACCAGTAAAAGATCTACTGAATGATGTAAATGTAGTCATCAGAACAATCCCAACCAATAAGCTAAAGGAAACAAACCAGCTCATGTATAGCACAGCTACCATATTAACCATGGAACCTGGTTACAAGCTGCAAAAAACCCACAAAACTCCTGGCACTCCAAAATGGAAAATATGCCTCAAAATAAATAAATAAACAAATTACAAAACACTTGAAAGATTCAAAACTTAAAAATGAAAAAGTAAAAGCCAGACTATGCAAAATATATGACCTAGAAAGTTTAACAGTTGTTGAAATTATGGAACAATTAAAACAACAAATTGAAATATATGATGGACGCTTGAAACAATATAGAGAAATATGGCCTGGATAGACTATAAAAAGGTATTTGACTCATTGCCACACAGCTGGATTAACATCTGAACAAACTCTCCCAGTGGCTACCTTTGGAAAGTGTTTAGAAACTCCAGAGGGTCCATAATGCCACAGCCAAATTGCTAACCGGGACTGGTTTCAGGGAACATATAACCTCCCTGTTACATCAGCTCCACTGGCTGCCGATCTGTTTTGTGGCACAATTCAAAGTGCTGGTTTTAACCTATAAAGCCCTAAAGGTATCTGATGACCACATTTCCTTCTATGAGCCTGCCTGGGCTTTAGGAGCTTCAGAGGAAGCCGTTCTCTTGGTCCCATCACCCTAACAGGTCCACTTGGTGGAGACATGGGAGGGGGCTTTCTCAGTTGCTGTCTTCAGACTCTGGAATGCCCTCCCACGGGAAGCCAGGCTGGCCCCATCATTGCTGTCTTTCCACAAGCAGGGAAAGGCCTTCCTCTTCAGGCAGGCTTTTCCTTAATGACTGGTGGTCTGAGAGGGGTTTTTAAATGGATTGTTGTGCTCTGTTGTTTTAAATGTGTTTCAGTTGTGATTTTGTTTACTACCTTTAATAGAACACTTGTTTAATTCTTTTAAAATAGTTATATACAGTGGACCCTCGACGTACGCACGGCTCGACGTGCGTACTTTTCAAGGTACGGAATTCTCCGGCCGCAAAATTTCCAATCGACTTGCGGCCGGAGAATCGACCTACGGACCGGAAGGGGGAGGCGGGGAAAGCGCCAAATTCAAATTTGGCGCTTTCCCCGCCTCCCACTTCCAGTCCGTAGGCCGCCGATTGTGCCTCCAGATGCCTTCCAGGCCTTCCCCGCTGCCATGGGAGGCATCTCGGAGGTCCCCCGCCGCCGCCGATCGTGCCTCCGAAGCACGATCGGCGGCAGGGGGGGACCTCCGAGATGCCTCCCATGGCAGCGGGGAAGGCCTGCGGAGGTCCCCCTCGCCGCCGATCATGCCTCCGGAGAAGCTCCGAAGCACGATCAGCGGCAGCAGGGGAACCTCCGAGATACCTCCCATGGCAGCGGGGAAGGCCTGCGGAGGTCCCCCTCGCCACTGATTGTGCCTCTGGAGAAGTTCCAGAGGCACGATCGGCGGCGAGGGGGACCTCCGGATGCCTTCCCCGCCGCCATGGGAGGCCTCTCGGAGGTCCCCCGCCCCCGCCGATGCAGGCTTTTCCAGGGTGGACCGGGCCTACCAGGGGAGGGCTTCCCCTGGTAGGCCCGGTCTACTCCCCGGGAAAGCCTGGGGAGTAGACCGGGCCTACTGGGGGAAGCCCTCCCCTGGTAGGCCCAGTCCACCCTGGTAAAGCCTGCGTCAGCGGGGGCGGGGGACCTCCGAGAGGCCTCCCATGGCGGCGGAGAAGCCCTCAGAGGCCTTGGGCAGCGGCGATGGCGGCGGCGGGGGACCTCTGGAAGGCTTCGGAAAGGTAAGGTCTATTTATTTTCATTGTTTTTGTGGGGGGGGGGGGTTTCCTGGGCCAGTTACGGATTAAATGGTTTTCAATGCATTCCTATGGGAAATGCATATTCGACCTACAGACTTTTCGACCTCCGGCCACCGTGCCAATACGGATTAATTCCGTAGGTCGAGGGTCCACTGTACTTACTGTTTTTAGTTTTTAAATATTGTCTTTTCAATTATGTAAACCACCTTGGGTCCTTTTTAAGGAGAAAGATAGGATAAAAATATTTTAAATAAATAAATAATAAATTAAATAAACCTTGGTGTGGTGTGTGTGTTGCAATTTCCAGTTTCCACTTCACATATAGTTTAAAACAACAAAGATTTTTTTATCCTTAACAATAAGATGTAAAGATGAATATTTCCTAGAGGAGATCAGGAGTGTGGCTCTCCTTTTTAAAATTATATCCCTCCACTGGCAAGCATGGGGGCTCTGAAAATTGAAAAATGGGTGGTGGGATCCACATGTGTGTGGTGGACCACATGTTGCCCACCAGTGGTATAGAACAGAGGGCTACATCAGGCCAAGGGGCCTTCAAAACCCTACAACCTATTTTCAAACAGTGATCCCATGATCAGAGTTTTCCTAGCTTGACTCCCAGATATTGTTTGACCTCAAATGGGAGAAACCACAGCCAGCATAGTCAATGGTCACAGGTTCTGGGAGTTGATCTAATCATGTTTCGGGAGCCTGTTTGCAAATTACTGAGTTGGATGCTTTTTTAGAAGTGCACAGTTGGGGGGAAAACAGCCCTCCTTTTTTTTCTGGCCCAACCACTGGTACTAAATCCTATGTTTCTCACATTTCTCTGAATTACATGATCCAGTTCTCATACAAGACCGTACTTCTAAACTTCCACCTGATTTCAGCTGTAGGGTATCACTGCACAAGAGGGTGGTGTTATTGTAGAGTATTCAACATTCTACAAGACTATTCTAAAAATAGGGGCAGCCCAAACAACAATAACTTTGAAATCATTCATACTTGTTGAAAAACAGCCCTGACGATTGCATTCTCTTTAAATTAGAAGTGGTTAAGTGATGAAAAATGGAGTCAGCTTCTGGGTTTTTCCCTTGCTTGGTGCCACTTTGTGAAGGGTAGTGAATAATATGCTTGAAAACTTAGAACTGCAGAGCTGGATCACCAAGTCCAGCCCCTGTCAAAGAGGCACAGTGGGGAATCAAACTCTCAACCTCTGGCTCCACAGACAGATGTCTCAACTACTGAGCTATCCAGCAGTCAGTAGAGATGGGCTGGCGGTCTGTGCCCATCCCTAGTAGTGAGCACAAGAGGGTATCCTGCAGTCCATCTTGACTGCTGCTGTTGATGTTGTCAGCATTCAGTCTGTCCTTTTCTATCTAAAGCTTTGCATCTTTTTTCCTGTTGGCACTGTTGACAATACGGGCCATTTCCTGGCATTTTGAATTGTTGGTACAGAAGCACAGGACCACATTCATAAACCAAAGATTTTTTTTTTTAAAAAAAGAATTGAATATACTGCAATTGGTCCTTATAGCATTCCTGCTTTTAAAAAAATGGTTATTGAACTCTCTCACATCTGACTAAAAACACAAACGAGAACAGCAGATGTGGCAGCAATAGCAAAACTGTGAAAGCAGTAACAATCTCAGCTCAAATTCTCTACCACAGCAGAGGTTAAGAGGTAGAATTAACTGTTCATACTGAACTGCTTTTACAATCATTCATGGCCCAAGTAATTCAATAGGACATTCACACACTGCTTTAAGAAAAGCTGTGCTGAATTGGATCTCATAGGGGGAGGAGGGTAAAAATCTCTCTTCTTTTGTGTTTTAGGTTGGATGTAGGACGCTTTGGAAGTGTTTCATTGTAGAGAATACAAAACCCCTCGCAATGCGCTTCCTGTACTGTTTACACAAGTACACTCCAACAATTTTTGGGAATGCAGGTAGGTGGGGAGGGTGTCTTTGCTTAGAGCCACAAAGAGATGGGCTGACTCACTGACAACTACCTATCATGGCTGAATTCTAGTGATATCAGCCTCGCCGTCTTGTTCTTGGGTGGGAACTCAAGGGGGAGGGGAATTGCTCATGTCTCCCCACTGCAAGATTTCTACGCACAAGTCCCTGCTCCAAGAGATCACATGGGAAATATTGCAGGATATGGGATCCCCCCCAAAAAAAGAAATGCCAATCTGAGCAAAATTATTAGAATTTCTGCACAAATTCGTAACTTCCCTGTGTAAAATTCCTCACTCCCGCCTACACAAAGTGGTTGTTGTCAATAAAGATGGGACTAAACTTTGCAGAGCTTGCTAGTTTCCCATGTGAAAGAAGTGGAGAAAATGGAAAGAAATAAAAAGTGGGGAATGAGACCAGGGTACCATTTTTATGGGAACCTAGGAAATCTTCGTGCTGCAGGAGGGTCTCTGTGAGGAGTCAAAGACTTGGAGAATGGCCAAGAGCAAGAACATTTTTGAGTGTTCATCCTATCCTATCATCTCATATAGCCAGAATCAGAGATAACATCTTCTGTCTTTGGTTTGGCACAATTCCTCTGTGCCTATCTGGCACAATTGGCTATTTCTAGCTGGTGAATGAGCCAAATTATACGCCCTAAGTTGTGCTAAAGGCTGTTATGTCTTTGTGCTGTTTTCTCCACTCCCACATTCAATAGGTAACTGGAATTTCAAAGCAGGCAATGTGAGTGTACCTCTGTGTGTGCGTGTGTGTGGGGCAATCACAGAGTAATTGGCAGCCTTTTGGTCTTAGGAGAGGGGTGTAAAAATTCCAAACCATGCTGCAAAGAGGCTTGAGACCACAGCCTCAGAGTACTGTCATCACCTCTCACAAACATGCACCACCAATTTTTAGACACTTGTGTACAATCCTCTGCACTATCCATAAAGGGGCTGTGCTAAGCCTGCAGAAGTGGAATTTTCTCAATGGAAGCTTGGAAGTTGTTTGATTTTTAGTGGTCCAATAAAAAGTATCACCCACTCTTACATTTGTGTGATCTTTGGGGACCACATGGTCTTTTACTTGTTCTTTCAGCATCTTCTGAATTACCAGTGCTGGGGAAAGAAAAAAATGTGCAATGTCTTTATGACCTTCTTGTAGATATCTTGAATCCATCTGCTTAGCAACTGGTGGGAAGCATGAAATTGAAATGGATAGGCTTACAGCCTCAGGTGGCGAAATGGGGTTACCCTGCTGAATACTTTGGTCTGATGGAGTGGAACTGTTTCTTTCTTGAATTTATATTCTGCTTACCTGCCAAAAGGCAGGTAGAGGTAAGATTAAAATAAAACAACAAATATGACTAAAAATAAAATAAGATAAAAACACAATTGAGAGTGCTTTTGACATGCACAATAAAACGTAAATAAACATTACAAGATTTCCCTTCAACAAGAACTCTGCAGGTACCAAGGTCCTGTGCAAATAAAAAGTTCTTTGCCTGTAAGTAGAAGGCTTAACTTCCCTTGACAGTTCTGGATTTGCTCTGGTTCTCTGGATTCTCTCTTATTCTGGAGACCTTAAAACCCAGATAAGCTGTTGAATATGTGCCTAATGTATATGATATAATTTATGGAATGTGTTAACAGAGGACTCATTGATTGCCACTGTTATATGCCTTTACAGTAGAGATGGGGACAAATAAAAAAAATGGTGATTCGTTTTGATCCATTATTCGTCAAGGTTAACGGATCAACGAATACGAATATACGAATATTCTTCGATGGATCGATCTGTTGATTTGTCTGCACTTTAAACTGCTATAAAACTGGCCCCTAAGCACCTAGAGACACCAAATTTGCAGGGAAGCTTCCTCAGAAGCTTTCCTACAAAACCTGAAAGGTTGGTGAACAGTGGATCATGGATCCCTGAGTTATATAGTCCCAAAGAGGACCCCACAGGAAAGTTCCCCCCAGGTACTTAGAGACTCCAGAATCACAACAGAGCTTCCTATGTCTTTCCCCCAACACGCCTGCCAACTTTGGTGAAGATTGGATATCGGACATCCAAGTTATTCACCCACAAATTGGGTCCCCCCCAGGAGAGTTTACCACACGGCACAGAAACCCATTCTGCCTACCGGCTGCCGACCACCCCCCACATACAGCCAGCCACCCCAACAGCCTACCCCCACACCCCCTTCCTTTCCCTACTTTAGCCCCCACCCCACTCCCACCGACACCCCCTTACCTTAATAGCCGCTGCCGAGGTCTCCATCAGGCCTTCGCAGCCACAGCGTGTAAAAAGGGAGACAGGCTGCCCTTTGCAAAGATGACAGCTGCAGCTTCCCTACCCTAAATGAAGCTGCAGCTGCCATCTTTGCAAAGGGCAGCCAGTCTCCATTTTTACATGCATGGCTCCGAGGCCAGAATACCTGGGCAGCAGCGATTAAGGTAAGAGGGTGTCAGTGGGGGTGGGGTGGCATGGGGCCTAAGGTAGGGAAAGGAAGGGGTGGGGGTAGGCTGTGGTATTGGGTGGCTGTGTGGGGTGGTGGCTGCCTTTCTGCCACCGATCAGCTGATCGGCGGCCAGTAGGCAGAATGGTGTTTTATTTTTGTTTGTTTTTTAAATACAAAGGACGAATAAAAACGGGTAAATATTCATCCCTTCATATTTGTGGGGGTCTCTGGAACCCACAAATATGGATCGATGAATATTTCACGAATCGGCTATATTCGTCGGAAAAAGCGATCCGTTTTTATATTCCTCCCCATGTCTACTTTACAGTCTACAAACTCATGGCGAATAGGTTTATCATTGACTATTAACCATTCACGATCACACAGAGTTATTGCTGCATTCAGGGGAAGTCTGCCAATGAAACATCCAAGACCTCTGCAGCATCTTAAGAACTAACAAATTTTATTAGGGCTATTGCTGGGAAAGAAAATAGGGAAAGAGGAGGTAGCTGGCTTCATATGTTGCTCACGGGCTTTCTTATGGAGCAGCTTATGAGCCACTAGTGAAAACAGATGTATGGACTAAACAAACAGTCTGGTCCAGCATGTTCTTCTTGTGTTTGAAGTCCCATCCTGCATACATTTATTCATGGGCTTTATTATCATTTTGATGCAGGACTGAACATTTGCTTTGTTTCTGTTTGTGGCTCCGAGAACCTTGGTCCACATGAGTGTTTCCAGACTATTGCCAAGAAACTGGCAAAACTATAAATATCTCAACCCCAGGCCTTCCGTGTCTTTGCCATCCAGTATAATTAAGGAGCTTAACATATTAAAACCACATTTGGGTCATAGGAGCTGACACGGTGGTAGAGAACTCCAATGCCAATTTCAGCAGAAGTGATTTAAAGGAGCTAAGACATCGGAGCTCAGAAAGTGCTGTAATTTACGAGCCAGCCCAATTTTAACTCCAGAAGCGCTCCTGGGCCCAATTGACTTAGAATGGAAGGGAGCTTTGTACGACTGTTTGTACTGGCTGTCAGCAAAATGACAGCTCCAGTCTCTTACACTAATGTGTACGGCTGTAGTTCAGTTTTAAAACTGCAGTAGGACAGTCTATTGTTTTCAGAACCTTGACAGGATGCAACGATGGCAATAAAACGTCCAGGCACTTTTCCAAGTAAACATTTATGAGCAGCTCGGCTTGACAGCTTTATAGAAATTACAAAAAGTGGCACTGTTGGCCATCCCAAAACGAAACCAAACAAAGACATGCTACAGTTAGTTAAGAGCTTCTATGCACAATTTAAATAAATGTTGTTTAAGGACTGTACCCTACAACCTGCTCCTTAGAATATGAAGTATGCATTTAGTGCATGGATACTTTATTTATTTGTTTAATTATATCTAGGGATGAGCTCCAGCTTCAGGCACAAAATTTTTAAAAAAAAGCTTCAAAAGGAATTGAGGCAGGGGTATTTGTATCTTTCTGGAGCAGATGTGGGACAGTTCAAAGAGCCCCCCCCCCAGTTTTGCTTGGATCAGCTAGGGCACCCCTAGAAATCACTGAATGTTTAGAGGTTGAAGATGCTGACCCTTGAACAACAATACTTGCTAGCTGGTTGCCGTAGCAAAAGAAGAAACTATGAAAGCAAAAGAAGATTGATAATTAAGCTCCTCTGGAAGACCAAACCTCTCCCGGATACTCCAATTGCTGAGCCCTGGAGCAGGCTTGGATTGATCTCACTGGACTCTATTTATTCCCGAGCTGCTTTACTGAGCAAACAACATTTTGCATCCACGCATGGCAAGGAGATGGTGATACATTGCTTTTTAGACTGGGTGTGTTTCAAAATGTTCTTACTTTGTCATAGCCACGGTTATTTTCACTACACTGTGGGGTGAGAAATATGCTGCACTGTGATCTGGGCTAGGCAATGAATGGGCATACTTGGGAAAGTTAGACTGCTGACAGGAGACCCTAAGGAGACAGCATTCACACCTCCATCACCTGTTTTCCTGGGAGGGGCAAAGAAGGAAACTGGTTGAAGCTTTGACAGCAAACTGAAGGTCTACCACATGATCAGAGGAGATGACACTGTTTAGCACACCCCATTCCAGCTCACAGCCCTTAATTTTCTACATTTTCAGGTCCTCCCCCCTTGCCTCCTGATATTGAAACATGCAAGTACTTTCAGAAGCCCAAGAACAAATCAGTTCAAATCACTTCCACATCATCCTGATTTAGATTTAAACAGAACTGATTGCATTCACACCTAATATCATCAATCTCTTATCTTTTTCAAAGAGTTGAGGAAGGCATATGTAATTTTCCCTTTTAGGGCTGCCATATCAGCAGCATCCCATTTCCTGAAATTTCAGCACCACAATGTGAGAGCAGAGGATGGCACACAGAAGAGTCCTTCATGATGATAAAGATCAAAGGCAAAAACGAGAGACCAAAAATACAAATCTAGTTTATCTTAAAGTGCCTGTTGCTTTAATCTTAGAATGGGGAGTTGGGCTATGTGAAAACTGGGGAGCCACCAAGCAATGATGCCATAGGGAAGAAGGTATGGCCCACTGCAGAATCTCTGAGTGGCAGGTTCAGCCTATAGGATGGCTGGTTTCAGCCCCAGACCCTAACGTTCCCCACCTCTGGTCAAATCTAGCAGTCATTTTTCGTGTTCTTCCACAGACTTCATATATTTTAAAGAGTAAACAGTAAGGACACACCAAAGCCTTCCTATACACAAACCATGTGTCTCTTTCTGAGCTCCGAGCTCTTCCCAATACTGGTGAGAATAGTGAATGGCAAAGAATCCCTTCTTCCTTTTTTATATTTTTGCTGCTCTTATGTATTGCCTTTGCTCAGTTCAAACAGATAATTGATTAAACCCACTCAAGGACCTTACCATTAGCTTGCAGACATAACATATTTCCTTGTAACATTGTTAGCTAATTATAGTTGGAGGGAGGAAAAAATAAATAACGATGTAGGCACGTATCCTAAGTGATGCATCTGCATAGAAGAATGCACATCAACAGATAATTAAACATCAACAAAATATCAATAGACTTATAGCGGTGTGTTGGAACAAATCTTGATAAATAGGCTTCGGAGGCACTAGTCTCACTGCCACACTGTGACCAGAATACAAATGGAACCCATGTGTTGTTCAAATAAGACATTCCAGGGTAACCATTCAATATTCACAGCAGCTGGAAGTATTGAAAGTGTTAGTCATGGATGGATTTGCAAATGCAAATGTGAGGTGGGAATGAAAGATAATATCTTCTGTTCATTAGCAATTTGCTCTTGCTCTGTTGCTCTATATTTAAACTGCAGCTTGTAAAGTATTTTGGTACTGTAAGTTTCCATACCTACCCACAATGGACATTTCTGGAACAGTCGCATGATATGGACCTTCGACAAACTCCGGTGGATTGTCGTTGATATCTTGGACTTTAATAATGAATTCCGAGGGAGGCTCAAGGGGTTTGTTTGTATCCCCATCGACAGCTTGGGCCGTCAGCGTGTACTCGGCTTTTTCTTCCCGGTCGAGTCTTTTCATTGCATGAATGTCCCCTGTCTTGTCATTGATCACAAAGATAGTCCCAGCTCCATCGCCTGACAGAATATACTTGATCTTGCTGCTTCCAGGATCCAAGTCTGTGTGCAACTGAAAAGACAAATAAGTGATTTAGTGATAAAAAATGGCACATGGAGTGCCTCTAACATGTATTTCTTCCCTCCTCAACATTTGTGCTTTTATCCAAGCCCTGGTAATTCATAGTTCAGTTTGAACACACAAGGAAAGCACAATTTGTATTCAGACTGATAAAGAAAACTAGCATAGCCAGCGGTATAATCAGATACTCCCTTTAAAAAGGCAAAAACAAAAATCAACTGTTTTATAAATTTAAAATTCAGTTTTTATTAAGGAAATGTCTTTTGATATTCCTAAGTAACTAAAATACACAAAAGCACTAAATACAATCAATTGCTTATATACAGAGGAGGGGGATGGAGTATTAAGAAAAACTGTGATATTAATTCATGGATTTATTTTGGCAAAATCATATTTTCTTTCCAGATGTAATTTTATTTATTTATTTTAAAGAATATCTTAAGCAGGACATGACTTTGGTTGGTGGATTTAATAACACTGATTTTGCTTCATTGATAGCACTGATAAGAAGTTCCCCACACACTGTTTAACTGAATAATAATGAGAAAAGACTTAAGTATTCATTTCCAATGAGCTATTCTCAAAACGACGCTTCACAAAAACAAATGGCTAACAAAGGATGGAAAGCTTTCAAAATAATTGTACTCCCTGAGTTTTACACAAGCTTTCATTCCCTGGGCATTATGCAAGTCTCATTAGAATGCTTATTAATTGTTATTAATCACTTATCAAGTGCTTCCCATGGACTGAGGATTTACACATCTCTGAGGAACAGCTTTTTGATTTCCAGCCTTGCATTTTGGATTTCAAGACAGCTCACATGGTTTTATATATAAACAATATTATATAATACCCCCCTTCTCTTTCTCCCTTCCCCTCATTAACATCTCTGTTCTAAAGATATGCCTCTTCACACCACCTATTTCTTAAAACAAACCTCCAGCTAATAGAATCAAGTTGTTGCACGTGCTATGTACACAGAGGTATTAAGTGTCTAGTTATATAACAAATACATGTCTGGGTTCTCAAAACACAGTGATTTTTAAAAAGAAATTTATGAAGATAAAACTCAAAATATCAGCAACTTGAAAACAATTTTATCTATTTCAACACCATTTCTTGTTGTTATTAGGTGCTGTCAAGCTGCTTCTGACTTATGGTGACCCTATGAAATACCATTACCTTGTTTTTTATCAAAGAAATATGATTGCATTGCAAACAGTTGAGGGAATACTATTGGGGGCCAATTCAGACAGTTCTTGTTCTCACGTCTCTCATCACTTTGCACCCACAGATCTGTCATGTTTTTATTATCACTCATCCTTCATATGGGTTTGTAATGTTTAAATAAGGCCTGAATATGTAAAATCTAATGCACATACATTCCTAGTGCATTGTTCATTCTGACACTCCATTTCAGTTAACTGCTCAGAGTGGTCCTAGAAGTACCAGATTTTATGTAAGCATTACATGATTCTAATATTGTACAACCCGCTTGAGTACAAGAGAATGTTAGTTGCATAGTGGGAACTAAACAGAGGCATGCTCCCCTTCTTCAGCATATTTATGACATGGAACCATATAAGATCATCTCATTCAGCCGTAGAAGAATCCACAGACTTATGACCACACCTTTGACTGAAGTTTGCCCAATGTTAAAACAAACTCACATTTGATTTTAATTATTATGCTAAAGATGCTCCTGAAATATATGCCTAGCTATGCAATTTTTTCACAGAGCTCCTTTAGAAATGTAACATGTTGGGTAAATAATAATTAGAAAAAATATAAACAAAATATTTGAATACATATACTTCACAGTGGCTATGGACAACTGAGCACAAATATATGCTTTTTCTCCTGGTCCCCCTTTTCTAGATGAAAATGCTACCCCTCATGTCTACAGATTAAAATAAAGGATAAATATAATGTGTACAAACATATTTTTCCTCCTCTTTATAAAAGTTGGTGGGAGTCAAATATTTTGACAGCAGCTATTTGGAACATTCATGTGCTTGTCTTTCATACAAAAACTTTGCGACTAGAGATGGGCACAAACTTTGGTTTGTAGGTTCATGCTGGTTCATGTGTGTAGTGCGCAGGACAACAGGTGCTGCACATTTCCTTCCCCTACCTCCCAGGCTGGATCCCCCACTCACCAGCAGGCATGCACTCTCCTCCTCTTCAACTGTTCGACCAATCTCCGGCAGGAGCACAGGCTTCCCTACCCCTCCTCCTTGGCTGATCGCCCACTCAGAGAAGGAGGCAGGAGAGGTAAATTGGAGCTCCTGCCAGGGACTGGTCAAACAGCTGAAGAGGAGGAGGAGGAGAGCACGTTCCAACTGGTGAGTGGGTCATTGGCTGGGCAGACGGGGAAAGGGAACACACGGCACCTGTGGTGCCATGGGTACAAACCAGCATGAACGTCCGAACTGAGGTTCATGCCCATCTCTAATTGCAATGGATGACCTCGGCAAGAATCAAGATAAGTGGATTAGCTCTGAGCATGACAATCTCTTGGAACTATCACCTTTTCCAAAAATCTACACCATTTTTTTTGCCACAGAACATAACATGTGCAAAGTCATTAAGTGTGGCAGTTCTATTCCCCAGGAAGCATTTCTCTATATCCTTACAATATGAATGAAAATGTAAAGTAATTGTTAAAATTCAGAATCCTTTGCTCATGCCAAGGTTAAAGATAATTAAGTCCAGGTGGGCCTATGAGCCGCCCAGAGACCTTTGGATAGAGTGGGTGGCATATAAGTTAAATAATTAAATAAATAAATAAATAAATAAATAAATAAATAAATGATGATAAATGAGGAAGCGAGACGGAAGTAGGATAAATGATTATTTTTCTACTGAAGAGACTTCGCAAATGTCAAAACGAGGGGACCTAGACTTACTTCGGTTCCCAGATGTGGCTGGAGTCTGGTGGAGAGCCATGCAGGGGCCTTGAGGCAGCATGGCGGCTCCCACACAGTCCCCGGCAGAGCACTCTCAGCTTCCTATTGGCTGGCAGGGAAACTTCCTATTGGCTTCCCAGCAGGAAAAGCTGAAGGAAAAAAACTGCTGGCAAGTGGATTGGAATGCAGCAGGCTTCAATCCTGTCCACCTGCAGGGCATAAAAGCAGAGCTGAGAGGCCACTCCATTCACTCTGCAGCTTGCTGGAAGCAGATTGGTGGGCAAAGAGTAGCAGTGGCAGTGGTGAGCAAGCAGTGTGTGGCATGTGGTGGATGTCAGGAAGCATGAGATCACTGACTGCCACCACTTACACAAAAAGGGCTGGGGGGCTTGCTCCCCCAATTCTGGACAGAGAATTTTAAGAAGGATGCCAGCAAACTGGAGTAAGTTCAGAGGAGGGCAACACAGATGATCAGGGGACTGGAAACCAAGCCCTATGACGAAAGACTGAAGGAAATGGGCATGTTTAGTCTTGGGGAAAGAAGACTGAGGTGAGATATGATAGAATTTTTCGAAGACTTGAAAGATTGTTATGCAGAGGAGAGGCAGGATTTGTTCTTGATCATCTCAGAGAGCAGGACATGTAATAATAGGCTCAAGTTACAGGAAGCCAGATTTTGTTTGCATATCAGGAAAAATGTCCTAATTGTGGGAGCAATATGACAATGGAACCCATTCTCTCAGGAGGTGGTGAGCACTGCTGTGCTGGAGGAATTCAAGAAAAAATTGGACAACCATACATCAGATCTGCTATAATTTAGATTCCTGCACTGAGAAGGGTTCAAACCTGATGGTCTCATAAGCCCCTTCCTACTCAATGATTCTTCCGGAAGGAAAAATGACCATGGAACTTCAGAGACATCCCAAAGATTTCCTGTAAGATTTCTCAGGTGAAAAAAAAATCACAGAGAAATCTAATTGCCAAGAAAAGAGTGGTATTTTTCTTACTTTCTCAGTGAGCATGAGACACTGTGAGCCTCACATCCTTATCACTGAAGATAACTATTTTGTGAGAATTTTCCACAACTTTATTGAAGTGTAACTGTTAGCCTGATTTTTTTTTCCCCTGGCTAAGAGGAAGGGCTTCCAGCTTCAGATTTCTAACTTATAGCTACAATACAATTTCTGAAGCCTGGATGAAACTATGACCATACATGGAAAAAGAAATAGAGGGGCAACTCCCCTTCTTAGATGCCATGGTCACATGCAAACCTGACCTCCTATTGGGACAAAAGGTCTACAGAAAACCCACCCACACAGACCGGTACCTACACAAAAACTCCAACCACCACCCACGACAAAAAAGAGGCATAATCAAAACACTGGTAGACCGTGCAAATCAGAACCGTGAAGCTCAATTTCTCAGCACCGAACTCAACCATCTGAAATGGGCCCTACAGGCAAATGGCTATTTATTCCAAGAATGAAATCACAGGAGCCATCAAACCGAGAAAACAACACCAACCCGAAGAAGAAAAACAGCCACCCACAAATAAAGTATTTCTGCCATACATCAAAGGGGTCACGGACCACATGGGGAAACTTTTGAAAAAACACAACCTACAAACAGTATTCAGGCCCATCACAAAAATACAACAAATGTTACGGTCAGCAAAGGACAAAAAGGACCCCCTCACACTGCAGTAGTATACCGGATACTTTGCAGTTGTGGCCAGGTATATATTGGGACCACAAAATGCAGCATCCACACCAGAATCAAAGAACATGAGAGACACTGCAGACTAAAACAACCGGAAAAATTGGCAGTAGCTGAACATGCCCTGAAACAAAGCAAGCAAAAAGCAAAGCGTGCTGCCTATATACTGCCCCATAGTGCTTCAAGCACTCTTTGGGCAGTTTACAAGTTAATTATGCAGGCTACACATTGCCCCCCCCCCCCCAGCAAGCTGGGTACTCATTTTACCAACCTCGGAAGGATAGAGACTGAGTCAACCTTGAGCCGGCTACCTGGGATTGAACCCTGGGTCGTGAGCACAGTTTTAGCTGCAGTACAGCAGTTTAACCACTGCGCCATGAGGCTCTTCAACAAGCTGGACATGAAATCCTATTTAAAAATACAGAAGTACTGTACAACACCAGCAATCATTATGTTAGACTACACAGGGAAGCCATTGAAATCCATAAACACCAGCTTGAACAAAAAAAGAAGAAAGTCTAAAACTCAACAAAGCCTGGCTCCCAGCACTGAAAAAGCTGATCCTACAGCTAGAAATACTCAACTATCCTACACCAGAACACAGAGTTCTAACTTCTGTCCTCTGAAGATGTCAGCCACAGAGACTGGCGAAACATTAGGAAGAAAAACCTTTGGAACACGGCCAAACAGCCCAAAAAAACTACAACAACCATCAGATCCCAGCCGTGAAAGCCTTCGAGAATACATATGACCATACAGTTTATTCTCTAGTCTTAACCACCCCAAGAAGTCACCTTCAGATCATATATATTCAGCAATTATAAATCTTTCATTATTAGATCCTCCACGATTCAGCTCTGATCAATGGATTTGATATAAATGTAAATGTAGCTTACTGCCACAGATCTTATTTATTACTCACTAATGAATGCATGTCCTGGTGAAAAATAAGTTCCATCACACTTCTTTTTATATTTACAGCTTCCAGTGTGCATACATCAGAAATGTACATAATTACAATCAAGCAGTGCCCAAGAAACATTGCATAAACAAAACATTATCAATAGATCTTGGTGTTCCAAGGTAGAGAATATGTCATTCTCTTCTAAGGCAAGTCTACAAAGGAAAAATATACTGTATGCTTCTGCAAACAGATTAGATTCAGGTCTTCTGTTGATGCAGCTTTGCATTGTCTCCACACACATACATACCCTGCTTCAAACCACACTGTTGACTCATGTTTAGTTTGTGGTCTACTAAAACCACATTGCATGTGTGAAAAGTATCTAAGGAAAGGAGAAAGGGCTTTTAGTAGGTGACAAGCTAAACATGCCAAAACGGTAAATGGGCTGGAAACCATGCTCTGTGGTGAACAGTTGAAAGAGATGGATGTGCTTAGCCTGAAGAAGAAAAGACTGAGAAACAATAAACTAATAATCTTCAAATATGTGAAGGACTATCACATCAAAGCTAGAGCAAGCTTGCTTTCTGCATTTCCACAGGAGAGGTTTGGAACCAACAGCTTCAAGGTAGAAGGAGATTTTGACAAAACGTTAGGAAGAAATTCGTGGTGGCAATCGTTGTTCAGCAGTACAACAGATTGCAGATTACTATTTTGAGGTTGGTGGACTCCTCCTCATTGGAGCTTGATAGCTCCAGATACCAGTTTGATAGCTTCATTGTTTTAAAGCCAAACTCATGCTATCTAGCAATCTGCAAGTTGGTTAATTTAAAAAATAAAAGGGAAATATTTCCATGTCTCTTCCCCCCCCCCCCAAAAAAAAAAACATGGAAGATAAAGTGAGTTCCAGGAATTGTTATAATTCATTCTAGATTGCATGCTTTTAAAGGGAGGGGGGGAATAATATTTGATATCCAAGTTAAATACAATTATAGAAAAAATGTAGATTTCTAATAGAAGGTGCTGAAGGAAAGCTTTGTGAATACCTTGGATTGCCAGAAAGATGAATTAAGTCTGAACTATCTTGGGAGGTCAAAATGTTGAAACTGAGGTGGTCCTACTTTGGGCTCTTCATTAGAAAGCAGGATTCTCTGCAAAAGACAACAATTCTGGGAACGGTGGAAGGCAGAAGGAAAAGAGGAAGACCAAACAGAAGATGGACTGACTCCTTAAAGGAAGCCACAGGCTTGAGTTTGCAAGAGCTGAGCAGGGCAATTGAGGATCTTTTGGAGATCACTCATTCGTATATCCGAGGCAACTTGACATCACAAAACAACAACAATAGAAGATATTTGTGGGGTAATTCCTGTGAACAAAAGCAAAATGGATATCCCTGTCTCAATCTCCTAATAGTCGCTCAACTAGCTGCTTCCTGCTGCCAATCCACTGTGGGCTCTCAAGTTTGCCATTGTGTGTGTGCATGCACTTGTGTGTGTGTGTGTGTGTGAGAGAGAGAGAGAGATTGCTTCTGTCTCTTCCTGGTCTGGTAAGGAAATGGCAGGCATTCAGGAGATATTCTTAACAGTCTGATGCAAGGACATCATTTATTGATGTTTCCAATTGTTTGCTTCAAAAGTCCCAACCAGTTTCAAGGAAAATAGGAGGAAGATCAATTTACGTTAGACTTCTCTGAAAATTGGACACTTGGGGTTAAATCCAATTGTTAAGGCTCTTAGAAATCACTCTTACAAGTGTGTCTTGTCCTCATTATCCGCTTAGCCCTTGGGAATACAGGCTGAGAAATGCCAGCCCCTCTCTCCCATTCTCCTACTTCCTTTCTTGCATAGCAAATCCCGACCCTCAGTCAAGTTTCTTGAATACTTTCCCACATATCGAAGTGTGGTTGTTGTCTGCTTGCTTTTGGTAACCTGCAGAAGATGATTTGCATATTCATTTGCTACTAATAGAGATGTAAAATTTCTGAAAAATTCCCTTTTTTTTCCTTTTCTCCCCTGTTTTTTTTTTCTCAGGAAAAAAAAGGATTTTGGGGGGAAATTTTACATCTCTACTAATAATAGAAAAAAGGTAACACTGCCAATAATCAAGAGTTAAAACCATACAGCTGTAGTAAGGAGTGAGATCTTTTGAATGACCATAATACAGCACAATTTTGTTCATTTGAATTGACTGAAGAATAAATAAATAAATCATCCATATATGATTCAAAAATTGTTATCTAGCTTCTCTTTTAAGGAACACTATAGAGGGCTGGTTCAGATTTAACACAAAACCACAGGTAAGGAAATCAAGCATCCCAGTGAGTCTTTCATTCACACCTTGCTCCCTTCTCCTCCAGTGTGACTACGAGAAGTTTAGTAGCTTTTGTTTCGGTTTTGGATCAGCCTCCTGTCTAAATGTGTACAAACTCTAGTTTTACTCAACTGAAATGTGTCAAACCACAGTTATGATGCTGAATAATTACAAGCAAGAATTATTAAGACCAACCATAGCTTACGTAGAGATGTAAACTCTGGCTTGATTCATCCTTGCATGATAAAAAAAATGCACACAGATTACAAATCTCCTTAGCACAAGACTGAGAAATGTAACAACTTTTTGTGTATGCATAGATTAGTAATGTATGCACCAGATGGGTTGTTTGTGTCTTTGTGATCAGTTATCCTGTCCTTTTGTGCACATAGGTGCATGTGCTTACAAAGAAAAAGTGCACTGATTTTGTGCAGAGACATTTTGTGCAAAAAGGAAGGGGAAAATTCAGTGTCTTCATATAATGATGAGGTCTGGATCCTTAAGTGTGTCAGGGCCCCAGTTGTGCAGTTGTCTTCAACAGTAGGGGCAAGGGCACCAGGACCTAGCCAATAGCACAGGGGGCCAAGCCCAAACTTACACACAGAACAAGTAGCCAGGATAGGAACACAGAAGTGGAAACTGGAGCACCGGGACTAGAACCAGGCCACAGGAGTTGGAGCACTGAATCGGAGCAGGAATACAGGATCAGAAATAGCAACATTCAAAGCAGGCACACAACCAAACACCTATGTTGCTGAGGCAGCTGCTGGGAAGGAGAGTCCTTCCTTAAGTAGGCCTTCCCTCAGGACTCCCAGGTGGACCTCATGAGAGCCCTGGCAGCTCCTGCCCCAGCAGGGCTTGATCCTGCAAACACTGGCTCTTCCTGGGACCAAGCTGGCCCTGATCCTGCAGCTGTCAGGGAGGTGGTGAAGGGGAAGCCCTGCCACCACCCAGATCCTGACAAAGTGACTACTGTGTCATTCTGAACAACGGCAAAACTTTTCTCTTAAGAAAAAAAATCATGGTCCAGGGTTATTTTGTTTTCAAATTAATAATAAATAAATAAATAATAAATCGACACTATGTTTGTGTGTCCTTGGGGGAAAATGCATACATACATGCTTTAGCCAATGTGGGAAAAATAATCAAAATTCATAAATTTGAAAAAGTGTGTACCAAAATACACACAATTTCCAAAATCAAAGTCTCACAACTCAATAAGAAAGAAGGATAGGAAGACTACACAGGTGAGACTGGCAGAAAAAAAAATCCAATGAAATTGCGAGTGTTATTTTTACATCCTTGGTCACAGAGATGGGAGTATTTGTATTCGTATATGAATACCCCCACACAGCTGGATGTAACGAGGGTCTGGCCCCTCACACGTCTGCTGCTGCCGCCGGCTCCACTCTCCCTTCCAATATCGCTCCAGAGCTCGCAGTAGACTAGACACCCATCACGGAGGCTCGTCTTCCCTCCTTCTGCCAGGAGTGGATAGTCGACCACCAGCTCCAGAGTGATTGGAAGGGAGAGCAGAGCTGGCCATGCCAGTGGACGCGTGAGTAGACAGTCGGGCCCCAGGGGGGCGCACCCTCATTATGTCCAGCTCTGTGGGGGTATTCATATTCGTATACAAATACGAATAACCTCATCTCTAGTCACAATCTTCTTTGTAGATGAATATCCAGTGTGGTGAAGTGGATAGACTGGCAGATTAGAACTCAGGAGGCTTGGGTCCAAATCCACACTCAAGCCATGGAAATTCCTTGAAGGTGTGGAACTGGTAAAGCCACTCCTTAAATATCTCAATTACCTTGGAAGCCCCATTCGGTTGCTGTGAGTCAGTTGCTATTTATTCCTCAGTATCCTCAAACCACCACCTCATCTATAAAGTTGTTGTTTATGTGCCATCAAGTTGGAACTGATTTATAGCAACCTAATAGGGTTTCCAAGGTGATATTATATGTATTTGGAATTAGTGTTTTTTAAATTAAGAGGATACAGTACATGCCGTTTATATTACTATAATGTTACTATTTATATTTTAGATGACTACAGATAATTTGGGAATCATTTCCCTCACTAAATATGAATACACAATACAGATAGAGACAGGGATATTGGTCAGTATCCTCTTTCTGAGCTCTGTTTGGGTAGTGAGAATGGTGTCCACAACAGCACCAGACTGTTGCTAATTAATAAGTTCTTTTTTTTTCAGTTCTGAGGTGTATGCAACTCACGCTCAGTGAGATGAAGTTGTGCATACTCCCCAATTGCATATAGATAGATATATGATAATTTTATTTCAAGTCGTGACAGGATAAATTATTTTGAAAGTTATCTCATTTCAGAGACAGATCACATTGAACAAACCTGGAGACACTGCATCTGAAACTTTCTGGATGGCTTCCTAACTTTCTTTGAATGTTAAGAAACCCCAGCTCCCTTTCCAGTGCCTTTTTGGATTCGTTTATATACATCACTGCCTCCGATAATTGTAACACCTTCCTCAAGCTGTGAGCCTATCCTCTCTTTTTTTGAAAATTATTTGTCCTGTGTGACTTCTGTTTCGGCTAGATAGATGAAAAACCATTAGGTGGCAAGGAAAACCTATCTTCATGCCACTGGTGTCTTGTGACACCTGAAGGATGATGGATGCATTCCTCAATGACCCACAGTTTAAATGATCATTTACCAGTATAAGCATTTGAGAAAAGAAGCAGTTCATTTATTCTCAAGGAAGAATTTCTACTGCAATTGCAGTTTCAATTCAATATGATCTATTGTCTCCTTCAAGGACCTGCTGGCCCTTTTTAATAGCATCTAGGTGTAAACCTTTGCATCTGATGGAGCATAGCTAGATGGATGTTATTGAAAACCAGGGCAGAAATGCACATATGTCTAGATTCACAAACACATCATCAGCAAAGGGACACGTGAACATCTCTTTGTCTCGATTTCATTACATTTCTCCAAATCTTATTTGCATTTTTGTCCCATCTTTGTTTCGTATTGTGTTATTTTAAATTCCCACACTGGAAGTTATACCCATTTCACAGATTTAGGGTATCATAAAATAATGGTGTTGGAAGGGGCCTATATGGCCATAGAATCCAACTCCCAGCTCAAGGCAGAATTTATTTCTACATTTCACTTCATATGCACCTCTATGTGCACATCTTATCTAATATTCCTCTGTTGTTCAAGTATATTTGTGTGTGTTGTCAATTACAGTCATGTTAGTTGCTCATATTTTCAAATATTAGTGTAGCAAACTGCTGCAAATGTGTTTGACTTTTTTGCATTTATGGGAATTGGATTTTTCCAGAGATCCAGAAAGACTTAAGTAACAGAACACATCCAAAAGGGCACAGGGGGTGTGTGCCCTTATTTTTAGATATCAGGCTGTGCAAGGGTCAGTACCCATCTTTGTTTATATCCACCACAATTTCTAAACAGCTGCATATCTCTACACACCTATGATAAGAAAAAGCAAGTGGGCAAAACCCCCCACCATTTTTTAATTTCCCTTTTAAAGGTCAAATAATTACCACACATGAGCAGGTGGAATAGTGCCCCGTTACATGTCACAAGAAAGGAAGACGTCCATCACAAAGAGACAAGGAGAGAAGACAGAGAAAACACCAGTTTGCCTAAAATTGTGTATGTTTACATACAGAGATAAGAAGCTCCAGATAGAATCAGTCACAAAAATAGAAATGATTTTTGTTTTATAATTTAAACCAACTTACAATGTGCCTCATTCAAGTGGAGAAGACAATTGCCAGGTGCTTTGCATGCCCGCTGAAATTGTGGTCCAAGTGACAACTGTGGGCAGCAGTTTCAGTGTCTCCAATTTCCACCTTTCAGGTTCTCTATCTTTAAATCAGACATGGACAGACTTTTAAATGGAAGACACCATCCAAAGAAGTTTGCTCTTCAGTGGCCTATGACTGTGAAAGAGGACAGACACATGTCCACACTAGTCACAGTAAAGATGAGCAAATAAATATCGGATTTTGTGTAATTCTCTTAAAAGGTAACATGAGTAAGCAAGCGGAGGCAGAATAAGCCCCGTTCTCCAATATCCTGGCTGTGTTCAATTAGAGACATGAAATTCAGCCCTGTTGGTGCCATACATGCTGAGTTGTCTCCATGATAAAATTAGAAGCTTTGCTCTGTTTAGCTCAGCCCCTCTCCTAAACTGACAAGTAATGGCTCTCAAAGGATTCAGATATTTGCATAGTATGATGACAGGGACTGATCCTGGGCCTTTCACATGCAAAGCATGTGCTCAATCATTCAAGTATGTCAACTTCCACTGCAGCATATCGGTATCACTTGAACATTTAATTTAAAAACAACAACTCTGGTTTATTTATGTGGGATACTGTCCTTCTGTATCCATGATACAAGGCACCATGAAATGGCCCAATATGGCTGCACATTATTGTGTCCACGTTGCCAGCAGGAAAAAAGTTGCCAAGCTTTACCTTGCAAAGGGCAGCCTGAATGTTGATAACACCAATGGCAGCAGTCAAGATGGCCGAAAGGATACCCTCTTGTACTCACTACCATTCACAAAGTTTCACTGCACAAGGGAAAATTCCAGAACCTAACTCCTTTTTTCATCAATTAACCACGTCTTACCCAAACATGAAGCAATTTTCAGGGCTATTTTTCAACAACTCCTCCAGTAAGATATCCCAGTTTCCTGTAAAAATGAGACCCAAATCTCCTCTCCTCTCCTCCTTTAGTTGTTTTCTTCCCATTGTCCAAACTGCCAAATTCGGTGCATCTTAAGACCTTTCCATGAAACCTGCACATGTAAGATCCCATTCTGCATAGTAACTGTAGTGACCCTGCACAGACCTGCCATTTCTTCTCATCTTGCCAGATAAATCCTACACAGGGAAGATGTGCAGACATTGCATTATTCCTGCACAATTTGACATTTCTTTAAAAATTCCATGAGGTTTCCTGCGAGATTTGACAGGGAGAAAAAAATTTGTGCTTAGAAATCTTGGTGTATAACTTCGAATACATTGTGATACCAACATTATGCATTCATCCTCTGGAAATGCTATTGTGGTTTTAATTGCTTGTTTCCTCACAAAGGATGCTCTCCGTGGTGCTGTAATTCAGACTGACTGTATTGTCATATACTTGCTGTGACGTCAGTACAATCAGAGCTTGAAAGCCACATATCAAACTTAACAAGTTACTTGTAATTAACTCCCTTTTCCAGCAACTAAGCTATATCTACACCATTTTACCAAGAGAACTTAATGAGGGGGTAAAGTCACTCCTTTGGCAGCACAACTGGAATTTGACATAAACAACCTGCTCTCACAGTGCCTCAAACTGAAGATTCATCTCTGTAAAATATGATGTATCACTGTCCTGGAACAAATAAGGAATGTGTTGAAACAGTGTGTATAAATGTGCATGCATGCACACACACGTGTGTGAACACACAGACTAACACACATAACACCTATAGCACCTATACAGAAGCTGCCTGCTCTCTCCTTCCAGAATCATTCTACTTTTCTTGCTGGCGAGTCATTAGTTGGGTTATAAAATCCCCTGGAAGGACTGTGCTAATTTTCTATCGGCTTGTCCATACTAGAATATAGATATGGTATATAAATGGTTGACAGTATGGTTGGGATTGGAGGGGGGGGAAAGACCTTGTCCACAGTGTTTTTACTTAGAATGTTCCATCTTGTCTTTTGAAGAGCTGTCACATACTTTTCTGGCCCAGCCATACGGCATGCATTCTTTTTGGCATGCTTGTTGTTTAGCCTGCAGATAGCAGTCTCTAGCACCCTCTGCTATCTTGACTGCAGATTCCAAGGGAGAAGAGAAAAAATGGGGAGAGAACAAGGGAAGGAAAGCAGGGTAGGAGGAAGGGTGAAAACTGAATGGCTCTGACAGATCGATCAATGCAAAGAAAAAAGAAAAAAAAAGAAAAAAGAAATTAAAAAGTGCTTCTCCTGACCCTCTGCAGATGAGCGGGGAAGTGCTTAAATGACTGCTGGTTGAGCTACAAGGGGTTGTTTGCTGTTCAAATGGGAGGAACATGCCAAATGGCACATTGCTCCTCTCCTCTGACCTCAACTGACCCTTTATAACCCGATCCACAGCCAGTCTGCACAGGCCCTAAGCTAGTTTTCTACTAGAAAATAGATTTCATTGGTCACACAGATCACTACTACAATAGCCTACAATCTGAAATGATTGTGGAAGCAACTAATTTCAAATAATCCATTTGTAAATAATTTTAATGAAATTCAATAATGAGGTTAAAATTGAAATATAGTATATTGGTACTTCCTGTTTTCTGATACAGGAAGTATAAAGACACAACATTTCAATTTTAACTTTATTAGAGAGAACTTATCTCTATTTTTGGTATAATTGTAGCCTTATAGTTACTTTTATTGGAGAAGCTCTATACAGTCAGCAAAAACAAGACCTGGAGCTGATTGTGGCTCTGACCATCAGCTTCTTATAGCAAAATTCAAGCTTAAACTGAAGAAAGTAGGAAAAACCACTGGGCTAGCCAGGTATAATCTAAACCAAATCCCTTATGAGTACACAGTGGAAGTGAAGAACAGATTTAAGGAACTCGATTTGGTGGACAGAGTGCCTGAAGAACTATGGATGGAGGCTCGTAACATTGTACAGGAGGCAGCAACAAAAACCATCCCAAAGAAAAGGAAATGCAAGAAAGCAAAGTGGCTGTCCAACGAGGCCTTACAAATAGCAGAGAAGAGAAGGGAAACAAAATGCAAGGGAGATAGGGAAAGTTACAGAAAATTGAATGCGGACTTCCAAAGAATAGCAAGGAGAGACAAGAGGGCCTTCTTAAATGAACAATGCAAAGATATAGAGGAAAACAATAGAAAGGGAAAAACCAGAGATCTGTTCAAGAAAATTGGAGCCATTAAAGGAACATTTTGTGCAAAGATGGACATGATAAAGGACAAAAATGGTAGGGACATCACAGAAGCAGAAGACATCAAGAAGAGGTGGCAAGAATACACAGAGGAATTCCACCAGAAAGATCTGGATGTCCTGGACAACCCAGAGAGTGTGGTTGGTGACCTTGAGCCAGACATCCTGGAGAGTGAAGTCAAGTGGGCCTTAGAAAGCATGGCTAACAACAAGGCCAGTGGAGGTGATGGCATTCCAGTGGAACTATTTAAAATCTTAAAAGATGATGCTGTTAAGGTGCTACACTCAATATGCCAGCAAGTTTGGAAAACTCAGCAGTGGCCAGAGGGTTGGAAAAGATCAGTCTACATCCCAATCCCAAAGAAGGGAAGTGCTAAAGAATGCTCCAACTACCGTACAATTGCACTCATTTCACATGCTAGCAAGGTTATGCTCAAAATCCTCCAAGGCAGGCTTCAGCAGTATGTGGACCGAGAACTCCCAGAAGTACAAGCTGGATTTCGAAGGGGCAGAGGAACTAGAGACCAAATTGCTAACATGCGCTGGATTATGGAGAAAGCCAGAGAGTTCCAGAAAAACATATACTTCTGCTTCATTGACTATGCAAAAGCCTTTGACTGTGTGGACCACAGCAAACTATGGCAAGTTCTTAAAGAAATGGGAGTGCCTGACCACCTTATCCAGCTCCTGAGAAATCTATATGTGGGACAGGAAGCAACAGTTAGAACAGGATATGGAACAACTGATTGGTTCAAAATTGGGAAAGGAGTACGACAAGGCTGTATATTGTCTCCCTGCTTATTTAACGTATATGCAGAATACATCATGCGGAAGGCTGGACTGGATGAATCCCAAGCAGGAATTAAGATTGCCGGAAGAAATATCAACAACCTCAGATATGCAGACGATACCACTCTGATGGCAGAAAGTGAGGAGGAATTAAAGAACCTCTTAATGAGAGTGAAAGAGGAGAGCGCAAAAAATGGTCTGAAGCTCAACATCAAAAAAACTAAGATCATGGCCACGGGCCCCATCACCTCCTGGCAAATAGAAGGGGAAGATATGGAGGCAGTGACAGAGTTTACCTTCCTGGGCTCCACGATCACTGCAGATGGTGACAGCAGCCACGATATTAAAAGACGCCTGCTTCTTGGGAGGAAAGCGATGAGAAACCTAGACAGCATCTTAAAAAGCAGAGACATCACCTTGCCGACAAAGGTCCGCATAGTCAAAGCGATGGTTTTTCCAGTAGTGATGTATGGAAGTGAGAGCTGGACCATAAAGAAGGCTGACCTCCGAAGAATTGATGCTTTTGAATTGTGGTGCTGGAGGAGACTCTTGAGAGTCCCCTGGACTGCAAGGAGAACAAACCTATCCATTTTGAAGGAAATCAACCCTGAGGGCTCACTGGAAGGACAGTTCCTGAAGCTGAGGCTCCAATACTTTGGCCATCTCATGAGAAGAGAAGACTCCCTGGAAAAGACCCTGATGTTGGGAAAGTGTGAAGGCAAGAGGAGAAGGGGACGACAGAGGATGAGATGGTTGGACAGTGTCATCGAAGCAACCAACATGAATTTGACCCAACTTCGGGAGGCAGTGAAAGACAGGAGGGCCTGGCGTGCTCTGGTCCATGGGGTCACGAAGAGTCGGACACGACTAAACGACTAAACAACAAACAACAACAGTTACTTTTATTCTTCCAGGGGTTTGTGGCCTCAGTCAGAAGCGGAGGAAGAATATTGTTTTGTTCGAATGCTACCTTATGTTGTGCCTCAAGCAGCTGCAATTAGAGTTATTTCTAAAGGCCAGAATGCTATTCAGAAAAAGTTTGTAAAATCATGCAGCAGTTCTTCCCTTAAAATACGCCTTCTATCATGCAATCATCATGACCATATGAAAAATGAGAAACAGCATTTTTTTCAGTACTGTCCTCAAAGATTATGACCTGTTTCTGATGGTGACATCAAGGAGTATCCAAATCTTTGAAGAGCAATGTGGGTACGATAGCTGGTAGAGCTGACAAAACATGCACAAAACTCTTGTAGCATTGATGTGTGGCCACTCAAAACTCTTGCAGCACTGACATATCCACTCACATCCTGCCATTTGGCACTCCCTCTCCTCCATGTCAAAACCCCCAAACTATGTGCCTTATTCTTTTCCCCAAAAAGTCCATCAAAAGCATTCTAGAGGCATTTTGACATAACTTTTGCACATCAATTTTTATATAACGAATCCAAATCTTCAATATCTGTCTATCCAGCTATTCATCTATCTACTGACCTATCTAAAATAAAAAATCAATTCATTTTATGTTTGTAAATTTTTCATAATGATTCAATTTTACTAGGGGTTTGATTACTTTTACAGCTTTAGCAGGACTATTTTTTACTATTGTTGAGTTACATAAAATTAACAATTTTTCCCCTGCAATATACAGGGGTTATTTAGCCCCATGAAAAGCATCAGACACACCTCAAGACCTATCATTAGTTTTCATTGATTACATCCATCACAAGATTTCCCACCTCATTTGGAAAAAAACCTACTTTTTCATAGAATCATAGAAAAGTTGGAAGGCTCCATCAAGGCCAATCCCCTGCTCAATGTAGGAATCCAAATCAAAGCCTATCCAACAGTATTCCTGTTTTCTGTAAAATTTTACATGCTTTCCAAGCAATTAAAAGGATAAACATAAACTCCTGGGGAACCATAGGATTCTAAAAATTCCCCTCTCCCTGAGAGGCATAGAAGGAAGTTCGTTCTACAACAGTGCGTCTTATTGTGGTAGAAACCAACATATGTCCTCTGCCACTGGTTCTCCAAGAATGACAGAGAGCATGTAGTAAGCATTATCAGATGATGATGCTTGGATTTGATGGATTCAAATCTTTTCCATTCTTAATTTCCTCCCATTGCTTTCCATGAGATGGAAAATATAAAAAGAAGAAGAAAATCAGAGATGAAAAAGCAATCTGACACACTTAAACCATTTTCCCTGCCAATATTCTATCTACTAAAAGTCAAATCATTCTCTAAGTCTCAGTCTTTATGTAAAGAGAACAATGCTATCCTCTCATGTGACTTAGGTATTGAAGGCCTGCCAGATCTCAGGTTGCCACCAGAAATCTCAGGGAACTATTATGCTTTTCCAGGTCTCCAGCCGGAGAAGCAAAACATGGGATGAACCACACCAGAATGTAAGACATTTTGAGCTAGCTTAAAAGCCTGGGTACCTACTTCCATCCATTCTCCACTGACACTATGTCAATGGAAAGGGGTTTTTGTGTTACCAGCATACGTAGTCCATGCATCAAAAAGACAGGGGCAAGGAAATTTGTGATGAAATCCATTGGGCCATTTGTAGTGGGTCAGTGAGTCGACTGGTAACACCAGGATTTGTGAGCCTTTTTGTCAATTATTCCCACACCCAAGTGGTAGGTGTTTTTGGACTACAACTCTCTCAAAGCCCTAGAGCAGTGGTTGACAACCTTTGGTAACTCAGATGTTCTTGGACTTCAATTCCTAGAAAGCCCTGCCAGCCTAGCTGGTGGTGAAGGCTTCTGGGAATTGCAGTCTAAGAACACCTGGGTTGCCCAAAATTGGGAACCACTGCCTTGGAGCCTTTGCAGTACAACAACTTTTTCCACAAAAGAATGTATTAATCCTTTTCATATAAACCTCCACAGCATGCTGCCAGAGAAGCCACTCCTACTGAAAACAGAATGAAAGGGTTTGAAAATCTATCTTACCTCCGTCTCTACATCATCTCTGTCACACCTATTTTCAGGTCAGAATCACCAATTTCCTAACACATGCACACTCTTCAAGTGAAAATCTCCAGTGTGGAGATCTCCAGTGTGAATATATCCTGATGGGAAGAGTATGCTGGCCTTTGAAAGTGTCAAATTCACAGGAAAGAAGAACGGAGTACATCTTTAAAGGGGCTGTGGGGGTTAGCTGGTTGGAATCGTCAGCGTAAGCACTCTGTGGTGCAGCATGTTGTTGCAGGTTCCACGGGTGAAAATTCTTATGGTGCTGATATTTGACCTCTGTGAACGTCACAGACTTCTGAACGTCAGATCTACCTGAGGTTTCCTGTTGCAGCAGCAGCAGCAGCAGGAGCTTAGTTACTCCATTTCCCAAAGGAAAAGAAAGCGAAGAACAGTGGTACTCTTCATGGCAGTGCATAAGTGCAACTGATGAAAAGCAATGAGACTCAACAGGGAACCTGCAAGGTCTCATTTCTACTTCCTTCCTAAATCTGGCGTCCTGTACGTTGAGCCCATCCTGCTCTCTGGGATGATCGAGAATAGATCCTACCCCTTTCAAATATTTGAAAAGTACTATCAGGCATAACAAGATTCGAGGAAAATATATTACACTTCTCTTAAAAGACATGACAAGCCAATCAGACTCTGACTACTGTACTGTAACCAATTGTTAATTGATCAAAATCGGATTACTACAGAACTGGTAGCGAAATTTTGGGCGGCATGCCATAGTAGCCAGAATAGATAGCCAAACCCTTAGACATTGGTCTTATATTGTTATATTTGTAGTTTTATTGCTTTTTGTTTATTTGATTTGGCTTTTTGCAGTATATGTCAGTACTTGAAGCTCTCCAGTCAATTTTGTTTTATGTATGGCTTGATGCTGTAACAATAAAGTATGTATGTATGTATTATCATATCTCCACTCAGTCTTCTTTTCTCAAGGTTAAACATGCCCAGTTCTGTCAGTTTTTCCTTCTAGGGCTTGGTTTCCAGTCCCCTGATCATCCTTGTTTCCCTCCTTTGAACTTCCCCCAGTTTGTTGGCACCCTTCGTAAAATGTTCTGTCCAGAACTTGACACAGTACTCTTGTTGTTGTTTAGTCGTTAAGTCGTGTCCGACTCTTTGTGACCCCATGGACCAGAGCACACGCCAAGCCCTCCTGTCTTCCACTGCCTCCCGGAGTTTGGTCAAAGCACAGTACTCTAGGTGAGGCTTAACCAGTACTGAATAGAGGTGGACTAATACCTCAAACCTAAGCATTCTGAGTAAATGAAGCAAGCAAAGCTCTAGCAGTTCCAACTCCTAGTTCCTAAAATACAGTGGACCCTCGACTTACGCACGGCTCCACTTATGGACTTTTCGAGTTACGGACTTCTCCAGCCGGAAAATTTCACTTCGACTTCCGGCCGGAGAATCGACATAAGAGCAGAAATAGGCAGGGGAAAAAAGGCGGGCAATTCAATAGGTGGCGCCGAGGCTGCTTCTTTGTGCTGTAGGTCTGTCGGCCATTACTGTAGTGTGTCGCAGTTGAGAGAGCTCCTGCTCTCTCAACTGATGAGAACCTTTGAACCCGAAGGAGCGGGTCTACACAGGAGTAAGCGCCGCCAAAGGCACAGGTCTACTCACGAGTAAGTGCTGACAAAGGCGCGGGTCTACTAACGAGTAAGCACGGCTTTGCAAGCGCGGGAGGCTTCGGAGGCTTCAGACTGGTAAGGTGCTGCTGTTTTTTCTTTTTAAAAAGTTCTGGGTGGGTTTTGGAGGGTAGATTTGGGCTGGGGGGTATGTTTCTGTGTTGTTTTGTTTTTTGGTGATTTTTTTTTTTTTTTTTTGCAGTCCCAGCGTGGGACTTGCTCCACTGTTGCTGTTACTTTAATTTTTTTGGAGGGGGGTATTTTTTCCTTCTGCCGGAACGGATTAATAGGTTTTCAATGCATTCCTATGGGAAATGGACCCTCGACCTACAGACTTTTCGACCTGCGGCCACTGTTCCAATACGGATTAATTCCATAAGTCGAGGGTCCACTGTACTGAGGGAAAAGATGGGGAAAACATCATTTGGCATCTTGATGGCCTCTGATGCTCACTGAAGACTGAATCTGGTGCCCTCTTATCCAGACTTCCTCATTGTGGCTCGGTCTTCCGGAATCCCTCAGGTACAAATTTCCAATTTTTCGAACAACATAGTGTAGTCTAGGCAAGAACCTACCATTGTTTAACAGGCAAAACAACAATGGCAACAGTAGCTACAGCAACACCAAATCCAACTTTGCCCTTTCTTGGACCTGCTGTTCTTACTTATAATGTGACCGAAGACAAGTGGGTGGGCACTAAGAGCAACCACAAAATAGGTTCATGGGAGAGGGAAGAGAAGGGGGCAGATATATGTATTTTCTTTTTGTTGTGTCACTTGTTGACCAGTATTACAGCATTGGTGAGCAGATGCAAAGGGATGTTTGTATGCCCCAGCCCGCTTGGGAACTAGGCAAAGTTATTATCCACCACATTTCAAATGTGGAGAAAGCCAATCTGTGGGAGATTGGTTCCAAGCTCCCTATGGCTGCTGAAAATGGCAGATAATAGCAAACACTATAACTAGCATAGTAAAAGGAAAAAAAAACTCCAGAAAAAGGTATTTTCACATACTACCAGAAGTGGCCACTAGAGGGAGATGGAGACCATACAATCTAGTCTTCAACAGCAAGAATACACAGCATGGTCTCTGGCTCCCTCTAGTGGTCAGTTCTGGTAAATACATTGTGGAAAACACATATTTCTAGTTTTTCTTTTCTTTTAATATTTTTAATACTTTTTAGACTGCAGATAAATGAAACCACAGATAGCGATCCTGAGGATATGGTTTTTCCCCCTACTGTACTTCCCTTTTGTTTCACATTTTACTGAAACTCCAAAGAGGTTTGGGGCTTTGATATAATAATTCTTGGATAACCCAGAAATCCCCATTTTTAGAAATGCAGTTTTGCTGTGAATAGGTCACTGTAGTAACATGAATGCATAGCTCTGACTTTTATAAAGATACCTTAACTGTGTTCTGCAGTAAGACTTGTAGGGAAGGAAACTGTGTAAGGCAAAGTATCCCATATGAACATAAAGGGTTGACGTGTAGGGAGAAGTAGGTTGCTATAGCATGCAGGTGTAGCAGTATCTGTGAGTTCCTGCAGGCCTATGTTCTCATAGCTCTCAGAGGCTGACATGTAAAAACTGGATGCCTTTTTTTCCAGTTGATGATGCTTGAGAGTATGAATAATACAGGCACTGATTATTATTCAGAACAGTTGAACTGCCTGTCAGGAGGACAGGAGAAACAAAATTCACCTTCCATCTCCTGTTCTCCAGACATACTTATTGCTTATTCAATTCCATAGCTTTCAAAACAGACTGTAGGGGGTAAAGCCGAACAGGCACGCCACCCACATCTCTAGAGAGTCGAGAGAGAGCGGCGGCCGGAGAAGGGCAGGATCTTTTTTTTTTAAGGGAAAAAAAAAGTTTGTGGGTTTGCCCGGAGGTATTCGAGCGAGCAGCAGGAGTCGAGAAAGGAGAGACGGTGGCGGCAGCTAGAAAAGATTGAGGAAGGCTGGTGGAGAAGAAGTGAAGCTGCAGGGAAGGGGAGCCAGAGCAAGAGCGGGGCTCCGCGCCAGGCGCCTGCCAGAGAAAGAGGGAGAGGGAGAAGAGGCGGCAGCTGCCACCTCCACTGCCGCAGCAAAACGAGGCGGGAAAGAAAGGGGAACCTTCTTGCAGAGCTTGCCTCTGCGCAAGTGAAGGAGGAACAACAGCAGGCACCGAGATATGTTGTGTAATTAATAAAGATTATAAGGTAATAATTGTACAACTGGCTGTTTAAACAATGTTTTTTGGTATTTTGAAAAAAAGCCTCCATTGAATTTATTTTTATTTTTTAACATGACTGTTTCTTGATCTGTTCACTAAGAGACATTTATTGGCAGCTATTGTAATAAAATTGTATTGATTGCGACTTTAATCCAGAATGATTCAAATGAAACATTCAATATGTCCTCCTCTGTCCTCTTTTTTGTCTTTCTATGTCCTCCTTTTGGTACCCATGTATCTGGCAACCCTATGCATAGCTGCCTGTCTCAGTCTAGAAAGAATCATAAACTTGGGAAAGAAGTGGGAAACTCCGCCCCATCAACTCTCTCACCTGCTGCCCATGAACTATATATAGTTCTCCAAGCTGCATTAGCAGCTGAGGTGTCAGTTTCAGCCTGGAAAAGTACATCGTGCTGGAAAAAGGAACAGGAACAGAATTGTGTAGTTCTGAAGTCTCCTCTCACTTGTGTGTACTTTGCAAGGCAGAATCCCTTTTCCTTCCACTTGTGGAAGTGGAAAAGAGGCAGTGAGCACAGATGGGAGGGGAACAGAGGCTCTGCAGGGGCTGAGAAGGTTTTCACAGGCATATTTTGCACCCACAGGCACTACATCGGAGACCTCATGGCTATGCACTCTTTTCCGAGATAAAGTATTTTACAAATCTTATTGGATGCCCATGTTTGGGAGAGGGGGAAGAATATAAACACATCCGTTTGTCCTGCAGTAGTCGTTCTGAGAGCAATGGCTCTTTTAATAGGCAAATACAAATCAGAAGACAGCTCAATGATTCAGAAAAGAAAATGAAAAGTGCAAAGGGTTCCAAGGGGCCTGGCAAAGAAAGCATTTGCTAATGACTTGTTGAAAGTTGCTGCAACACTGCAAGGGCATATTAAATTTTGCATTTAAAAAAATGGCTGTGAGCTATTTAATTTCCAGATGCCCATTTATCGATTCTAACTCGTGTCACTTGGTTTGATAAACAAACCAGCCAGGTCCCTCCAAAAACTTCCAGCGGCGAACAGCAAGCCATGCATTTCTGAGATAACTTTTACCTTCAGGGATGCCTTCAGTTTCACATTTGCTGAAGGCTCTTTATTTATTTATTTATTTAAAATGTGGAAGGACAAAGCAGAACAGACTGGACGTGACAATAACTGCACCTCTTAAGCCAACTGTAGAACGAGACAAAGGAAATATGGACACAATTTGAAAGACGGGAGATGTGGCTCGGAGGGAAATATCTTTTCCAAGCAAAACCCTCATGAGAAAGAAATTAGAAGCAAGCAGCTGGATAAAAACAAGGGGGAAAATATGGTGCTGCTCTGTGGACAGCATGTTATTTGTACACAGAACAGACTGCAAAATTCCTCCCTCATTTTTATACCGTAGATACAAAATGGAATAAACAGAGAGAAAATACATAGAGAACAGGGGAGAGGAAACTGGCAAGTTTAGTTTTGCCCAGGTTTGCTAATGGAGAGAAAAAAAATACATCTCATAGAAGATGGGGCAGCTGTATTTCTCTTGCTAGATAACATTCCTGGGACACAGATATATGCTTTGCAAGGTTTTTCATAAGTCCTGCTAACTTATCGGGAGAAAGGTGGCGTTGTATAGGTATACTATGTATATACTTACAATGACAATATATTTATTTATTTATTTATTTATTTTATTATTTATAAATAAAACAAACAAATAAATAAACTTGCCATCCCTTCCTTTGTTTCTCCATCTGTAAAACTAATGTGTCACATCCCTGTGCTGCCCTGAGTAGCCAGGTTTGTCCCCAACCACTTGCTCTTCCATTGTCAGGCAAAGGCCTCCCTTTTTATGGCAGACTTTTAGGAAATAAGTCGGGGGACTTGGGGATGCTATATTTATTAAATTTGATGATTTTTAAATGCTTTTAAAATGTTTTTAAATTGGTTTTTTTTCCATTTTGGTTTTAATATTATAAAGGTTTATTTTTTATATAAAACTATGGATCATTGTATCATTTTAATTTTTGCAAGCCACCTTGGGTTCCCTTTTTGGAGAAGGGCGGCATATAAATAATATAAATAAATAGGCTAATGAAAGAAAAACATCAAAGAAGCCATATTGTTCAGTCTGAGGAAGCTCTACTGTCCTTGCTGTTTAATCCACATTTCTTTAAAAGAGAAACAAAGACAGGTGTCATCAGCATAATCTAAAAGGCTTGGCTCCATAGGTGCACGATGCGTCGTTAAGGGCCCCCATTTGCCCCCCCCCCACAGAATAAGGTGAGGTGTGGGGACTGGTTGTCCCCAGTGGTCTGATCGGGCGGAGTGAGGGGGCAGTATATAAGGTCGCCCCACCTGTAAATCAGTCTCTTTTTCAAGGCACACATCCCACCCATCCATGCTCAGATCCCAGTGTGAGATTTGCTGGTCACTGTATGGGCCAGATAGGATTTTTTTTCCCACTCTGTTTGATTGGCACCTGGGCAGAATTTATTATTATTATTATTATTATTATTATTATTATTATTATTATTATTATTATTATTATTATTATTATTATTATTATTATTATTATTATTATTATTATTATTATTATTATTATTATTATTATTTCGCCTATCCCACAATGGTGTATAATCAGGGTTTGAATTGACTTTAGGTGGACTGTTGTAAATAGGTCACACTGGCGGGTAGTGTGAAAGGGACAACTATAGGCGAGTTCCCATGGGGCACATTGGAAGTGCTAACACATACGTCATCTCAGCACTGCAGATCATGGGATTACAGTGCAGAAAGCAAATGCACTGGGGGCTGCACCAGGCCACAGGCTGTCTGTGATCCTGAGGCTCAAAGGGCTGGGGTGGTTCTTGTACCATTAGCCAGCTGGGCTGGGCTGTCTTGATGACTGGATGGCCAAGGGGTCTGGGACTCGCCCTTGTAAGGTTGGATATGACCCACAGCTCTCCAAACCTGAATTCCACACTACGGCAGGCCCCTTTTATGGTTGAAAGTTGAATTGTTTAAGTTCAATTAAATAAAGATACTGAAAGAGAAGGGAGTTCAGGATGTATGGGAATTTCTTAAAGGGGAGATACTAAAGGCACAATCTGAAACTGTTCCAATAAGAAGGAAAAACGGGAGATGTCTAAAGAAACCAGAATGGTTGACTAAAGAACTTTCAACTGAACTAAGTGTTAAAAAAAAAAACATGTACAAGAAATGGAAAAATGGGGAAAACACCAAAGAGGAATACAAGCAAATAGCCAGTATATGTAGGGGGAAGGTAAGAAAAGCAAAAGTGCAGAATGAACTCAGACTTGCCAGACAGATTAAAAACAATAAAAAGGGCTATTTAGTTATGCCCTCAGCAAAAGGAAAAACAAGGAAATGATAAAATCGCTGCGTGGAGAAGATGGCCAACTACTAACAGAGGACAGGGAAAAGGCTGAACACGGGTTTCTCAAAAACAAGTCATGCCAGACTAATCTGATCTCTTTTTTTTGATAGAGTTACAGGCTTGATAGATGAAGGGAACGCTGTGGATGTAGCATATCTTGATTTCAGTAAGGCCTTTGACAAAGTTCCCCATGATATTCTTGCAAGGAAGCTAGTAAAATGTGGGCTAGACAGTGCTACTGTTCGGTGGATTTGTAATCGGTTGACTGATCGAACCCAAAGGGTGCTCACCAAGGGCTTCTCTTCATCCTGGAGAGAGGTAACCTGTGGGGTGCCTCAGGGTTCTGTTCTGGGCCCTGTGCTATTCAACATCTTTATCAATGACTTGGATGAAGGAATAGAGAATATGCTGATTAAATTTGCAGATGATACCACATTGGGAGGGGTTGCTAATTCCCCAGAGGACAGGATTAAAATTCAAAATGACCTTGACAGATTAGAGTCCTGGGCCAAAACTAACAAAATGAATTTCAACAGGGAGAAATGTAAGGTCCTACGCCTAGGCAGAAAAAATGAACTGCACAGATGTAGGATGAAAGACACCTGGCTAGACAACAGTACCTGTGAAAGGGATCTAGGAGTCTTGGTAGACCACAAACGGAACATGAGTCAGCAGTTTAATGTGGCTGCCAAGAAAGCCAATGCAATTCTTGGTTGCATCAATAGGATTATAGTGTCTAGATCAAGGGAAGGGATAGTACCACTCTATTCTGCTTTGGTCAGACCTCACCTGGAGTACTGTGTCCAGTTCTGGGCATCTCAATTCAAGAAGGATGTTGACAACCTGGAACGTGTCCAGAGGAGGGTGACCAAAATGGTCAAAGATCTGGAAGCCATGTCCTATGAGGAGCGGCTTAGGGAGCTGGGAATGTTTAGCCTTGCAAAAAGAAGGTTAAGAGGGGACATGATGGCCATGTTTAAATATTTGAAAAGATTTCATGTCGAGGAAGGGACAGGTTTGTTTTCCACAGCTCCAGACACTAGGACAAGGAGCAATGGCTTCAAACTACAGGAAAAGAGATTTCACCTGAATCTCAGGAAGAATTTCCTGACAGTCAGAGCTGGTCGGCAGTGGAATAGGCTGCCTCGGAGTGTGGCGGAGTCTCTTTCTTTGGAGGTTTTTAAGCAGAGGCTAGATGGCCATCTGTCGGGAGTGCTTTGATGGAGTTCCTGCATGGCAGGGGGTTGGACTCGATGGCCCCTGTGGTCTCTTCCAACTCTGTGATTCTATGATTCTATAAGTGTTGCCCTAGTTTTCAAGCAACATTTGTGTCTCACCTCTTTATTTCTGGCTGGTGGTGGTGGGGAACAAATACAAATGATGAAGACAAGGCAGGGGACATACTCATGCTTCCCAGCTCTAGTGAAGGACTGAGTAAGACACTTAGTGATCTTCCTTGAATATAACACTTTTGGAAAAAAAAAGAAATCTTATTACCATCGCTCACAACCCTAACAAGAATAAATAAATAAATAAATATGCCAGCAAATATGCAAAACAATGGGAACCAACTAGAAATGTTCTACACACATTACAATTCCAGTGAATGCCACAACTACCAAAGGAGGGTTGCTTCTTGGGGCTGCCTCTCTCTCTCAGCCCATGCTAGAGAAAGAAAAGGGCAGCCTGCCACCATCTGTCCCTGCTGGAGATGTCTGGTGGGAATAGCCAAAGGAGAACTAGCTCCTCTTGGCACAGTAGCTTCTCCTGACTTTTCACCAGATACCCAACAAAGGACCAGGAAGAAGGGGGGAAAGTAGATCCTCAACAACAGGGTGCCTGTTTTATTTCACAGTCATTCAATGGGGTTCTGAGTGTCAAAAGCTCAGCTTGTTTAGAACACTGCCAATAAGCCAGGAATCTCACACTTTTTCTAGTTTAAAAATTGATAATCTCAAACATGGAATTAAAGCTAAGGATCTGAATTCCTGTAATATTAAAAAAAAGTGTCTGCAACAGTTTCTTTTCCTAGTATGCAAATTTGGTCTTATCAATCTATTTCATCTTTTTTCAGTCACTGTACATGTCAGGTCACTTGCTTCTGCACAGGATTAAAAAGAGTGTTGCTTTAAAAAAAAAAATCACAACTTGAAAACCCTTTACCCAAATGTCCTCAAGTTTGGAACAGAGTAGGAACATATTTTTTTCCAAATTTGGTGCTGATCTGAGGTCCAGTTTCATAGTTATACTTAAAGTTTAAATCAGTTGCCAATAGCTTGCTAGTTTATTTCCTGCAGTTCAAAACTCAGTGATTTTCCAAACAGATCTTTTTTCCGGGATGTTTTAGCAGTTTACTTCTTATGTTTAGGTTTGATCCTTTGGTTTGGCCCTATGCTCGAGCAATTCTCAGAAATAAGAAATTATAATAGTAACAGGTAATATACACAGTGATATTTATTTATTTATTTATTCATTCATTCATTCATCCATTTATTTGTTTGTTTGTTTGTTTATTTATTTATTTATTTACTGTCCAATTAGTACCAGAACATTATTCTGGGTGGTTTACAGACAGTTAAAACAAACTACACTGAACTAAATACAACATAAGTAGCAACAACATTGTCTAAAAACTTAATGGCACAATGGCACAACCAGTTTTCAGAGTAAGGCAAGACTGGAGGTGAGGCATTCAACCAGGGTCGACGTGAAAGGCCTCCCTGAATAGTCGTGTTTTTAACGGCCTCCTAAATCCAGCAAGGTTTGGCTGGATCTCAATATCCACGTTTCACTGAGCCCCAACTGTAGTTTGGTCTCTGTCTTCAGTATGTTTCTCTAAAGCAGCATATTTCCCTATTTCGCTGGAGATTCACTCTAGCATCAAGCTTCAATTTTTCACTTAGAAGAATTAGAGGGTTTTATGTTTTGTTTGGCTTTGTTTTGTTTTTGTTTCTGTTTGGTTCCTTTTTTTTGTTTTTAATGCTGTATGACTCATTTCATCAGATTACAAGCAGGGCTTGTGTATGTGTGTCTGCTTTGAAAATTCACTGTAATCATAACCACAGCTTCAAAACATTTTAACATGCACATATCAAGATAAACTTCTGTTTTGCTTAAAGGATCCCCAATGTTCATGTAATTACTATCAAGAAATAATGCAAATGAGCCTTTTTTCATGTGCTTGGTCTGTCGGCGGGAGGTAATTTTGGGGCTTTCTTTTTAAATTTGTAATGGTGTAAACAAGAAAATTGACATTCCGCTCATGGATTTAGAGCAAACTCCCATTTTATTGAATGCTTTAAAGACTTTAAATGAATGAGATAAGCAGCTCTTGTTGGCATTCATCTGGTGTTTATTTTACATCTTTAAAATCCCATCTCAGATGGTAGTTCAGCATCATATAGATTAAGTTATCGCCTGTTAATATATTTCACCCATGGAAATAGGCATTGTGCTTCAGTGATAAGGGAGAACACATCCATAACTCAGAAGCTGAGTGTACAGTGAATATAAGCAATCACATCAAGATGAGTTAAGGCTGGGAGAGAAAATCCACATTTATAAAGCCCCTGGAGAGATCTTCAGAAATTATGTAAGATTTAGCAGGACTTTTATGTTTATTTAAGCATTCCTTTTTGGTAGAAATTATTGACCCACCGGGAGGGGAGGACTGTCAATCTACACACACACACACACACACACACACACACACACACACACACACAAGCTTTTTAAATACACAACCTCATCATTATCCAAAGATAGACACATGTGGGTTTTTTTTCCAATCTAAAATAAAATTAGTTATGCAAGGATCTATTAATCTATAATAGTAAAAGACAGGCTGTAGACTCCCTGCCCCTCTTTCAAACTATTTGCTAAACTTAACAATCATGATGTAACACCTTAATTTGGATAAACTGAAACATTGGTAACATAATGAATAAGCTTTAGAGTTCACCAGGCTAGACATGAATCAAGGAGGTAGACAACGGATGTTGGCGGGAAATGTGGGTCAGGGGGAGCAATTTGCAGATTTTGACAGTCTCAAGATGGCATGGATGACAGTGCCTAGTTAGGACATTGTGACATCACCGAAGTCCGCCATAGTAGCCTAAACACACTCAATCTCATATCGGCTAAACAGGCTTGGTTAACACCTAGTTGGAAGATTACTCAGGAGTACCAGAGATCTCTAGGTAAGCCAGACTAGGAACCAACCCTGGAGAGCTGCTTCCAGGCAGTTGAAAAGATTGGGCTAGATGGCCAAAATCCTTTTGTGCAGCTATGCAAATGGCATAATGTTTGGAGGCAAATGGCCCCAAGTTAAGAAGTCACCATCATTTGTTGCACACTGAGTCACACAACTCAGGATGGAATAGGTAATGGGGATTTCTTAATTTCAGGTTGGAACTGGAAACCATATTTTTCTCCTCTTCACCTGAAGGATAGATAAGACGTCTTCTACTGCTCTCAGTAAGAATGCAGGCACTTGTACGACTGACTTTTTTGCACAATTTATATATGGCTATAAATTGTGCACAAAAGTGGTTAGAATAAAGACAGAAATTAAAATAGAGGATTGGATAAAAATATGGAGGATGAGAGTTTTAAGGCTAATGTCAGTAAGAATAAAGGGGAAAAAATTAAAATATTTTTAAGGTGGTATATGACTCCTGTGAAATTGAATATAATAAATTCAGATTACTCTAAAGCTTGTTGGAAATGTGATGAAGAAATCGGCATGTATTATCATATGTGGTGGGATTGTAAATTGGTTCAGAAATTTTGGAAACTGATTTTTAAGGAAATATGTGGTATATTTGGAAAAGATATTGAATTTAGCTCCAAAATTGCTTTGTTGTCAATTTTTGATAAGATAGATCTTGATTATTGTTCGAAGGAATTGATTTCCAATTTTATGACAAGTGATAGAATATTAATAGCTAGATTTTGGAAAGATAAAAATGATATTAAATTAGAAGATTGGTATGGTGAAGTATGGGACATTGCATTAAATGATAAATTGACTACTGAACTCAAGATGAAAAGAGGGGAAATAAGTTCAAATATTTTTTATGCTATTTGGGGTAGATTTGTGGAATTTGTATTAGTGAATGGAAAGGGGAAAGCCTCTAAACAACAATCTATACAATTTTGGAGAGGACGTTTGTAAGAAAAATATTGTTCTAAGGGGTCCCATGGGTAGAATTTAGTGTATATTCATTAAGCACTATTATTATTTGTATTTTTGTATTTGTTTTTGTTCTAAAAATAAATTAAAAAAACAAAAAAAACTATGTTAGCTACTGCCTCTGGTTTCAAAAGAGACATCAGATGGGGTATGTGCATGTTTTTGAGCAGTCAGCCAGTTCTTCTCTCTTGTTCTATGTGTATATAATTCACTTCACAAAGGGAAACAACACTAATCTGAGGCAGAAATATTTTTGCACAAATTGTGGAAATCTAAACAAGGACAAGAAAAAAAAACCTGCTCCTCAATTAATTCATATATTGGAGGCAAAGATTCTCATAGCGTGTAGTGAATTTTGGAAGCAACCCACCTCAATGAGACCAAAGAATTTAACAAAAATTTGGCATATCCCTAGAGTTTATCATGTGTAGATGGTATCAGTGGACACTTCCCTTAAAGTTACTTCTATAAAATTTGCTATTACTTGGCACCAAAAAAATATTCTTATTCCGAAGGGTGGTGCTAAAATAATACCCAACTCTCTCAATTCAAGTTGTGAGATTTCAAAATTTGAATAAAATTGCTGGGATGATGGAGATTTGAAGGAAACATTCCATTTTTTAAAAAAATCTATATTTATTAAAGAGGAGCAAGCCTCACTTGCCTGCCACGTGGTTGTTAAGGATAAATGCTTCTTAGAAAGAAGAGGAGGCAAACCTAATTAAGCTTTGGAAACACAGCTGAATACAAAGTGATTTAAACTCATTTTTTAAAAATAGAAGCAAGGATTCAAAGCCCTCAGCTTGGATGGGAAAATATTTCAGTTATCTCTCTCTCTTTTTAAAAATATAATCCAAATGTCTTCCATTTGCAAATTGTGGAACTTTTTAAAATCAAGCAAACAAACAAAGAACAAACATCAAAACAAAATCTTCACCCTTTACTCTATCAATGCCACTTCCTCCAAACATTCTTTTACCCAACCTCCAATTGTTTGACGAGGGCCTGATTCTTTGGCTTCAGAAAATTGCCCAGATACGGAAGCCCTCTTTTGGACAATTTTGATGAGTCATGCCAGCACTACAACAGATATTTTGAATAGAGATGGGGACGACTCACCATTGTGGCAAGTCGACCCCTTCATGAGTCGTCAAAAGTTGACGACTCACAAAGCATGAAGTTGCCCCCATGAAGCGATGAATACAAATATATTTGTCGATTCATGGGCAGTTATTTAAAAAACATTCCCTTAGCCTGCCTTAAGAGAATCCAGGCTGCCCTTTGCAAAGATGGCATCTGCAGCTTCCCTACCCTAAATGAAGCTGCAGCTGCCATCTTTGCAAAGGGCAACCAGTTTCCCTTTTTACACGCCGTGGCTGTGGAGGCCTGATGGAGACCTAGGCAGCAGCGGTGATGATAACGGTAAGGGGGTGTTGGTGGGGGTGAGGTGGGGCTAAGGTAGGGAGAGGAAGGGGGTGGGGGTAGGCTGTGGGAGTGGGTGGCTGTGGGGGTGAGTGGGGTGTTGTTGTTTTTAATTATGAAGGGACAAATTAAATGGGGAAATATTCATCCCTTCATATTTGTGGGGGTCTCTGGAACCCACAAATATGAAGGGATGAATATTTAACGGATCAGTGATTTTCCACGAATATTGCCCCATGTCTCATTTTGAAAAAAAAGTTCATGAGATTTTCTCTACAGGTCTACATGGGCTTAGGGACCTACAGTACATAGAATATCACAATCATCTGGAGAAAAGAGAATCACAATTTTTCTTTCTTTCTTTCTTTCTTTCTTTCTTTCTTTCTTTCTTTCTTTCTTTCTTTCTTTCTTTCTTTCTTTCTTTTTCACTAGCCTGAAGGCAGACTTAAAGGTTGATGGAAGACCAAATGCACATATCTATAGTACTTTCTAAGCTCCCAAGAGAAAGCACTTGGAGAAACCAAAAATGTAATGGAAATGGACGTTTTGCCTCACTTTATAATCAATACAAGAAATGAGTCGAAAAGCTTCTGGTATGATAGTAACAGAGAGAGGGAAAGAGGCATACAGTAGAAAATATTACTTCTCCCTTACCAAACACTGAAAAATCATGTTGACTAAAAAGTCAGCTGTATTTTAAACATCCTATGAATGTTGACACCTCCTTAGCCTGAACGGACATGTTTGACACAAAGTCCATTTAAGTAAGTGGAACTTAAATCCCATTTGTAAATATTTTAGCCTTTGACTGTTTCTCGTACACCTCCCTAATTGTCTTAGCTCTTGATAATCCAGTGCTGAATAATTTACAGGCAGGTTAGCTGCACTGAAAACACTGTTTTGTCTGCTTTTTGGAATGGTATAGCTTGTATTTACATGTGTAAATCACCCCATAATGCTCCAGTTGGTTTTTTTTAAAGATCATCATTCTTATAAAGCCAGTTCCCAGAGTCAAAACACTACACTTAAAACCCTACATAATACAGGTGGAAAAATGCACCCTCTTACCCTCTGGAACAATTTCACTTTCCAAACCTCTGGGCTCCCTGAATTGCTAATTATGTACTCAGTGTACCCGGAGGACTCCAGAGGGTGCAATTAGCCATATCTGGCTATATTGCCCAGTTTAAAGCCTGAGAGATTTTATTTTATTTATTCAGAACAGAAAGGGCTGCTGACTAATTACTGGGGGAGGAGGTTGTACCTTGGAACTACAGCTATAACATATTGCTTTGAAAAATCAAATTTCCAAGAATTAATTCTGATTACAGTAGAAGACTGCAATGGATATAACCAAATCTACAAGTAGTTATTTTAACTTTGGAACAGGTGTGGTGGGATGTTGAATTTGACCAGAACAGTGACTCTGTATAGAAGGTATGCTATATAGAAAGTATGCTCAGATAATTTCCAGCACACACCTCTCCTGATTAGAGTTTTTCTCCCTGTCACAAATACACACAATGTTATCTATATCAGTGGACCCCAACCTTGGGCCTCCAGATGTTCTTGGACTTCAACTCCCAGAAATCCTGGCCAGTAGAGGTGGTGGTGAAGGCTTCCGAGAGTTGTAGTCCAAGAACATCTGGAGGCCCAAGGTTGGGGTCCACTGATCTATATCATGCATGTCTCTTGCTTTACCTTGTGTATGTGAATTTTGTAGTGCAACCCTACTCGGGTCCACTGAGCTATTTGGATTTGCTCTCAAATAATATTGATGAAATGGTACTTAGGAAGTAGGTACTGGACTACAGAACTTTGTATCACCTTAAAGACTACCACATTTTATTTGGCTTAAGTTTTTCATGGACTGTAGGCCATGCCAAATAAATTCCTTAATCTCTAAGGTACCAGAAGACCCTATACATTTCATTGCAACAGAGTAACATGGCTCCCCCATTCGGAATCAGAAAAAAAATTCCCTCCATTTTTGTTTCCTATCTCTGGCCTGTTCATTAGGTGAATTATAGCTCTTTTGATTGCTTTGTAAATTAATTCTGAAGTTAGTAAATTTGGGCTGCAAATTATCAGGGCTGTATCTAATCAGGGCACTGAATTTAGAGGATGTGTCAGCTGCCTTGTCCTTATTTAATTAATGTATTTAAAATATGTTTACCTCGCCTTTCTTCTTAAAAAGGACCCAAGGTGGCTTACAACATTGAAATACAGTATTTAAAGCCAAAAACAATGAGTGCACAATGGTGGCTTACATCAATAAATGACAATATTTAAAGCTATGAATAATGAGTATAAAGAGGCAGTTTATATCACTAAAAGATAATATATGTTAAAAACAATAAGTATACAAATATTAAAAAGGGACAAACAAATACCACTCTGAGAAATGTACTAAAAACACAGTCAAAGCAGTAATGCATGAATCCATCTAAACATCACACTCAGGTAGCCAGTCATTAAGGAAAAGGTTTGGCTGCTTTTGGTGATCCTTGCAGAAGAGCAAAGATGGGGCCAGTCTGGCCTCATCTGGGAGGGAGTTCCAAAGTCTGGGAGCAGCAGCAGAGAAGGATCTCTCCTGTGTCCCTATCAGATGCACCTGTGAAGCTGGCGGGACTGAGAGAAAGGTATCTCCTGATGGTCTTAACACCCGAGCTGGCTCATAATGGGAGATACAGTCTTTGATATAGCTTGGACCCTGGCCATTTAGGGCTTTACAGGTTAAAACCAGCACTTTAAATTGTGCCCAGTAACTCATAGGCAGATAGTGGAGCTGCTGTAATGGGGGCGGGGGGAAGGAGGTGTTATGTGATCCCTGTAAGCAATCTGGCTACTGCATTTTGGACCCACTGAAGTTTACTGACACTTTCCATCAGCAGGCCCACATAGAGTACATTACAGTAATCCAGCCTGGAAGCAACAAGAGCATGTATCACCGTGGCCAGATCAGATCTTTCAAGAAACGGACATAGCTGGCACACTAGTTTTCATTGTGCAAATACACTTCTGGTCACCCGGAAACCTGGGCATCCAGGATCAGGGATGATTCAAGGAGAACCCCCAAGTTGTGCTCCTGGTATTTTAATGGGAGTATAATCCTACTTAGTTCACTCACCAAATCCCCACTGATTCCATAGGCCTTCTTTAATGACAACTTACTACTAGATTTCAGCAACAGTATCTGTCTGTCCGTGCATGTTGTTCAAATCCAGTTTTTGTGATTACACATAGAATCATAGAATAGTGAAATTGGAAGGGGCCTATAAGGCCATGTCCAACCCCCCTGCTCGATGCAGGAATATAAATCAAAGGATATCTGCCAGGTAGCTGTCCACGTATCTCTTGACTGGCTCCAGTGTTAGAGCACTCACCACTTCTCGAGGTAATTAGTTCCACTGTCTTACTGCTCTAACAATTAGGACATTTTTTCCTGTTATTCAGCCTAGATCTGGCTCCCTGTAACTTGAGCCCATTGTTGTGTGTCCTGCACTCTGGGATGATCAAGAACAGATCCTGCCCCTCCTCTGTATGACTCCCTTTCAAGTATTTGAAAAGTGTTATCATATCTGTCTTCATGTCTTTTTTTCTCAAGACTAAGCATGCCCAGTTCTTTTAGTCTTTCCTCATAGGGCTTGGTTTCCAGCCCCCTGATCATCCTTGTTTCCCTCCTCTGAACTTGTTCCAATTAGTCATCATCCTTCTTGAACTGTGGCATCCAGAACTGGACACAATAAGGTGATGCCTAACTAGTGCTGAATAGAGGGGAACTAACACCTTGCGGGATTTGGAAAGGCAGACTGGCCTGTAGTTCCCAGATTCCTCTTTTTTGACCTTTTTGAAGATAGGAACAACATTAGCCCTCCTCAAATCCTCTGGTACCTCACCCGTTTCCTATGATTTCAAGAAAATAATGGACAGTGGTTCTGAGAGTTCTTCAGCCAGTTCCTTCAGTACTCTCAGATGCAGTTCATCCACCACTGGAGACTGGAACTCATTTAATGTGCTAAGATATTCCTTGCCTATTTGTTTTTATCAATCTCCAGCTGTAATATTGTCCTCTCCACTTGCACTTTACATTTGTTTGGAGGGTCATAGTTTGTCCTTTGGGAAAAAACTGAGCTAAAATAGGAATTGAGCACCTCTGCCTTTTCTTTGTCGTCTGTTATCAATTTCATTACATTTATTTTCAGTATCTGTTAATTAGCCAGACCTACTTTCTATGCTGTGATGTACTGATGGAACAGGGAGAAAACCTCTTCAATGTTGCATAAAATACTCTTGAGAGTTTAGTAACACGGGGAAGCTATCTTAAGGGAATGCCTTGAGACAGAAGAAGAAACCACAACATTCTAATGAGGGAATCAAATGTACAGAGACATTGAACGATCCATATGATAGTTTCCCCATCTGCCTTTATCAGAAAATAAAACATCATATATACATACTGTGGTTGCTCCATAGTTTAGGGCTGGCCTCCAGTATTTTCATACCTCAGACAAAAGATAAAATGTTGCCCCACCACATTCAACCCAAGGAAGTCAACCAGATAGACAGCGGAACTTTCCTTTGATGCTGGGATGATAGCAATACTGTATATCTTCTTCATCTGAACCAAATGGCTTAGATCCATGGCACGATGGATTGACTTATCTTCTCCCTTATACTTTGCAGTTACTCCCTGTGTCAATTGCCTAATGATTGAACTGGATCTGTCAAAGTTTCAGTTCCAGATTTTCCCTCACTGTCAGGTGGCCAGTCCTTTTCGTAGCTATCACACTTCCCACAACCACCATCTCTGTGGTACTCTCTCTGCTGATCAGTATCACTTATGGTACTCTCTTTCACCACACACACAGGGAAACCAAAATGCTCTTGACATTCACTCAAAGTACCATATTTTTCTGTGTATAAAACGACACTTTTTCCTTAAATAATTAGACAAAAAATTGAGGGTCGTTTTATACACGGAATTTGCAAAAAGGAAGGGAAGGCTCCCTTCGGGTAAAGCAGCCGTGAAAGGGCTGCACAATCGCAGCCCTTTGATCCTGAAGCCCTTTCATGGCTGCTTTATCTACTTCCTAAGCCCCGGGGTTCGCAAAAGGCAAGGAAAAGCGGCGGTCAAAGGGAGCCCTTTGATCCCTGCTTTTCCCTTCCTTTTGCTTAGCTCCATGGCTTAGCAAAAGGAAGGCAAAAGCAGGGATCAAATTTTCTAATTTGGGGTTAGAAAAGGGGGATCATCTTATACATTGGGTTGTCTTATAAACAGAAAAATACGGTAAGTGGCACCATGAAATATCTCCTCAGAAAGATCTATGAAGTTTTTGCATTCACTTTTAAGCTTCATCTGTTTTTCCTGTGATGGCATTAGTGACTAGGTGATATATGTGTTGCAGCACACAAGGCTAGTGAAGATCACTGGGGCAAAAATCAACAGAGAGAGAAATAATTTGTGATGCCACTGCTACTGACCTCCTAGCTGAACCGAAGATTTGGATGCTGCCCAGACTGCCAAACATCCAAATAGGAAAGACACAGGAGCAATGAGAGACTTTTGTTATCCCAATATCGCAGCTAAGAGGCAAGTATGATGGTCATGTTCAAGTATTTGAAGAGCCGTCATGTGGAAGACGGAGCAGGATTGGGGTTTTTGCAACGCATGAAGATAAGGCCAGAAGTAATGGATTCAGGTTACAAGAAAGGACGTTTCCACTAAACTGGGTCCCTTCCAGCTCTACAATCCTGTGATGCTTTGATTCTATGATCAGACTTTATGCATGGCTATTTCTAGAAGAAATATAAGTTTATTAAATATAATTAGGAATCATAGAGCTTAAACTCACTATAACTTTATGTTTTTTAGTTCCATTTGCCTTGCTTTCTTCAATATAAAAATGAAATCTTTAGCTATAGTACCGCAGCATTCCCTTACAATCTCTCTCCACAGATTCCATCAACTTTTACACATACTACTTTCAAGACTATCTCATCTCTCTACATAACATTTTATTCCTAACTCACTCCCTAACTGTTCTCTTTCAAACCTCTTACCTAGCGGATGAAAGAGCAGCTGTAAATCTGCTACTCTTTCAAAATGGCATTCTTCATCTCACTCGAGTTCACTCATACCTCTTCTTTCTAACAGCACCTCCCACAGTCACGGTCCACCAGTTTTTATTCAGGTATTCATAACCTGCCAATTATTCTTCATACATAACCCTGACCATGCATACTATTCTAAACCATAACATCAAGACAAAACTGCTAATAAAAATAGCAATATGAAGATCCTCATCATTTGAGATTGTCTTGACCTGAAATCGTTCAATGGTTTAGCTACCTGGTGGTGGAGCCAGAGCTTGGGAGTTCAATTCCTCACTGTGCCTCCCTGATAGGAGCTGGACTCGATGATCCATAGAGTCTCTTCCAGCTCTGCAGTTCTAAGATGATGATGATGATGATGATACGCCCCAGTGAAAAATAATTCAACCTAAAATTTCTGATATCCAGTGACAGTAAGACACAAAGTTCTACCTTTTCTTCCTGGTGTCACCATAATTTGCATAAAATGTCTCTGCATGAATCAAGTATCATTTCTTGTTGGGAAGCAAAACACATGGAGGAAGCAAGGAATTACTGACTGATCAATTTGAAAAGTGCAATAATTCAGATCCTGAAAAGTCAGTGCAACAAAGCACCTGCCATCACAATTTTTGTGCCGGTTTCATTATTTGCGTTAAACTGCTAATTTTTGCCCACTTAATCTCCACAAATGGTTATTCTCTTGCTCTCTCCTTTGTACCTAGCACCTCACCAGCAGGACAAGGAGAATAATTGTATATTTTGTTGTCTTTTCCATGTGAGAATGAGACAAGAGAATCTTTACCTTACAAAAAATGTTTGTCAAATTCAGCATAATCTATTCAGCATTTCCATCCTACTGAAAATTATGTTTTAAGGTGGAGTCTATATGACTCTTCAACAGCAACAAAATAATTTCAAAATATATCAAAATATCATTCTTTCTCTTCCTTTTTTGCCCATTACTTTGTGTGTGTTTGTGTCTTTCAATAATGGGGGCTGTCTTTATTCAATGCCTATCATGCCCCCATGAGATTTATAATGCCTAAACCTGAATTAAGCTAGCATTATATCTTGAAAGGCCAATAAAGTACTACTCTTTTTTGACTGTTCAATGAAGCCAAAGCTGTGCTTTGAACTACTAGAACCCTTTCAGGGCAAAAGCTTAAAGAAGCTTATGAAGATGAAAATGATGCTCTCTCCTATTTCTCTTATTTAATTTTCTTGAGCACTGTGGCAGAGAATTCTCAAATGTTCCCACACCCGCCCAACATTTCCACAGATGAAAATAAGAGATGCTCGTGTATAAATCCCTGTTATCTCCGTAAGCACAAGAGTCCAATTCCTCCCTCTTACCTATTATATTCAGCTGAGGGATTTTTTTCCTATTAAAGCTGTACATTTAATATATAACAAACTGATAATCACAGATTTTTTCTAAAATAAATAAATTAATGCATATTTTAAAAAAGCCAGGTTAGAATACCAGATGAAGGAATGAGAGATAAGGGTTCAAATTCCCACATATACTTTAAGCTTCTCAAATAACTTTCACCGAGCTGTTTTTTTATAATACATTTTATTTCATAGGATAGTTATGAACATAAAAAGCATTGATATTTAAATTGGAATCTAATTAATCCTCACATGAAACATCATGAAATAACTTCTCCTCAACAGAAGATATCAAAACTAGGAGTGTATTATTATTATTAGTAGTAGTAGTAGTATTATTATTATTATTATTATTATTATTAGTAGTAGTAGTAGTAGTAGTAGTAGTAGTAGTAGTAGTAGTAGTAGTAGTAGTAGTAGTATTTTGAGTTGGAAGTCCCAGAGAGTTTTTTTCACATTCATAGAAGTAGTTTTACTCACAAAATAAGAGTAATAAGGCTGTCTCAATATGCCAAAAAATTTTAATCATACAAGATTGTTGGCCTTCAGTACAAGAATAATACAAGGAACACTTTTTTTGTATTGAGGTTTCTGTAATTTGTGCAAAATGTCACTACATAAAACTAGTGTCTTTTTTCCACAGAGGAACCAAAACACAGAATGTTTGGCTCGTTGATCAAAAAGACTGAAAAAATCCATCCAGTGTTCCTAATCTTTGAAACAGCAATTTTTGCACATTCCTGCAATTTGCACAAAATTAATTTCTATCAACGAAAGAGCTTTCATTTATTGTGAAACAACTTTCTTTCTCAAAAGCAACGAGAGAAAATTGCAGATTCTCATTCTCATGCATAAACAAGAAGAGTGAACATTTACATCCTGCTTTTTTACGCATTTCTATAAAAATGTGCAGTACTGAGAAATGTGATAATTGCTGCTTTGTATTAAAAGCAAGAGTGCTGGCTATTCATTTAGATTTAGATTAGATTAGGCTATCCATATCTTTGTGACAAATCAGCTTGTTCTGTTGTGCTTGTTGTGTATGCTCCTATCTTTGCATAGGGAAACTGTCACAAGTTCTCTAAGAGTTTAATACAAAGTTATATTTGGAGCAAATTGTGGGAATCACAATGGGAGAAAATACGCTGGGACTCTGTGTCTCACCCTGGAGGCAAGATCTCTTGAGGGGTCTGGACAATTTGCAAGGTGGGATCTCACTCTGCTCTAATGACCAGTCTCATCTAAAATCCTGTCAATTTTAAGATTTTTTAATATCCCTAAGTAAGGGTGAGGAGAACCATGTATATCATTTTGAAATGTTAATTTTATTTGAAGTAATAACTTTCTGAAATCCTTGAATGTTTTCATAAAGGTGATTGAAAGAAAGACTCAAGGCCAAAAAAAAAAAAAAAAAGTTTGCCGCTTATATACCTCCCCAGAGTGCATAAAGCACTCTCTTGGCAGTTTAAAATTTAATTTAATTACACGGGCTACACAGTGCCGCCCCCTCCAGCAAGCTGCCTACTCAATTTACCAACCTCAGAAGGAGGGAAGGCTGAATGAACGTTGAGCTGGCTACCTGGGATTGAACCCAGGTCATGGGCAGAGTGTTGGCTGCAGTACAGCAATTTAATCACTGCACCATGAGGTTCCTTAAATACTTTCAAAATGACAGAATATGGAAGTAATAGATTTCCCCAGCCAGCCAGAGAGGGCTTTAAATAGTTAGCTCTTAAATCCCACTTTTTGGGTCCCTCTCTATTCTGATGCATTTTATCGCAGAAATAGGATTTTGTGTTCTTATTTCCCCTCCCCTCCCCTCCTTCTCAGAGGCTCCTCTTCTTTACGAGCTACATGATAAACAGATGTACAACATGGAGATCCCCAGGCTGGAAATAATTATACCTGCTGAAATTGGTGGGTGCAAATGGGAGATAATTTTGTTTCAGCCTTTTTAATGAAGGGGTTGTGCCTGGAGCCCCTCGTTTGCCACCTGCACCCCAATAGAAATTTTGGTCCCAGGGTGCAGACAAGGAGATGGAGGCTCCAGGTGGAGGAGAGGAGCTAGAGGTAAATAGGTCTCACCTAGGTGAGGAGCAAGGCACAGGCACAGCAGGCCGGAGCCAGACATAAAGGAGAAGGAGGAGGAAGAAGGGAGGGTCTCAGGCTCAAGCCCCTCAAGAAGATCTGAGGGAGAAGAGTCGGGTGAAGCAGAGGAGAAGCTAGACCTGTCCTCTGTGCCTCGAGGGTTTAAAAAGTTGAAATGCAAAATGGAAATATATGTTCCTAGTTAATGCCTCCTTTTGCAACACAGAAGGAACAGTAAGATATAAATACTAATGAAAATTTACAGCAATTTGACTGTGTAAGATATACCAGTTGTGTTGTATTAGCCTCCCTCTGTGCGGCCACCTTTTTAGCCTCCCTTTGTGTGGCCACTTTCAACAATGTGGATTGGGAGGAGCATGTGAAATAGGTAGATGTTTTCTGGAAGGGATGTTCCTACAAATATCGAGGCCCTAAACCATTAAGGGCTTTATAAGTCATAATCAGCACCTTGAATTGAGCATGGAAACTGACAAGGAGACAATGTAGGTGGGCCAAGACTGAGGATATATGATCGAATTTGCTAATCCCATCAGAAAGTCTGGTTGCCGCATTTTGGATCTGCTGAACTTTCCGTACTGTTAATGTACCATTCACACTTGTTGAAATTCAGCCTTGACAACTGCTTTGTGTTCAGGTTTGAAGTGGTTGCAGAATCTCCAAAAGGCTCTTGCATCATGTCAAGACAGCTTGACTCCCATGACAGCCTGCTAGACAGCCTGGTAGATTCATTTTGTGCAAGCATCACAAGCCATAGCAAATACAAGCATTTGGTGCCTCAGTTTCACTGGGGGGAAGAATTCTGAGGGTGGTTGCAGAATCCTCAACAGGCCATTAACGTCTTGACTCAGCCTTAAGCAAGATGTTGCCAAAGCATCTTTGTACTCTTTAATTTTGGAGGGACTAATATCACAGGACAAGATAAGTAGAATGGATGCATTCTGTCTGTGATAGATCTTTACATTTTCTCTTTTCTAGTAGGACTTGGAAAAATGTTCCGAAAACATGTATTGTCACCTGTAAGAATGATGCACAACTTTTTCTTGACTTCTTGGGTGGATTTGTTGGGGCTGCTGTTGTTGGGGCTGCTGTTTATCCAAAGTAACTGAGTGGTGTTTGTTTCTCAAAAACTTGCTACCAACAAATTAATGAACATGGCTCCTGTCCCACATGACCTGAAATCTTGCCATTCCATGGGTATTGCTGATAGTGGGATTATCCGACAAGGTCTTGTACTCTTGGAAGCAGCATGGTGCTTGTTTCTATTTTAATAATGTTAGAATAATGATAATCTTACAACTGCAGATCTGGAAGGAACCCTGTGTTTCATCATGTTCAGCCCCTGTCAGGAAGGCACAGTGGGGAATCGAACTGAGCTAAGCCACTGAGCTATCCAGCAGTTCAAAGAAGAGTGAAATACCAATCACCTAGTTTGGCATAGCAAGGATTCATGAATGGCTGAAAAAGTAGTGCTTGGCACAACTCAATCTAGCATATTAATGAACATATAGACACAAATATACCCATACACACAAACATATACAAATACACATAAAATATGCTTCATGTTATGTCTTCCAAGAAAACGAGCACCAGTTGGAGACACAAACAATATTTCTAGCCAAGTACTGTTCAGGAGAGACTTAGTATGTGGGGGGGGGGGGGGGATACAAAAAGGCAGCAGGAATTTCTCAAAACATCTTGTTCTAATTGGAAAGAAGAACATCTTCAATTGCTTTTGGTCTCCTAGCCTCTACAGATTAGACACAGGGTCACTAGGAATCAGCAAACCTGTTACTGTCCATTTCTCCCATGCTTCCATTTCGCAAATTTGGGTAACTTCTGAGCAAGAACGAAAATGAAGCAAAATTGTTACCCACCATCAATGTCAACCAGAAAGATCACCTTCTTCTGTAGTGGACACCAAATCATCAAACTGCTTCCCCAAATAGATTTCAATTAAATCTTCTTTTTTATTCTTTGGGTGCCAAATTCCCCACTGTGCCTCCTTGTTTATTGGTTCTTTTAAAAGTAGGACTGTTATTGTCAGCTTGGCTGCTTTTTAAAGAATATTTTCTTATACTCTTATAACAATTTTATAATCTTAGAGCTGCAAGGGACCCTATGGATCATCAAATCCAGCCCCTGTCAAGGAGGCAGCCCAGCCTCTGTGAAGCCTCTGGATCCACAGCCAGATGCCTAAACCATTGAGCTATCCAGCTGTTCATTTTCTTTACTATATGGCCAGTGTTGTTTTTTTTAAAAAAAAGGCTGGACAGATTAATAACTTTTTAAAAAGAAAGAGAAAGAGAGAGCCAGAAAAATGGATAGTTGGTAGATTCTGCTGCTTATCATGAGAAAATGGCCCAAGGGAAAGCTCTGAGGATGATATGTGTTGATGTTTTTGAGGTGGAAAAGCTAACAAATGGGATAAAACGAATCTTCTAAATATGTGTTCCACAGGTTTGACAGCAGTTTGAAAGGCAATGCTTATTCCTCCCACAGTCCAAAAACCTATCCAAGGTGAGATTTGTCAGCTGATTTTTTTTTACCATTTGTGCACCAGCTTTCTAAACACTGTTGTGCTACCACAGAGACAAGATCTAGTGTAGCTTTTTATCCCTAATAATAGTTGTTTGTAGAGAGGTTTCGTGAATTTTTTATTTTTTATTCCAGTTCATTCTGTCCAATGCTGTGCTTAAGACTGGGCTTGCATTTTGCCATTTAGATGAACTATGTGGCTGAAGCTAGGAAGGAAGGTAGAAGGGAAGGCGTAGAAATAAGGGGTAAAAGGGACAGAAGTGGGCATAGTTACCTGGGGGGGGGGAGGATGTAATGGAGGGCATGGGGCCCATTTTGCTCTATCTGAAATATGGTAAGCTGAAATCAGCCTTTCCCCCATACATTGATAAGAAGAAATGTCTTGAAAATAGCCATATCAAACTATTGAGGCTCTATTTATTTATTTATTTGTTTATGCTTTTACACTTGTTATTTATCCTTAATATTTTGATAGGGCTATTTTCAAAAGAAACTTTAATCCTATTTCTGTGAAAAGGGTGTATCTTGAGAGAACCTTTGATCTCCATTTTGTAAGGCATTCTTTTCTTTCTTTTTTCTTCCCCACCACCTACATTGCACAAGTTTCTTGTTGGTTCAGTCAGTGACAAAATTTCTGACTTTTCCCATATATTGAAAAAGCCCGGTTCATTTTAATTCCGTTTGTGGCATGGGGTGGAGTTTGGTGCTTCCTAGTCACCGACATCAGTCAGAAATTAGTTTCCCCTCAAACCATTCCAGAATACTTAGAAACCAACTGAACAGACAACTGCCTGTAAAGATTACAAATCTGTAATTTCAAGCAAATGTAAGCAAAGAAATGTTTTTATTCTTACTCCTACAGATGTCTCAGAGTGGGTCACTGAGACCTTAAGTGCCAGTTAACAAGAAAGGGGTGGACTCCAGAGAACTTGTAGCTATTCTGTCCTATGGATCTCTGTACTTCTACTGTGTAGCAAACGGAATTTTACCCAAAATGTAGAACTCTGCAGCAGAATCTCATAGGGCTTTACAATTCCTTATCAAGAAGTCTTGTTATGGTGATATAGCCTTCTTCAATGAACATAAGGAATTTTGCAAACATTCTTTCCAACCCTGAAAAAAGAAATTATAAGAAAGGCACCTTTGTTGCCTGTAAACACTCATCACACGGCAGGTGGACTCAGCAATAACTCCATATGTTATGTTGTTAAAATTTCCAACACTGTAGAAAAAGATATTACATTTGTACTTAAATCAATCATTTCAAAATCTCCATCTACCTGCATAACTAGATCTCATATCTAAGAGTTATACAGATCAGTATTTGTCTTCCTTTTGTGTGTGTGCATGTGTTTGTGTGTGTGTGTTTGTGTGTGTGTGACTGATCATTGTATGTTAAAGGCCTAGGTGTGCTCCCACTGCCTGCTATTTCTTAGTGGAAACCATTTTCATTCCCGTCAAGTGGAGCTGCTGGTATTCCCACTCCTTTCAACCCATTTAAGGCATCTACCATAGCTGCTTCAGAGGACTGCAAATATACTCACAGCACAATATGGGATATGACACAAAGGACTGAACTAAGTATAGGTAAAAAAATGGGTTTGCATGATCAGAAGCAATTTGTGTTCATGCAAAGTTAGACACCACTATATATAACTCTTAAATCTACTTTTTCACATCATTTAAAGGAAGATATTTCTGTGTGTTTTAATTTAACAAATGTGGCATCATTCTAGGCACTAAGAATAATAAACTCTCACTTGCAACAAAACAGATTCATAAATTCATGCTGTTAAAAAACTGTTTCCTATCAAAATGGCCCAACCTCCTATGGCTTTCATTCAGATGGCAGTTCTAAACAGCAGGAGGGGCTTTGCCAATCACAAGTATATCCTTATCATTAGAGATTTTTCCTTTAGTAGCTGAGAACCAGTAGATAGTCATAAAAAATATTTTCACCAGAAGCAAAGCACACATAGCTGTATATTTTTTTTTTACTTGTATCTTTCCAATTTTTGCAGTGAAGTGTGTCACATTTTTATGCTACGCAAGTTCCACATAATGAACAGAGATGAATAATACGTGGAGGGGAAAAAGCCATCAAAACCTCTGCCATAGTTGTTCATTATTCTACATAAAGCAAGGATATTGTTAGCAACTGCTTAGCCACTGATGCATTTTACTCAGAAGTAAACCCTACTGAATTCAATCAGGCTGACTCACGAGTGCCTATACAATTGTGGTAAACAGTTTTAATTCTATGCATGCTTTACTGGATTGTGGTGCTGGAGGAGACTCTTGAGAGTCCCCTGGACTGCAAAGAGAACAAACCTATCCATTTTGAAGGAAATCAACCCTGAGTGCTCACTGGAAGGACAGATCCTGAAGCTGAGGCTCCAATACTTTGGCCATCTCATGAGAAGAGAAGACTCCCTGGAAAAGACCCTGATGTTGGGAAAGTGTGAAGGCAAGAGGAGAAGGGGACGACAGAGGACGAGATGGCTGGACAGTGTCATCAAAGCTACCAACATGAATTTGACCCAACTCCGGGAGGCAGTGGAAGACAGGAGGGCCTGGCGTGCTCTGGTCCATGGGGTCATGAAGAGTCGGACACGACTTAATGACTAAACAACAACAACATGCTTTACTGGAAATAAGCTTCATTTTTGCACACACTAGAAATTTCTTCAGAGAGAATATGCAAAGGATTGCATGAGACTCCTGCAAGCTCTATAGAGAAAAGTGCCCTAGAGTGGGGTAACTTTTCAGAAAACGTGTAGTATTGCAATATTAAGACATGAAACATGGAGTATGTATTGAGATTGTTGTTGTTGTGTGCTGTCAAGTTGGAACCAACTTATAGTGACTCTGATAGAGTTTTCAAGATAACTGAGATAACTCCTTGAATATCTCAGCCCTCAGTAAATTTCCATAGCTGAGAAGAAATTTGAACCCAGTCCTCCTGAGCTCTAGTTCATCACTCTACTACACCACACTGGGTTTTCATTGAGATAGTTACACCTATTTCAAAGCTGGTCCATAAAAACACACCAGGCTCATTCTCACAGATTTTCTCAGAATGCCATGGCTATCCTTGTTCTACCCCAACCTGTGTCAGACTCTGGGACTTCTTTTTCTTCCTTCATGGAAACGTATGAGTATTTTTGGTAAGCATCAGAAAACGTTTGTGAAATCCATCTGAATTCTCATCCCAATTCTTTTATACTATTAAGTTGCAAGATTTTAGTTTTTCCTCCCCTGTGTATATGTGTACACATTTCCCATATACAATCTTCATATTTTTCCACTTTTAATGAAACACTTTCCCCTTCTGAACACACTTTTGTACACATTTTGCTGATTGACTAAATGGTCATAGAATCATAGAATCATAGAATACTGAAGTTGGAAGGGGCCTACAAGGCCATCAAGTCCAACCCCCTGTTCGATGCAGGAACACAAATCAAAGGATATCGGCCAGATATGTCTTGAATGTCTCCTGTGCTGGAGCACTCAACACCTCTCGAGGTAACTGGTTCCACTGTCGTACTGCTCTAACAGTTAGGATTTTTTTTTTCCTGATATTCAACTGAAATCTGGCTTCCTTTAACTTGAGCCCATTGTTGCGTGTCCTGCACTCTGGGATGATGGAGAACAGATCCTGCCCCTCCTCTGTATGACAGCCTTTCAAGTATTTGAAAAGTGGTATCATGTCACCTCTCTTGTCTTCTTTTCTCAAGGCTAAACATGCCCAGTTCTTTCAGTCTTTCCTCATAGGGCTTGGTTTCCAACCCCCATGATCATCCTTATTGCCCTCCTCTCAACTTGTTCCAATTTGTCAGCATCCTTGTGCTGAATAAAGGGGAACTAGCACCTTGTGGGATTTGGAAACTATCCTTCTGTTAATGCAGCCTAAAATAGCATTGGCCTCTTTTTGTAGGCACATCACACTGTTGGCTCATATTCAGTTTGTGACCTACAACAAATCCAAGATCCTTCTCGCTCATAGTTTTGCTGAGTCAGGTATCACCCATCTTTTTTTTTTTTTAAATTCTCTTTTCTTTTCTTTTTTATTTTTAAATCATGACAATCCATCATGTTACAAGTAATAAATACAAGGCTTAACATAGTAATCTATTATCTTACTTATTATGTAATTTAACTGTTGACCACCTGCTATTCTCCACATTTCACAAAGTCATATTTACACCATTCCCCATTTCATCTTAAAGAAATATCGACCAACAATCTAAATGCTCCAAATTGTTTTCTAAACCACGTGTCTCGACATTTATTTTATTGGCATATTTTAATAAAGACTTCCAGCTTTCAGTGAATTGACTATGCCTTATTTCTCCTCTATATAATCTAATTTTATTAGTCATTTTTTTCCATCAACATTGTATGCCATATCTTATTCGTAAATGCGTGCAATGAGAGATCTTGGGCATTTTTCCAATTTCTAGCAGTCTCAGATCTTGCTGTGCCTATAAAATTTGCAACAAATTCTTTATTTTCAATTTTCTCATTTCCTCCTGTAAATATTGAAAATAACAATAATGTTTCATTCATGTCTATTTTTCGATTGGTCAGCGTCTCTATCCATCTAATTACTTTGCACCAGAATGCTTCTATTTTGGGGCAAGAAATCCACATGTGTTCGAAAGTTCCTTTTTGTCCACAGTTCCTCCAGCATTTATCTGATATATCTTTATTAATTCTGTGTAACTTTGTAGGATATAAATGCCACCGATGCACTACCTTCAGAACCATTTCTTTCACATTCGCTGATATAGATTTATATGGGTATTTGGGTATTTATCACCCATCTTGTAACTGTGTAGTTGGTTTCTTTTTCCGAGGTGCAGTACTTTGCACTTATCCCTGTTGAATTTCATTCTGTTGCTTTCAGCTCAGTGCTCCAGCCTATCAAGATCATTTTAAATTTTGTTTCTGTCTTTGAGGGTATTAGCTATTCCATCCAATTTTGTGTCATTCACAAATTTAACAAGCATTCCTTGCACTCCCTCATCCTAGTCACTAATAAAAATATTGAAGATCACCGGACCCAGGTCTGAGCCTTGGGGTATCCCACTTGTTACCTCCTCCCAGTTGGAGAAGGAGCCATTAATCATCACCCTCTGAGTACAATCCTGTAGTCAATTGTGTATCCACCTGACACTTGGTCTATCCAGCCCACACCTAGGTAGCTTGCTAATCAGGATATTATGGAGCACTTTGTCAAAAGCTGTGCTGAAGTCAAGATATATTATGTCTACAGCATTCCTTTTGTCCATCAGGGAAGTTACCCAATCAAAAAATGTGGTCAGATTAATCTGGCAGGATTTGTTCTTGACAAATCCGTAATTGGCTTCCAGTTATTACTGCATTGTTTTCTAGGTGCTTGCATAATGACCATTTTATAATTTGTTCCAGAATTTTGCCTGGGATTGACATCAGGCTGACGCTTGTAGTTCCCAGTTTCCTCTTTTATGCCCTTTTTGAAGATAGGAACAACATTAGCCCTCCTCTGATAATCTGGCACATCACCCATTTCCCATGATTTCAAGAAAATAATGGACAGCAGTTCTGAGAGTTCTTCAGCCAGTTCCTTCAGTACTCTCGGATGCAGTTCATCCGGCCCTGGAGATTGGAACTCATTCAAGGTGCTAAGGTGACTATTTGTTTATCAATCTCCAGCTGTAATCTTGTCCCCTCCATTTGTAGCTCCCATTTGTTTGGAGGGTCATAGTCTGGCCTTTGGGGAAAGACTCAGCTAAAATAGGAATCGAGCACCTCTGCCTTTTCTTTGTCATCTGTTATCATTTTTCCATCTACATTGAGTAGCTGAGCCACTATTTCTTTCCTTTGTCTTTTGCTTTGCACATATCTGAATAATGCTTTTTTTGTTGCTTTTAGTGTCTCTTGCTAATCTCAGCTCTTTCTCAGTTTTTGCTCTCCTAATGCCATCCCTGCATTTCCTTGCTATTTGTCTGTACTCTGCCTTGGTGACTTGGCCTTCTTTCCACTTCCTATGCATGCTTTTTTTTTAGTTTTCAGGTCCTCCCGGAGCTTTTTGTGAAGCTGTGCTGACCTTTATTGCTGCCTCCCATGTTTTTTTTTCTCCTTCTTGTTCGAATTGTTTGTAGTTCTGCTTATAGAATTTCTTTTTTTTTTTAAGAAACTCCCACCCTTCTTGGACTCCTTTTCTTGTTAGGATCTCCTGCCATGGCACCTTCCTCAACCTTGTTCTGAAATTATCACACTTAGGTTTTTAAAAATCTAGTATATGTGTGTGGCTGCATTCTGCTTTGGTTTCCTTCAAAATCAAAATTTCTAGTAGAACATGGTCACTCTCGCCCAGAGTTCCTCTTACTGTTTGTGCATTATTATTTTGTAAAATGCCTGCATTTCTTTTCATTAACATTTTTAAAATACATGGAGCAGTTCATGAGTATGAAATGGCCACACAAACACAAATATGTAAACTTCTTTGTGTAAACTTTGCCATGCAATAAATCTTGGGAGCTACAATGAAAAACACAATTAGGAAACCAACAAAATATTTATCATCCTTAAATTTATGTGCATTTCCCCCCATAATATACACATTTTGTACACAGTTTTCCCATCTGTGCACTTTCCCCAACTCACTAAAGAGTGCCTCCTAATATTTTTCAAATGTATGCATTCGCAGCAATGCTTACTTTAAATATATTTACATGGTGTTATATAATCTGTGCACATCTCATGCTTTTCAAAAGACAAATTATAGACACAGTTCCCTCACATGTGCATTTCCCCATAGATTAAAGCAAGTTTGTGCACATCTTTTTATTTTAAAAATCAGAAATGTATGGACATTTGTGCATATTATTGTGGTGGGATCGCCCCAACATGGACATTCTTGGTATAGGGTTTCCTGATATATATTGCATTTTTCCATTGCCTAAACGTGTTTACGCACATTTTCCAGATGGACACCTTTTCAGTTGTGCACATTTTAAATCAAAAGCATGTTCATGGTTGTGTATGCATTTTGTCTTCCAAAGCAGAGCACAATCCTCTGAAGTTTATAGATTTCTGAAGAAAGATGCACTTTGTTCTACTGTCAGTCTCTAGAGGTATGAATTGGATATTTACACAGGGAAATGTGAATCCAACATATTTCTTTTCTGTTCCTACTTTCAAACAATGTTAAATAGAGTGAATGAATTCCCTCACCCCCTAGAAGTAACTATCTGCAGCTCAAATCAAATAATGGAATCACAGAATTAAAAGCTGGATTAGAGAGCTTGAAACGCCATTTGGAAATACAAACGAGTCCATAAAGCAAAATTAATTATACATGTGCCAGCTGACAAACAGTAAGTTTTAAACATAAAACAATAGGGATCTCACGCTCTCCCTTCAGTAAATGGTTCATGCAGTGGGAGGGTGGGTGGAGGATTTTATAGTGCTTTAAACTTTCCCCATCCCCCCCGCATGCTCAGCCTATGACCCAAATAAATCCTGGAGCAACTTTTAAATGTGAAAGCAGAAACACAATTCTGTTTATGAATCAGGTCTACATGCCAGCATGTTTGTAAAAAGAAAAATATGTATATTATGTGACATATCCATGTTTTTATTACTCACTTCCTATCCATGGCTCTCCCACAACTGTCGCTCAGCTCACATTTGGGAGGAGCCAATATCTTTTATTTAAAAAAAAATTTATTGAAAATTCTTAGGAAAAAATAAAAGGGATTATAATGCAAGACCTATAACCCAATTACTCATACAATCACATACACAACAATAAATTTATGTCTATGAATAATCCATTTGTATAGTCCTTTAATGCATGCATTCTATTGCACTTGACATGTAATACTAAGAGCAAGGAGTCCAGGCATCTCTTCAAAATGCCATCCTACCCATTTAATTTCAAACCCAAAACTAATAAAGAGTACCCAATCTTAATGAAATTATTTTATTTCTCCTCTAAGCAGTCAAAAGTGAGTAGTCAGTTTCATCATTGGTGTGATTACCCATACCCTATCTAAATATCTCTGCAAAGAAAGTCCATGAACATTTTTCCAAACTCTTGCAATTTCAGTTCTTGCAGGCCCTACAACCACCACCACCACTCTTTATCAGATAAATTCTCATTCTCCCCAGTGAATAATGAGAACAATAGTAAACTTTAATTAGGGACTTTCTATTGCTGTGTTAGTTTGCTCATCCAATCTATTACATCCAGCCGGAATAATTTGACCTTTGCACAGGAGATCCACATTATGTTCCCATGACCTTTTTGAACCACAATTTCGCCAACACATCTGATATCTCCTTATTAATTTTAAAAAGTTTTGTACAGTATGGCACAATTGCCGACAATGAACCAATATTCATGAAGCCCTTTCAATACAGTGATGTGGCAAAAGATTTAAAACTGGCACGGGCATTCTCTTCCTAAGGATTCACATATTGTTGAAACCCCAAACAAGTTTTGTGCCACCTTGAAGGCTAGCTAGTTTCATTCGGTGTGAACTTTTGTGGATGTGACTCATTTGGACTATGTCCATAAATGCTCATGTCAAATAAGACGTATTAGTATTAAATATGACCAAGGCTCTTTGTGGTCGGTGCTGCAACACAGCAACCTGTCTGCCTCCTTGGGAAGATACTGTTCAGGAATGTACATACTCTGGTGGGATGTATGTGGCCCATTACCTGAGGATGGGTGGGTGGCAATGCACCTTGTGTGCAAATGTTAAGGCCCCCCCCACCTTGGTGTTTTATCGACCTTTTCCAGGGGAATCCTGCATGGGAAATATGTTATCCCATGCAGGAATAGTAACTAACCAGCAGAGTTTGGCATTTCTTCTAGGGAAAAAAAAAGAGTGGAAAACTTCAAATAAAATAAAATTAAAATAAAACTATGGGTTTCCCATGAGATTTCTCCAGTGGGAAAAAAATGTCAACACAAAGAAATCTCACAGTGAAAAACAATGATTTTAATCCCTCTCTCATGTTGTTTCCAAGAGTTCCCCTAGCAAACAGAGAGGGAGGGAGAAGGAGAAATGTAAAGTTTCCTCTCTCCTTCATTCTAATTCATTTAGGCAGTCTCAACTTGATGGGACGCCTTGATGAGAATTTTCAAGCCCTGAGAATATCCTTGACTCCCAGCCATAGAAGTCAAGGAATATCCTTTTTCTTTCTTGTTGATGTCAGTGAGTTGGGTATCTGGCTGCAGAGCCAGAAGTTGGGAGTTTGATTCTCCTCTGTGACTCTTCTGAGTAAAGCCAGCCTGTGTAGCCTTGGGAAAGCTGCACAGTCCGAGGATACCCCCAGGAGAAGGGAATGGCAAACCACACTGAAGATTCTCTACCTGGAAAACCCTGAAAAGGGTCACCATAATTCAGAATTGACTTGACAGCACATGATTATATCAGGATATGCAATAATTGTCTATGTACAAAGCTACTTCCTCTTTCCTTTGGAAAGCAAGTGCAGCAAGAATAGCATAAGTGGCTGATTCTTTAAAAAGATGTAAACAAGACTTCCAGTTCTTCCAATCCTTAGAAGTCCTGGCAATGAAGCAGCAGCCATTTTGAACAACTTGTCTTTTTGCACAGTCTTTCTAAAATTGTGTGTTCTTGTTCTCTTGTGAATTCTGCAGAGTAGTATTCTCTTACACCAGGTTAGAAGAACACAAGCAGGGAATTGCTTCCATACTAAGAAGCCCCTCTTCAGGCACTCAGGAAAAGGGCTGCTGTAGAGGCAGCTCTCCTCTTCAGATTGATGCTTGTCTTATGTGGAAATTACCATGGAGGGGATAGCACTAACATTTTTTTTTGTGCATGTACTTTAACTCTTTCATTGAATATGGTCCATGCATGTGTCTGTGTGTGAGAGAGGGAGGAAGAGAGGGAGGGAGATATGGGGGCACTGGGAGCAAGAGAGACAAAGAAGGAGGTGCAGTCAGGCAATAAGTGAGTACTAAGTCATCCTATAGTGTGGCAAACTCTGCCAGTTTTGACTGTCAGTTAGGGATGTACATTTGCCAGCAGAGATTTTTTGTTTAGTCTTGCCTGTTATAGGCTGAAATGGAATTTAGACTGTCCTATCCCCCCCTTTTCAAACTAACTCTTGTAACATGTCATGTTTTTCCATCTGTGAATGCCCAGGAATGTCAACTTGAAGCCACCAGGAGGCACAAATTTTGTATCATTCTTTAAAACTACCACCATTTACTATGTCATAAAGTATAGATGACATGGCATTTCCCTCTCATATTAAACTATTAAAAGCACTGTCTTAATTAGGTAAATGTGTTTGTTAATTTGTTGACAATTCTAGGCTGGATGGTTTGATTCACTGTAGGGCAGATCCTTATGTTCCTATAAAGTGAGAGAATAGAGACAGCCTAAACTCAACACATTTACAGGATGTAGTAAATGCTGATAGTAACATCTATGCATCATATAGTTCAGATGTGTATTCACTGAGGGATAACTTACATCCATAAATTTCAATACCACAATAACATAACAGATTTTTGAAGTATTCAAGGTATATTAGCATATGCAAATTTATATACAACTGATACCCTGTTTTCTGATGATACTTTCTCTCCCACTCCCTCTTTTGAGTGTGTGTGTGTGTGTGTGTGTGTGTGTATCTTCTGTGATACGTAACTGGCCACTATAATTCAGTTGAAAGTGCGGGAAAGCTTTTAGTGAAATTTAATTACTATAGTAATAAAATGCTAGACTAAAAAAAAGACTTAAAAATAGGAGAGACTTTTAAAAAGTATTGGCTTATAAGAAATACAAGAATCAGTCTTTTCAGCTTTGTGGGAAAACAATTATGCATTATAATCATAAAGTTTTATGCAGATGTGAAGGTGTCTGTTGCCTAAACACAATAAAAGATGTCAAGTGTTGGAGCAGGAAAATAGATTTTCTCAAAGAAGATTGGGTACCAACTTCAATATCTTTTTTCGATTACGATGGGGAAAAGCTAGGGTTCAGGAGGTTCACAGATATTTTTGTATTATAAAATGAATCCATTAACAAAGCTGTAGTCCAGGAAAGAGGAGAGATGTTTCACCAGGCTCTGCTGACACTGAATGTTGCATGCTGTTGAGCTGATTTAAACTCATGGTAACTAGAGATGGGGGTATTTGTATACGAATATGAATATCCCCGCACAGGTGGCGATAACTAGGGTCCAGCCCCATGGCACCAGATGGTCCACTCACCGATCCACCGCTGCTGTGGACTCCGCGATTCTTCCAATGGCTCAACAGATTGCGATCAGCTAGCCACTCCTGGCAGGAGGCGGGAGGACAAACCTTGCTGCAAGGTTGAAGAGTGGCTCGCAAATCGCGATCTGTGGAGCCATTGGAAGAATCGTGGCATCCATGGTAGCAGCGGATCGGTGAGTGGACCGTCTGGCCCCATGGGGCTGGACCCTCGTTATCACCACCTGTGCAGGGATATTCATATTCGTATATGAATACCCCCCATCTCTAGTGGTAACCCTTTCCAGGGTTCTGTAGGTGGCAAACTAGCTTGCCCAAGGCTGCACAGGCAGGTTCTTCTCCCAGGAGACACAGTGGGGAATTGAACTCCTGGCTTTGCACTCACTGAGCTGTTCAACCATAAGGAAGTGTGAGCTTGGTGCAAAAAAGGCAACAATGTGGTTTCAGGTTACTGTGTCAGGGAGATCAGTCTACATTCATGGCACCAACAACAATGAAGTTGTCTCCACCATAGGGATCCTCCTAGCTTATGACGGTGGTAGGGAAGAGGAGAAATATGAACTCCCCCACTCTCTCACTGAGAAACCTAAGTGGGGAAAATTCTTTTTTTTTCTCCTCACAGCAACATTTCTGTGTCTTTTTAAAAAGATAAATCTTGTGAGATTTCCTTGATGCTTTGCCGTCAGCATTTTCCAGAAGAAACAACAATTATTACTATTCTCGTGTAAAATGGCTTATTTCCTCCATAAGTTTCCCTAGAAAAGGCATTGAGGAGCACAGTATTTGGCAATTTCTTCTGCAAAAGAAGAAACAAAAAACAAAATAAAGATTAAAAAGGGAAAAACAAGGGCAAGAATTCATTTTTTTGGGGGGTGGGGAAAGAAACCAAAACATCTTGTTGGTTCAGGAGGAAGTCTTAGTGAGTCTTGACTTGTGTAGAGAGGTCTGCCCTGGCTTGTGTGAAGGAATCCTGAGGCCTTCCATTCATGATTCAGGAGATATTCATAATTCTGATTTGTCAAGGAAAACCCAAAGAAAATAAGAATAAAAAAGATAAAAATCTTGGGGCACCTCAAAGTCTATTGTATTTTTAATGTAAGCTTTCATAGGCAAGCCTACTTCTTGAGATATACAGGCGCATCTCAGTTTACAAATTTAATGCGTTATCTGGGACATTCTGTATTGCGAAAAATTTGCAAACCAAAACATGGTTTCCCATAGGAACACATGCACTGGGGCGGCGCTATAAACCTCCCAGGCACCATGCATCATGGGGAAACTTGCTTCATATTGCAAAAAAAAAAAATCGTAAACCAAGGCATTATTTTCAATGGATTTTCTTTCATAAACCAAAAATTACGTTAACCGAGGCATTCGTAAACTGAGGTACGCCTGTACGAGGTAAAATACAGAGTCTGACCACCTCTGACAAGTCCATTAGTTGCATGGAAGAGGGTTGTATAAAAGACTGAAAAGTGCAGATCCATAGATAGCCCAGATCCCTCCGATATAGATATAGACAGTACATCCGTGATATGTGGACAAATGACCATGTTAGTAGTTAAAGGCTGTACTGGAACCATCTGAAACTTTAGTGAATTCAGACCCCTCGTGCCCCTGTTCCCTGCCTCCCAGATGTCAGTAAGTCAATAATTTCAATCATTTGACTGGTTAAATATCAAAGCATATCTAAAATGTAATATTCTTAAAATTTAAAAGGTTTTCCTTCCTTTGGCTGAGAACCAGTACTAAACCTCAACTAAAAAAAGCCCACTGAAGCAGTGGGAGTGTGGTGAGTCCACACCTCTGTAAATTCCACTGATTCAATGGGCCTACTCCAGTTGCCACTTATTACTGGATTTCAGCCATTATGTCAATGTGTCTTATACTAATATATTCTGCAGTGGTTGTAGTAATGTGTTATATTGTGGCCCAGTGCATTTTGAAACCATTTTTTGAAAAAAGTTAAGCAGTGAAGAGTCCTTCCGCTAAAGACATAGATGGGGAAATATCTCCTCTGAAGGAAAAGTTGCAATCAAGAAAGCAGCATAAGAGGACTCTTACGCACTGCACAATAAAGCCAAAGCTTGCAAGGAACTGTTTGCAAAAATGTGAATTTCCTTGATGAAACCCTTTCAAGCTTATGCGTTTGCGGCCAAAAAAAACACTTTAGTTTTCAAGCTAACCGTTTGAAGCAAATTACAAAAAATTAAGGGATCATTCATCAGGGAAGAAATGCCACATTATTGAGTTATATTGGCTATACAACTTCAAGATCATACAACCAGAGAGAATTTGTTCATTTTCTCTGGCCCTATTACACATAGCACCTCCTAGACAGGTAAGGCTAGTGAAAAATCAAAAGAAAACATTATACTGTATCTAGACCACTACCTCAGGGAAATTGGGCTAGCTTTTTTGTTACTCTTTGGGGGACGGATGGAAACAATAGGGTTACACTGAGAATTTAATAGTTTGTTTGTTTGTTTGTTTTTCTTATTAGCCTCAGTGTGTACTGTAAATTCTGCCTTCTATTCTTATTTTATATATATATATATATATATATATATATATATATATATATATATATATATATATATATATATATATATATATATATATATATATATATATATATATATATATATATATATATATATATATATATATATATATATATATATATATATATATATATATATATATATATATATATATATATATATATATATATATATATATATATATATATATATATATATATATATATATATATATATATTTCAAGCACTCACAATGAGGATGGGCAACTGAAAAGTATTTTACATGAATACATTTTTTTTCCTTCCTCTTCAGAACAGTTCCATCCTTCCACTCTGCTTTGGCTATTTGTGTGCAGCTCTTACGTTATCTTCAGATAAAGGTTTTGAGAGCCAAATGGTCATGTAGAAGGAGAAAACTACAACTTCATTCCAGTTTCACAACCAGGATTGGCCCTGTGTATTTCCCCTTTCTTAGTACATCCAGGAAAGCAGTGATTGGAACTTTGCCATCAAGGGACACTCATTAAGCACTCTAAACCCCTTCAATTCTCAAGAGAAAACCTTATAATTAAGAAGTCACTTCACCTATCATCTTAAAACCATCTGCTTTCTTTCTAGGATAGATTCCTGGTCGATTCCTTTTGGTGATCACGACTGAAGATGGAAAAAGTGTTTTCTAAATATCTTTTCTGCTGAGCCTATAACACCTATAGAATGACTTTGTATCAGTCATTTTTTCCAGACTGACATACGTGAGAAAATTGTTAAGTAGACAGAACACAGTCCTGGGTTTCTTCTACCATATTTTTCCATGTATAAAATGACACTTTTTCCTAAAATCATTAGAGGAAAAATTGAGGGTCATTTTATACACGGAAGGAGGAGGAGGCAAAGGAGCAGCCACGCTTGGCCGCCTCTCGCTGCTGCCCATTGATTGCTGCCACCACCGCCGCCGGATCGCCTCCTCCAGTGCCACTTGCGGGCTCCCTTCGAACAGGGGACAAGATGGCAACTTGAGCTGGAGGTGAGCCCCAGCAAGTTGCACTGAAGGAGGTGATTGGGCAGCGGAGGCAGCAGGAGACAGAGGCGGAGGAGCAGCCACGCTGGGCCACGCCTTGTGGCTGCCCATTGACTGCTCCTCCGCCTCCAGCAAGGGACAAAATTAGGGGGTTGTCTTATACATTGGGGGTCGTATACACGGAAAAATACAGTAAATTAGTAAATTCTATATGGAGAAGGTTAACAAATGGCTGGTTGAAATGCCCAATGCAGATATCTTAAGTTAGCATTAGTTTGTCTTTCAATTAAGGAAGTGAGATTCATCACAGTGAAATACAACATTTATCCACCAAACTGACCAGCTAGATATCAAGGGATGTCTCTTCTCTTCTCTCCCCTCTCTTCCAAATATAGTTAAAGGATAGCTATATGACTGCTGTCATAGAGGTTGCTAAACTAACAAGGCTGGCACTTTGGAAGCATTGTATTGCTGACGGACGGTGTTTTGCCAATGCATTCAGAGCAGATCATACAAATGAGGTTTCAATGAGCAGACAGATCGACAGAAAGATTTGGAGGTGGGTGAAGCAGGATATGCTGAAACATGGCCCTTTGTTTGCAGGGTTTTGTTCTGGTTTTTGCAAAGTCTGCAAGATTCAAGAGATCGAGAATGAATGCATGGGCAGTGCTACATATCACAAGACCCAAATGATAATCTCACACTGTCTTTTCTGGAAAAAGAAAAATCACAGGGCACTAGTACTTGGATTTGTGTTTGTTTTGTAGGAAAGTTCATTGCAAATGTATAATTTTTTTATATAATATTTTATTTTAATTACAAGTATGCAAGAAGAAGATAGTTGGAGGCAGGACTGCCTCTCCCATGGGACAGAATTAGGCAAAAGCAGTGAGTAGCAATGGCAGTTCCCTGGATGTTCTTTCTCAAAACTTCCTGCTGCTGTTTCTCTCTGTTGGAGGACAGACCTGAGTGTGCCACAAAATTCTATTTGGTTGTTCTGTAATCCAGTCCAATCAGCTTCTTTGTAGGAATGGGAAACTCCATTTTGTCTTTCATGTCATGCAGAAAAATGTTTTGGGCAACCTCATAGGAAACCAGGAGTATGTACATTCCTTTTAGGCAACAAATCAGCTATCTTCCATCAGATTCCTCAAAAAAGACACCACCTCTTGTAAGATTCCTTTGGCTTGTAGATATAGCCCTATTCAATAATCATGTTCCTGAGTCTACTCCACATTAAAACGGTGGAGTTCTCTACTATCTTTTCTTTCCCTGGCTTTGTTGCCCTTGGAAAGAATGAATGTGGAGCCAATATCCAGTTCAGGATGATTTCCATGTGGGCGAGATCCTTGAATTTTCCAAGGTTTCAGTCCGCATGGGGAGCCTCCAGAGACTGGGACTCAGACTTGAGGTCATGGGCTTAACTCGAGTCTTGGTACCAAAGACTTGGACTTGGGATTTGAGTCCAAAGACTTACCAACATCTCTGGAGCTTTCCAAGGTGTTTCAACTACAGTTACCTACCTAAGACTCTGACTGGGCATCACTTCTCTTGGTCAGGAGAAGACAGACCTTTGGGAGTTACTTTTGAAAGGCAGCTGGTTGCAGTTAGAGTCCCAATGGTTCACTAAGCAGTTCACTACTGCTTTTATAGCTGCTGGGGTGAACTCTTTCGGATATCTGGATTTCAGTTCCGGGAATTCTGCAAGAAACAGCCCAGAAACTAAAATGGGCACACTTGTAGTCCCTGTCTCCAACTTTTAAGTGGTTACCTGCACTATTGGGTTCCTCCACATTTCTTCATATTAATCATAGAAAAGTGAAGTTGGAAGGGGCCTACAAGGCCATCAAGTCCAACCCCCTGCTCAATGCAGGAATGCAGTCAAAGCATATCTGCCAGGTGATTACGTTTTTCTTGAATGCCTCCAGTGTTGGAGCACTCACCAACTCCCAAAGTAACTGGTTCCACTGTCGTACTGCTCTAACAGTTAGCAAGTTTTTCCTGATATTCAACTGAAATCTGGCTTCAACTTGAGCCCATTGTTGCATGTCCTGCACTCTGGGATGATCAAGAACAGATCTTGCCCCTCCTCTGTATGGCAGCCTTTCAAATAATTGAAAACATATTTCATATAGTTGATTTGTAGAAACAGAAAGTTGGCACATTACTTTCTGGGAGGTCTAGTCTTTCTACCACTGGTGATATTATCCCTGTGAACCTGCAGCCATAATGTAAACTAATTGTACCTTTAGTGTTGGGGAAAAATAATTAAAAATAGAAGTTAATCTGTTTCTAGAGATGGGCAGAAATCAGAAAAAAATGGTGATTCATTTTGATTCATGATTCGTCACTAAGATTCATTGATTCATATTCATCAGGGGTATTGATTTGTATGAATACTAATCAATGAATTAGCAATTCTTGAAGAAATTTGGGGATTCATTTTTTAATTTGTGCCCATCTCTATCTGTAACTAGTTATTTCATGCTTTTTGGACTGGCCACATATTCACATATACCTTGCCTAAGCCTCCTCCTTAACTGGAATAAGTTCTGTTACCTCTCTTAAACTCTGATGGAATTCTAATTTCAACCATTCCAAGTATTGTCTTAAATTATTTAAAAACACTAGCATAATTTCTTTGTCAAATTCAAGATTTGGATAAGGTATTGTTTTAAGATGAAGCAGTAGCAATAAGCCTATTTATGGTAACCAGACAGAAAACTCACAACACTTTTAATAGCTTAATTTAAATTTTCCAGAATATATCTTGACACCAGACTATTAAATACCACCTTCATGCCGGTGTTGTTCAAGATTAACTCACTGGTAAGTTGAATGATCATATCCCACATGCGTGACAACTCCTTAGAAGTAGGCATACTATTCTTAGCCTAAAGAGTTAATATAATGAAAAACAATTCTATTTAAACACAGCTACACAAAGGACTGCATGCCTTTAACATCTGTGAGGAAAAGGGGTTATCAGTACATGTGGGCTTCTCTATGCAAGCCTGCTGAAATTATTTTTTCTTCACTATTGTTAGTGCTAATTGCATCTTAGCTAGCATTCAAAAGAGCCCTTTCTATACATATAGCCAACACATTAACATGAGGTGGCTTGACTAAAAAAAACAGATCCTTAACTTTGCAGAGCCCGAGGAAGGCTCCTAAGAAGGGAACCTCATGGAAGCCATTAGTTCATAGCATTATTGTAAGTCAGAAGTGTCTTCATGGCACATGAGAACAGCAACAGGCCAACAAATCAAGAGGGCAGAGGTAAAAACATCCCCTCTTATCCTAATACCCCTTTGCCTTGGGCTTCATTACCTTGATGTCTGCACTTTCAGTTGACAATAGAGGGAGAACTAAGATGCATTTCCATATTTTCACCAACCCCAAACATACATGATTTTGAAGTGTTCATGTGTATCCAGCTGTATGTGCACAAGTTTCCTCTGTAAATATTTTGCTAAATGCACAAACATCCAGCAGTGCAGCCAGAGAATGTGTAAACCCTCAGAAGGAGCCTGAGGGACATGGACAAGGGGCAGAGGGAATCCAGAATTTGGGGTATGTTGGCACTGAAGCCTGCTAGAGTGGAGACAAGAAGTATGTTCCTCTCTCTGACATGGCACAACATCTTAAATTATAATTCTGAAGCCAGTTCAGCATGATGAAAATGTTTCTTGCCTCTCTGGAATAGGTTCTATCCCCCAACATCAAAGGTCCCAAAATTATGCTGACTACCGTTCCCATAATTCTCAGACAATTCTGTTAACGGTCAAGGATGATAGGAGCTGTAATCCAACATATGGAAACAATAGGTTGGGAAATGGGGATTATTTAGGAGACTTGTGGATTTAAAAATATAAATAAAAACAAAGCAGCTGTTCCCCTTAACTTCTCAAGTTCTAGTCAAACATTCTCTGAAGAAAACATTCAGCCCCATCTTCTGTTCTTCTGCATATTGAAACCAACTAGAAGACATTTTTCACCATCAGAAAGGAGAGGAGACTACCAGTATATTAGCATAACTCAGCAGCACCCTTTGAATCAGAGAATAGCTATTCATTTCCAAGTCCTTCCCATGTGATTTTGAAGATATTCCTAGTGAGAGACCTCTCTCCATACCCTACCTTAAGTAGAACACTACTTCTTTTCACATCTCACCAACCAAAGACTGGAGATGCATACATTGTGGGCAGAGGACACAAACTGTTAGAGGTCATCAGTACTTCAAAATACATAATCAAGATAAATATGACCTTAAACAGGAGAAACAAAATGTGAACCATCTACCTATTTTGTTGTTGTTATGTACTGTCACATCATCTCTGACTTATGAATGAGTGATCTCCAAAATGTCCTCAACAGGAAATCTACCTATTATACTCAGGGTTAAACAATGAATTGATACAGCTGTTAAGTTGCTTATTTATGCTAGAACATTCACATCTTTCCTTTCCTTTCCTTTCCTTTTGATAGGCTGTCTTCTTGCACAGCTACATGGCAAGCAGGTGTACAACATGGAGCTCTCCTGGTTGCCAGTGTAGCAGGGCAAGTCAGAAGCAGCTGATGGTTTGGCTTGGACACCTGGCTTGGTTTCAATCTTTGTTTGACTTGGGCTTTTGGCCTGGCTTGGATCTTTACACAAAACATGATTGTTGCCAGTGTGGGAACTCTACCAAAAGAGCCTGAATATTCCTTTCCATCATTACCAGTGAGGGGAAGAATGCTGCATTTGCTTGTCTTTGGTCAGGCAAGCAAGGATTTCTATTCCTCACCTGAAGAAGAGTTTGGAAATTTACCAACTAATCACATAAAAGGAATAAAGTTACCCATTGCTACGTTACAGCTGTAGTGTAATTTGGTTAAGCTGTAGCTTTTGCAAAAGGGCATCAAATACAAGTAACTAATTTATTTGTAACTATTTGCTTCATCATGAAAAGACAAGACTCCCTGGAAAAGACAATAATGCTTGGAATAATTGAACACAGCAGGAAAAAAAGAATGACTAAATATGAGATGGATTGACTTCATAAAGGAAGCCACAGCCTTGAGTTTACAAAGCTGACTAGGATTGTTGGAGACAGGATATTTTTGAAGTCGCACATAGGGTCACCATAAGTCAAAGCCACCTTGATTGGCGTGTAACAACAAATTTGCTTCTAGAATCAGTGTGCAGGTTCATATGGGTCATATAATTTATATATCAGAGGGTTTATGCCTAAGGCACTATTAGTCTTATTCGTTGGTTTGGACCTTGAGAGATATATCTAGACTAGAGATAGGGGTATTTGCATTCATATACGAATATGACTATCCCCCCACAGGTGGTGATAACGAGGGTCCGGCCCCATGGGACCAGACCGACCTTTCACAGTTTTGCCGCTGCCGAAAGCTCCATGGAGGCTTCCTATCTCTCCGTTGCTCGTGGATGGATTAGCCACTCCTGGCAGAAGGCGGGATGATGAGCCTCTCTGCCAGGTCACAGAGTGGCTAATCCATCACGAGCAACGAAGAGATAGGAAGGCACCGTGGAGCTCGCGGCAGTGACGGAATCGTGAGTGGTTGGTCTGGCCCCAGGGGGCTGGACCCTCATTATCTGCACCTGTGGGGGGATATTCGTATTCGTATACGAATACCCCAAACTCTAATCTAGACTAAAGATGGGGATGAACTGCCAAAATGGTGGTTTGTCCTGGTTTGTGGTCCATCAAGGTTGATGAACCACAAGCCACAAATTTTCTGCCCGTGAACTGACGAACCACGAATTGGTTCATCAGTTTGTCGGGGTGGGGGGTTGACAGCTTGAGTCTGTCATAAAAAAAATTGTTGAGCTCCCCTATCCCCACAGCCTGCCCCCTTGCCCTCTTCCCACTGCCCCCGTTACCTCCATACCACTGTCCATACCCGCTGGCTGCACCGCCTGTGCTGCCACCATGCCGCTGCCACCACCCCGATACTGCAGCCTTCACTGCCATCCACTGCAGCCTGCACCATGGTGGCCTCTGCCACTGCCATCCACTGCCACCCACCACCCCCGCCATTCACTGCCGCCCACTGTGGCAGCCTCCACCCCCACGTCCTGCTGTAAAGGAAACCGGCTGCAGCTTCCCCATCCTTGCAAGGCCCAAAGCTGCTCTTTGCTAAGCTGGAGGTTGAGGCCAGAGGGTGGAGGCCACGGTGGTGCAGCGGCAGTGGCAGTGGTGGCAGTGGCCAAAGTAGGGAGGAGAAGGGGCAGGCTGTGGGAGGGCTGTCTTCCTATGGGCCCACTAATCAGCTGTTCGGTGGGCCCATAGGCAGAGTGGGAAGGTTATAAGTAGAGAGGGAAGGCTATAAAATGGAGACATATTTGTCCTTTCATATTCGTCGGGGGTCTCTGGAATTGACGAATATGAAGGGACAAATTTTAAACGAATCAGTGATTTTTTTAACAAATATCGCAATTCATTTTTTAATTCGTCCCCATGTCTAATCTAGACACATACATAGATATCTAGATAGATACCTATGTATCTAGGTATAGAGACTTCAATTAGATTTCACAGGATAGAAGGAATATTATAAAGGAACATTATAAACATTGTTTTATTGTCTGCAAGGTACTCATTAGGTTTTCTCATAAAGAGCTTAGAGGGTAGAAAATCATGCTTAAATAGCTATTGATACTGACACCATTGTTTACAACAAAAGGCCAGAAATGTGCCAAGGACAAATCCAGACTCAAATTTGGTGTAATGTGTTACACACAAGGCTGCATTCTCATTCATATGGCCCGTCAAGATTGCAGATATAAATGGCACTATATATCTATTTTTATTTGACAATGATATCAAGTGTATTCTCTGTCCACAAACCAGAGAGAAGAACTTCTTTATTCAGAATAAAGCAGAAGAAAGAAACCAGGCAGTATAAATTTCCATAAATCTAAATTGGATGATGATTGGTACAATTAATAAACCAAAACAAGGGTTGTATTTGTATAAGAATAAAAATGTGATTTTACTGTTGATTTAGCATTGTTTTATGCTCTTTTAACATTTTGATTTCATATGCAGTCTTGGAGGGATTTCCTTCAAAGGTCAGTCCATAAATCATTTAAATAACTATTCAATAAAATAAGCAACATTTACAACACAGTCCTATCTAAAATTACAACAAAGTAACTCTTATTATATTCAATGGAGATTATTCCCCAAATATATGTTCTTAGGATTGCAGTCTCTGGCCAGAATCCTATTAGGGGATTTAATGGCCAGAATCCTTTTGCAGATTTATGGCAGCATAAGTGTAATTGCATGTATTGCAGTAGTGAACAACTGCTTGTATTGCTGATCACATATTAAGTTGCATGGCTGGTACACAACCAGAAATGCAAGCAGCATCTTCTAATTAGTAGCAACTTGCTGCTCTGACCTACACAGTTGAACTTATAGACCAGAATCCTATTGAGAATAAGTTCTCAATAGGATTCTGGTCTATATTGATTTATCTGTGAGTAAACCCCAGTTTCTTGGGAGGAAAGCGATGACAAACCTAGACAGCATCTTAAAAAGCAGAGACATCACCTTGCCGACAAAGGTCCGCATAGTCAAAGCTATGGTTTTTCCAGTAGCAATGTATGGAAGTGAGAGCTGGACCATGAAGAAGGCTGACCGCCGAAGAATTGATGCTTTTGAATTGTGGTGCTGGAGGAGACTCTTGAGAGTCCCCTGGACTGCAAGGAGAACAAGCCTATCCATTCTAAAAGAAATCAACCCTGAGTGCTCACTGGAAGGACAGATCCTGAAGCTGAGGCTCCAATACTTTGGCCATCTCATGAGAAGAGAAGAATCCCTGGAAAAGACCCTGATGTTGGGAAAGTGTGAAGGCAAGAGGAGAAGGGGACGACAGAGGACAAGATGGTTGGACAGTGTCACCGAAGCTACCAACATGAATTTGACCAAGCTCCGGGAGGCAGTGGAAGACAGGAGGGCCTGGCGTGCTCTGGTCCATGGGGTCACGAAGAGTCGGACATGACTTAACGACTAAACAACAACAAACCCCAGTGGGTTTTCTCACCAGAAAGTTAGGCTGATTATAATGGCACTTGATTACATGAATCAGTCATAAGGCATTCATTTGACCATTCAATTAAAAAATTTAAAACTTTTAACTAGATGGGCATTTCAGATGTTTTGGACTACAGATCCCATAATTCTCCTTTCTGAGAGTCCGACTTTTGGAACCCAGACTTTACAGACACCTAAATTGTACTCACCTGGAGAGAAATCCTAGTCAACAAGCCTCATGCTTTAAATAGGCACAACGTCCTGTTTGAAAAGGAAGCTACTTCAATGCTTCCTGGAAAGCTTACTTTTCAAAGAGGAAACTAGACCTATTCCAGGCATGTAGCTTGCCAGCTGGGACTTTTCTACAGGTGAGTACAATTTATGTATCTCTAAGATCTGGGTCTTACAGGTGGGACTCCCAGAAAGGAGAATTATGGGATTTGTAGTCCAAAAATCCAAAATGCACACCTCTGTCTTTAATCCACTGGAGCTGTGCCATTGATTTATCAAGTAGCAGATTTTTTAAAGAAAATAAAATCAGTAGAAGCCTGTTTTCCTGGCACTTGAGGCAGAAACAGCTGCACTGGTGCTGCTGCCTATCTTTGTAGGTTTGCCTCATTCTTCTCTGTTCACTAGGCCTCCTTGACACCCTGCAATTAAGACCTGCAAGCCTATATGATAAGTCTGCATCAAGACACTCCAGAGAAAGTGGCTGAGGACAGACAACATTGCCAGCAGCAACGGTAGGGAGGAAGAGGAATAAGGAAACTAAGAGGTGCCAATGTCATAGCAGGAAAGAAAGAGGAACGAGAAAACGAGGCCTGCCTTGAAAAACCTGGTGTCAAACACTCAAAGAGGATCTCAAAACTATTAATGTTTCTTGGGACGATGCCAAAAATGTTGCAAAGGATTGAGTTTGTTGGAGAAGAATTGTGCTCTGCACAGGACCTAATGGTGATGATGATGATGCCATGGTGTGTCAGTGAGAGATGCAAGCAAGCAGGTACCAAAGGATTGAGAAATGGAGGGAGATGGATGACACCTCACATGGTAGCAAGGTGAGGCAGGGAGCTTGGAAGGGAGACAAGGCGGCAGATGCTGGCCCCTTCCTGTCACTCAGGTCAGGGTGCATGACTCACCCTTCCTAAAGAGAAGACCAACCCTATTAAAAAGAATTGATTATCTTTGATATAACTGCTTGTTAAAGAGAAGCAGCATCACCACCACCATCTTCATTTATAACGTAGAAATTACATACCAGAATCCCACCACCATTGTTCTGGGACCGGATTTACTGTCCTCCTCCTACACACATGCATACACTCTCTGGACTGTACAAGGACAAATGGGAGCAGGCAGGGGCTGGTGGATGCATGCTTGTTCTGGACACAGCACTTTAAGAAGGATGCCAACAAACTGGAACAAGTTCAGAGGAGGGCAACAAGGATGATCAGGTTACTGAAAACCAAGCCCTATGAGGAAAGACTGAAAGAACTGGGCATGTTTATCCATAAGAAAAGGAGATGTGAGGGGAATTATGATAGAACTTTTCAAATATTTGAAAGATAGTGAAACAGAGGAGGGGCAGGATCTGTTCTCAATCATCCCAGAGTGCAGAACACATAACAACGGGCTCAAGCTACAGGAAGCCAGACTTCGTTTGAATATGAAGAAAAACCTCCTAACTGTTAGAGTAGTATAACAATGGAACCAATTGCACTCCAGTTCTGGAGACATTCAAGAGAAAATTGGACAACCTCCTGTCAGATCTGGTTTAATCTGGATTCCTGCATTGAGCAGGCGGTTGGACTTGATGACCTTACAGGCCCCTTCCAACTCAATTATTCTATAATTCAATAATTTTATTATCTATAGACACTTAATATCATATAACTAGTAACAGATTTTAAAAATATAGTTTCATCTAATAAATGTGCATGTTTCCAAGAATGTGAGGAAGACACTGGAAACTGTACCACTATGGCTGGGCCTCATGCCACTTTGCTAATAGCTATAGGAAGGAACTACAGAATTATTGCATCTTATATATGTTCTATTATTGCATATATTATAGATATAATTACACTCCACATGGAGTGAGCATTTGATATTAATTAAAACCACATGTAGGCAGAATGGATATTAGAAGAGTTCCCTTTTTATCTATCCTTATATTTTTATGGCATCATAATCCACATGTAGATTTTAGATGTAAGCACATCTGAGCATTCAAATTTCCAACAAATCTGTGTATTTCAAAACATTTTCCACCTCTATGTTTTCCTTACTTGATATATAAAGGAAATCATTAATTTGGCCAAACTATTTAAAAATAAAATAAATTCTCTGAAAGAGAGATGGGGAGAGAGTGTATATGTCGTGCTCATGTTAACCCAGACCCTGCAAATGTCAGGCTCAGTTGAAAGCCATATTTTGTTTTGCTTTGTTTTAAAATGTTTTCACCTGCATCAGTCTTCAGTTCTTGGGATTTGCACTTACATGCGAAACAGAACACTGTGTGCTTTGCCACATTCCTTTTTTTTTTTTTCCTCCACAGAGGTAATAAAAAGAGACAGCTCCCTGACTAAAAAGCAAGCTGACAGCCACAGTACAGTCCCCTGCTATGAAATGTCTGTTTAAATAAAATACCATTTGTTGGTTTTATTTTTCACCTGGAACTGGGCTCTTTGTTTCATTAGGTGGAAGATGAAGCTTCAGGAAAAAAAAATGTTTGGGGGGAGGATCGCCGGAGGCATTTTGGCGAGCGTACGAACGAACGAAGCAAGTTGGCACAGCGATTGAAGGACTTTTGCTACTGATTCCCAAAGGGTCGGATGTGCTAACAAGACGACAAGTGAAATTCTGCTGACAGACTGAGGGGAAACGAACTGCTTTTGGTACTCCCCAGTGGTTCCCTGGTTAATTTGGAGATGATGCTACTATTCTCCTGAGCAGCCACATTTAACTTTCCTTTGCTGCCAATGTGGTTTGCTGGGAAAAGTTTGATAATGAGGGAAGGTAAGCACGAATCCGAGAAACTTGTCAGGAAGGGAGATGTTTTAAACTTGGCAGTTACCTTGGTGACAAAAGAACTCAGACCAACACTCTTGCAAGTAAGAACATTCTCTGTGCAAGCACAAAAACTCACTACGGAAAGGAGGGAGGGGAAGAAAACAGTTTCCCAGTGTCTTCGTATATTTTGAACTTGGAGACAGAAACAGAGATATAGAATTCCCTTTAGTTCTGAGACCAAAATTTCCCAAAGGAAAATAGGAAGTTGGCATATCTAGAGCCAGGGCATTGGTCCATCTACCCCAGTAACGTCAATAATGTCTAGCGGCAGCTCTCCAGGATTTTGGGCTAGAATTCCTGCAGCAGGATCTGGAGATGCTGAGGACTGAACTTGCTATATTACCTGTGCAAAGTCTGTGCTTCGCCACTAAGGCTGTTGTTATGTTATGTGGCATCATGTCCAATCTGACTTAGAGTGACCCGAATAGGGCTTTCAAGGTATGCGAGATATCTAAGGAATGAATGGTTTAACCTTGCCCTCACCCCAGTGAGTTTCTGTGGATAACTGAGGATTCAAACCCAGGTCTCCCAAGTCCTCGTCTGTCACTCTGTCCACTACACCACACTGGATATCTTGACTTACAACTGAGATACAGTCCCCTCTAAACTTGCAAACAAGTCACGGCTTTGTAACATAGCTATCTCCTGGACCCTGCCATGTGGAACTGATTCTAGGTTTTGGGAAGACCTCAGGAAACATGCTATCCATGGGACTTTATCCCTCCTGCATCCCCGCTTTAAGTAGTGGCTAGTGTTTCTTTAGCTCTACTTGCTTGTGCTTTCTTTCTGGGCCACAGCAGGCTATGAGTTGGCAAAACCCTGAACAGTCACAACACTGGGTCTTCTGCTGAGGCAAGGGCTTTAGTGCATATCTTGTCACCATCAAAGAAATTTCCTTACACCAAGAAGGAAACTTCTGGATTCTTGCAGTTTTATGCTGGCTTAATCTATGGCCAACAAGCATTCACCTTCCTTCACCTCACCGACTTATTCACCTTTGGAGCCATCTGACCTATTATACCTAGGTATGTAAAACTTCATTTATGTTGTTCTCAGTAATGAGAATGAATACTTTCAAAAGATTTGTCCTCTCTATGCAGGGTCACAAGTTTCTGTGCATTTTTCACATTGGGGTTCTTTATTCTTGCAAAATATTTTGTGTGTGTGTGTGTGCAAAAAAAAAAGATTCTATTTTGCTCTAAAATGTTGCATTGTGTGCAAAATATGTACAAAGTTTTTACAAGTTTTTGTGCAAATGTTTTTTTTAAATAATAATAATAAACCCCATTCCTAATCCTGCTGCTGACAAGATAGCTGTCCTAGCCTTGTTCCAGAGCAAAAAAAAAAAAAAAAAAAAAGTTAACTATCATTGAAATTTTTCAAGACACCCTTTTCTATCTTGGACAAGAAAATTTGTGAGTATCCATTACCTCCTTAATTATCCAGCACCCAACTTAAATTTCCCATCAAATGTACATTTGGCTGGTTTCCACACTGACTCTCAGCCAGCTGACAGAGTGATTGCAGCAGACAATCTGGCACAGATACAGAATGAACCAAGATGGTTCATGAACCATCCTGTGAGAAATTCTACTGACACAGGAGGGAGATCTTAGTATTCTCAAGCAATTCATTAAAATTCAAGTTTAGCCAGTGAAAGGAAGTGCATGAAAAGATTTTCCCCTTTCCTTTGCTAATTACTTGGCCAATCATTTTGCCCTTCCACCTTTCCATTTCCTGCTCCTTGCTCTTGTTCCTTTCCAAGCGCAAGCTGATACCATCATGGCTATTTTGACTTTTGGGTGCAGCAGCTCAAAACAATAACATTGCATTGCATCCAAATCAGATTAGATTTTTCAACCAATAAGCTTTTCTCCTTCTTGTTCTTACTTTTCTCATTTATTTTACCTTGAATGATCAGCTGTAACAAATTGTATTTTTCACTTCTGATTCTGTGATTACAGTATTCTAGCTTTTTGCATTTTGTGTAGGTACAAATCAAATCATCCCAATTTGGACCAATTTAGATGAGAACTAGATTGAAGCAGGATGGCTAGATTCTGTTCTGGGTGTAGTGAAAGAATCTGGGCTACTTCTGGCTGATCTAGAGATCTGGCATTTCTCCACTGGGGCTCCCACAGTGTAGTATGACAGAATGAGTGTTTATGGACATCTAAAGCAACATCGAATAAATAACATCTAAGGCAAAAATCTCATCACCGCTTTCCAATGGCAGTGCTTCGGATCAGTGAGTATGTGAGATGATTAAAGTTACTCATGTAGTGCTTCCTCATCCTTTTTCCAAGCTTAGCAGTGTGAGAACTCTTGAGAATTCAGAGAGAACTCTGAGAACACGGGTAAGTTGGCTTAATCTAAGTTGTCTTTCTGTCTTTTGCTTTTTCTAAAGAAGCAGCTCTGTTAGCTCTATCCTTTCAAGTTGCATCTGTAATTTCCCACATCCATTCTATGCTTCATTCATCTTCTATATTCATCCAGTGTTCCCAGGCTGTGTTTACCAACTTCATTCCAATTTAACATGGAGAAATTATAAAATTAATTCAAAATCTGATCTATGTACAGTTGGGCCGCAGCCATAATTGTATTTGTTCTCAACTCTCTCCCAACTTTACAGGTGCTACTTACAGGAGATAACAAATTAAACATAAGGCCAGACCCACCAATAGACAGAGTTAAGCAGTTTCTTCAAGCAGCAGGTCAACAGTGTCATTAAAAAGATGCATAGAATGATTTATTAATTATTATTAATATTATTATCTGTCTATTGGTAGGCATGATGAGTGGGATTTTCTGACTCATGCCAAAATAACTTGGTGGGCATGAGAAACTAGGTATGCAGTAACAAACAGCTGTATAAAGACAACAGACCAACAGAATTTAGTGTACCAAATGTCAAACCTGGAATGGCAATCCCATTGCTATCCTTTTTAGGTAGCAAAATGTCACATAGTAGCCCTACATGAAACAAATCAGCAGGCAAGATAGCAAATATGCACATCCACTATTTTTTTTTGTATGCCCGGGAAGCATATAAATCACTGCTAGCTGATATGAGGGCCATTCTGCCTTAGATCTTCTCCCATCCACCCTCCCTGGGTGGTTGTATGGTAATTGGTTTGATTGGTTTAATTGGATTTATGTGCCTTAATTCAGTTAGTAGAATTTTGCCACAACTTTGGTCGGGTGCAGCTTGAAGCATAAGAACAGATTCCAGTTTGGGGACTGTTGCATGTTTCCCTGGTGCTACAGACAGGGCACTCAATAGTTTTTGCTAGAGATGGGAATGAACCACTGGTTTGGCAATCCATGCCAGTTCGTCCTTCAGATGAACAGGTGTTCGGGGATTCCCAGCCCCACCTCCTCTGGCAGGCACCCACTGAGAGGCAGTGTCCAGAGGAGGTGGGGCTGGGAACCACTGAACACCTGCAATTTGTGCCCATCTCTTGTTTATGCCTGTGTAGCTAACTCCATCCATCATGTTCACCGATCCTGAAGCTGAGGCTCCAATACTTTGGCCATCTCATGAGAAGAGAAGACTCCCTGGAAAAGACCCTGATGTTGGGAAAGTGTGAGGGCAAGAGGAGAAGGGGACGACAGAGGACGAGATGGTTGGACAGTGTCATTGAAGCGATCAACATGAATTTGACCCAACTCCCGGAGGCAGTGGAAGACAGGAGGGCCTGGCGTGCTCTGGTCCATGGGGTCACAAAGAGTCGGACACGACTTAACGATTAAACAACAAGCTAACTCCAAGTTTGTCACAATGGTTGGGATCAGTTTCCAGTCAGGGTGGCTAATGCAGGATCTGTCCTCTATGCTAACACAAGGTGCTGTTAGCAGCTTTCATTGATAAAGGTGTGACCAGTTTTAGTTCCAATCAAGAAGTGCATGTGTGGTTATTTTAGTTCCCATTCTCTAGGAGCCATCCATCATGTTCACCGATGTCTTGTTTTTGTCTTGCTTTCAGTTTGGACCTGGGGATTCTCACAGGGCTTGAAACCTATCATCTAGGTTTCCTGTTATATCTTTATACCCTACATCAATGAGAATAAATAATTTATGGAGCATTCTTCACACCTCTAACAATGCAACATCTGGGTGTTCTGTCTTTCCCATCAAAGTGATGCCACCACCTCCAGAAACTCTTTGCTGTTCTTCCAGTCAACAGCTAGATATCAACTCAACCAATCTGAACAACTCCACTGAAACTGGAAGAATACTCAAGACAGAGTCCTTCAGCCCCTCACCAGTTTATACTAAAGCAGACCACTAGGGTCTATACATCTGTTTTAATCACAATGACACTCAATTTATACCTGCTGTTTTATTAGTTCTTGTTCAAACTGCATGTTTTGTTTTGTTTACAACTTTGGTATGTTTTACAGCTAAGCAAACGAGTATATTCTGCTTTCCAAAACTGATTTGTGACTCATGCATCCAGTTTTTCTGTTCTGGTGTAACATCATCAAGGGAAGTAATATATCTTTCCTGTAGTGAGCTATGTGAGCTGTTCTTCCATTAATGACGTGCACATCTATAAAATCTAGACTGGTGAGTGCCATTCTTCCTTATTTCCATATCCAGCCTATGCCCAGGTCTCTCTAGTTGTTGTTTCTGCTGTTGCTGCTGTTGTTATATAGGATAAGAGCTGTCTCTTTCTTTGCTCATCATTTCCAGTACACTTGTTTGTGCACATTTTAGATTATCCACATTGATTGAAAACAAAACCCCCACCCCTTCAGTAAAGCATCTTTAAATAGTATATCGGCTCTCTCTGGAACATGTACACATTTTTTTCTAGGCATACTTTGCAAATTGCAAGCGCTCTTTCTGGAAAAGGCTGCAGCTGTCTTTCAACCCAAGGATTCTGCAGTGTAAATTTCATCTCCCCTGTGGACATCCAACAGAGTGCAGGGCACGACAAGCTGTCGAATCTTGGACTGAAGTTGGATTCCTCGCACATCCCTGATGCCCAGCTGCTACACATCCACAGAGAGAGAAAAAAATAAACTGAGAGTGTTTCCTCTCTCCCTCCCTCCTCCCCTCGCCAAAAAACCCCACTAGAATTCAGGGTCAACAACTGTAGTTGGGAGCAGCTGTTTCAAGCCAAACAAAAGGCAGAGCCTTCTTTGCATGATGTATAATTAGCTAATGGACTTCATTGCATGGACATAAAATGTTGTGATCTCTGCTAGTGTAGCCAGCTTTGCAAATGGACTCAGCATAGAGGATAGGCCTACCGAGGGCTATTATTTATGACAGTTAAAAACAGAATGTGCAGAATGTATCTACAGTCAGCATTCCTCCAGCTAGCAGGTATTAACACGGAGGGATCATAGGTCTGTCGGAGATCATGTTTTACATTAGGGATGGAAGAATTTGCACATTCCACTGTCTCCTGTATACATTAACAGAAAGATGAAATGTATTTTCCATCCTGTGGCTAAAACTCTGCTGCTCAGACTAGGGCATCACACTAGAGGAGGCCCATTGAATCAGTGGTGATTGAGGGAGTCGATTCCTTCATCAGTTTTATTGAGTCAAATGGACTTCCTCTAGATGCAACTTACTACTCTGAAGTAAGTTACAACTAGAGGAGGTCCATTTGACTCAATAAAACTGATGGAGGAGTTACAGTCATGGCCAAAAATACTGGCAGCCTTGCAATTCTGTCAGAAAATGCAACCCTTCTCTCAGAAAATTGTTGCAGTTGCAAATGTTTTGGTACTCACATGTTCATTTCTTTGGTTTGCATTGGAACAACACACACAAAAAAACAGAGAAGATAAGTCAAATCTGCTACAATCCCACACAGAAACCCAAAAATGCACTGGCCAAAATTTTTGGTACCCTTAACTTAATATTTGGTAGCACCCCCTTTGGAAAAAAAATGACTGAAATCAATCGCTTCCTGCAACCATGAATGAGTTTCTTACACCTCTCTACTGGAATTTTGGACCACTCTTCTTTTGCAAACTGCTCCAGGGCCTTCAGATTTGAAGGATGCCTTCTCCCAACTGCTGTTTTGAGATCTCTCCACAGGTGTTCTATGGGATTCAGATCTGGACTCATTGCTGGCTATTTCAGAACTCTCCAGCGCTTTGTTTGTAACCATTTCTGAATGTTTTTTGAAGTGTGTTTCGGGTCATTGTCCTCCTGGAAGACCCATGACCTCTGGTGGAGATGCAGCTTTCTGACACTGGCCACTATGTTGTGCCCCAAAATTATTTGGTAATCATCAGATTTCATGATACCATTCACACAGTCAAGGCATCCAGTGCCAGAAGCAGCAAAGCAACCCCAAAACATCTTTGAACCTCCACCATGTTTGACTGTAGGGACTGTGTTCTTTTCTTTGAATGCCTCATTTCTTTTTTTTGTAAACAGTGTCATGATGTCCTTGACCAAAAAGCTCTACTTTTGTCTCATCTGTCCACAGTACGTTTTCCCAGAAGGATTGTGGTTTTTTCACATACGTTTTGGCATACTCCAGTCTTGCTTTTTTATGCCTTTGTGTCAGCAGTGGTGTCCTCCTGGGTCTCCTACCATAGCATCCCTTTTCATTCAGAAGGCGACGGATAGTGCGAGCTGACACTGTTGTACCCTGTGTCTGTAGATCAGCTTGAATTTGTTGGGAAGTTAATCTGGGTTCTGTATCCACCATTTGAACAACCCTTCGTTGTGGTGACGTGGTGGCGCTGCGGGTTAAACCGCAGAAGCCTCTGTGCTGTAAGGTCTATAGATCTGCAGCTGTAAGATCGAATCCACGTGACGGAGTGAGTGCCCGTCGCTTGTCCCAGCTCCCGCCAACCTAGCGGTTCGAAAGCATGCAAATGCGAGTAGATAAATAGGGACCACCTCGGTGGGAAGGTAACGGCGTTCCGTGTCTAAGTCACACTGGCCATGTGACCATGGAAGATTGTCTTCGGACAAATGCTGGCTCTATGGCTTGGAAACGGGGATGAGCACCGCCCCCTAGAGTCGAACACGACTGGACAAATTTACCTTTACCTTTACCTTCATTGTAATTTTTCAGTAATTTTGCTCTTCCGTCCACATCCAGGGAGGTTAGCTACAGTGCCATGGGCTGTAAATCTCTTGATGATATTGCGCACAGTGGACACAGGAACATTAAGATCTCTGGAGATGGACTTATATCCTTGAGATTGTCAATGTTTTTCCACAATTTTTTCTCTCAAATCCACAGACAACTCTTTTACACTTCATTCTTTTCTCCATGCTCAGTGTCACGCACAATACAAAGGTTGAGTCAACTTTTCTCCATCTTAACTGGTTGCAAGTGTGATTACTATATTGCCCACACCTCTTACTTGCGACAGGTGTGTCTAAATACAAATTAAAGGAGCATCACATGCTTGAAAAGCAATTATTTCTTACAAGTTAGACAGGGTGCCAATAATTTTGGCCAGTGCATTTTTGGGTGTCTGTGTGGGATTGTATCAGATTTGACTTTTCTTCTCTGTGTTTTTGTGTTGTTCCAACGCAAACCAAAGAAATGAACACGTGAGTACCAAAACATTTGCAACTGCAACAATTTTCTGAGAGATGGGTTGCATTTTCTGACAGAATTGCAAGGGTGCCAATATTTTTGGCCATGACTGTATGTCATCGATTCAATGGGACAACTCTGCAGCTATGTACTATGCTAAGCAACAGGATTTCAGCCAATGTATCAAGAAATCTGCAATTTTTCCCTATGTTCTTCTAAAACAAAATGAACCAAAACAATGGAATGTGTATCCGCTTTCAGCAGGCACAGCTATTTCTAGCACAGCAAAAGACAAAGAATGCCTGGCTGCTGAAGATGACAAGTCCAACAGCAAGAAAAAAGGTGGAAATCCTGGATAAATGCACAAAGATTTGACTCCGGAGCAGCCTTAGGGTGCCAGCATATAGGGCGACCCTGGTCCAGCTATGTCCAGATCCACACTTTTAAAAGGTGATCATTCACAGCTACAAGGTATCTTAAACTCTTTCAGCTTTGATTTCTCTCATTATCTAATTGCTCTTCTTCTTGATTTCATATCCTTTTCTTTCTAGTTATAAAACACTGCCTTTGTAAATTCTGTTATCAAAATAATGGGCCAAATGATAACCTCAGCCATCTCGAGCACTAGTGAAGAGGATCCCATTTTTAGTCTTTTGAATCTCTATTTAATAAGAATTGTGTAGAAGATGACGGGAAAGATTTCTGCCTGCTTAAGGACCTGGAAAACTGCTGATGAGGAGAGTGGACACAATTAGAACTAATGGAAAGGGCAGTCTAGCCTAGTGTTAAGGCAACTTCCCATGTCACCTGGAGATATTTCTTGCTGATATTCTACGTGCAGCCAGAAGATAAAGGGCCTTCTTGTGCTTGTACCACCACTTGTACTGAATTGGTCCATATAAACAAATAATAAACCAATAAAAAAAAAGCCATTGGCTCTTAAATGCCCATTCAGTACCAAACCACCCTCAGCTAATGTGCATTGCAACAATGATATCTTGCAAAAATACAGTGTTCTGGGGGTGGGGGACAATATTTTTTCCAGCTGCTGTGAGATTAGCCTGAAGGGGATTTTTAGTGGGGGGGGGGGAGTGTTTGGGGATTTTTTATGTGTGTGCATGTGGGTCTGGTCTCTGGGTGTCTGTGTGAATTTCGTTGTATGTGTATACTATGTATATACTTACAATGACAATAAATTTATTTGATTTAAGGGAATGGCAGATGATGTCACAGTCCTGCTGTTCCCCAAGTCCTGGGGGTCTGAGCCTAAGATCTCTGGCTCTACGGCTCCACTGAAAACAGCTTTAAAATGTAATTCCACATCTTAGAATGCAAATGTATGGCATAGCAAACTATGTATCTCTCTTTTTCAGTATCTCCCTGTCTTTCCAGTTACATATGAGAACTCCAGCAGTCTTTGGCTCAGTTTCCAACATGTCACAGAACAAATGGATCACGAAAGTTTCTCTGATCCATTCTGACTCTGAGTCTTTTGCAAGCAGGTAGCTAGGATTTTCTTCCCATAAAACAGAATGAGGTACCTATGCAGGTGGCAGAACACAAGGGGTGGCAAATCCCATCCCATCCTGTCTCTCGTGTTGTATTTCCACCTCAAGAAACGCTGCAATATGTGGACAACCAGGTTCTTCAGAGCATGCCGGGGTGGTGGTCAGGTGGTCCATGATGCTTAACTGAAAAAGGGGCCACCCAGCGTGGAAAAGTAGTAAGGACCAGTTTGAAGTTATTATAATGAGGGAGGGAGGGGGTGAACCGAGATGGGAAATCTTGATTTTTTGCACTGTAACTTCCAGAATAACCACTGGCCTCGTTGGCCAACAGGAGTTACAATCCAAGGAAACCAATGTTTGTCTTCTGTGGATTATGAAGCAGTATGAGGTTCTTTTCTCATTACCTCAGGCTGTGGCACCCCTTGCCTTCCCCGTGTTGTACAGTTAAATGAGCTAAATAGATGAGAGGTATCTCTGATAGAAAATTATCTATTAATAGTCCACTGTGAGAAATTTCAGTGTAATGTCCATCTGCTGCTCTGTCTTAAGGCACCTACATTCATTTCATTAAGTTTGGGATTCCACATATGGTTATTTTGAAAATAACATTTTTTTAAAAAATAATGCTGACTTCATTTTAACTCTTTTCTAACACAGAGATGTGGCCTTCTTGTAGTCAGTAAATGCTTAGTTTCAACAGCTGAGACACTGGCCATTTCATATTTGAAGATTAAACAGAGTAGCGTCTTCTGGACAATTAACTAGAAAGCAAGGACCAGTGTTTCCAGACTGTAGACATTGTGTGTGTCTCATCATACTGTGCTCTACACAAAATGCCACTCCAGTACTAGGGGTAAAACTGAAAGGAAAGGAAAGGAACACAGATGTTAAAGCCAGAAGTTTAAAGATTTGGGTTTCCTTTTCTCTCCAAATCATGACCCATTTTTATAGATATCCTGAATTAATTCATTTCCTGATTACCACTGACTGGTTGGCCCAAGCAGTGTTTTGATTCATAATCTCTACATTGAATAGAATAAATTAGTACTGAATTATGCTGGCATTCTTTTTCCTCAATATGTTTTGTCACTGCACTGAAAGTGCCACTGAGTTTTTACAGTCTTATTTGTTAATCTATGGCTGCATTTACCGTGTGGCTCTGCTTATTTGGAATTTTTCCCTTGGATCACTGCTTCCTCAAGAATGCAGAATGGGTTAATAACAGGTGAGCCGACCCATGAAATGTCCATTTAATAAGTAGGACTGGTATTTTGTATATTACAAAGGAGGCACTCCACTGCCTTGTTGGTGAGCCACACTTCCATTCCAGGTTTCTCTGTCCTTGGTGTGTCAAGGTTCCATATTTCATCTCCATTCTTCAACCTACAGCTTGTCTATAATAAATGTGACATACAATTTAGCATTCTCTGCAATGCCAGTAAAAGGACTCAATTTATCCAAATCTTCAAAAGTTCATGAATTATGTTAAACTGGCTTATCATATTGATAGACAGCAGGGTTTTTTTAAAAAAATGTTATCCCCACTTTTGACTAGTTGGTCTTCAATGAAATCTGCAACAGTTCCTGAATATCTGACAGCTGTTTTTTTTTTTTTTCAGTTTGTGCTCCTGCATCCAAAACTCTGTGTTTAAATATATTTATGGTACAATTTCTGTATGCCTGTATAGAGAATCCATAATTTGGAAGCAGTTTGAAAAATTTCAGGAGCCATATGGAATTCCCTTCCTTTCCTCTAGAGAGGGAAGTCTACTTTCCTTCATCTGGTTAATTCTACACCAGTAGCTGACAATCTTACCATATATTGAAATCATTCCCATATGGAATTCTGCTCTGGTTAAATAAGATGGGGTAGATTTAGAAACAGCTAATATCATACGTAGAAAATGGTTTTGAACTCTTTTAGCATTGTGAAGACCAGCAAGACCCATGATTTCCATACCAAAATTAACTTTTGCCTTGAAGATATTTCACAGCATCCCTCTGTAAGATTCAGCAGTCTCTTTAAAAATTGTATACAAGCAACTGTATTCAGTTCACTTCTCTTTATTTGTAGAGTCCAAAATCCTGTAGCTGAGAAAGTGATGCTAAGATAAACAATAATTTTACTTTTTTTAGGCCTTTTGTTTTTATATACCACATATGCACTTTTTACCAAATACTAAAACTTTGGATTTATCTTTCTGCACAGAAAGAGCTAAACTGTCTTAGCAATCTTCTAAAAGCAACAGATCATGCTTAGGAAAGGCTACTACCACAGAAGGCATGTGGTGCTGCTGATATGCCACCCATTAGCTCTTAAAGCACTCTGGGTGGTTTACAATTGCAATTTACATCCAGATGTTAAAGATGCCCTTATTTATGGAGGCAACCAGGGTAAACACTCAGGTGAAGTCTATGAGATTGTATAGAGTAGATTCAAATTTCATTTCCACCCCAAGCTGATGAGGTGGCCATATGTAAACTAGCAAGCTACTATTCTCTCAGTTCAGCCCTCATCTACAATCCCAGGACACCAACATTTGTCTGTTGTCAGGGTGTTCTTATGAAAGAAAAAACAGCCTAAGAATATGTATCACAGCTAGAAAATATCTTATTCTCCCAATGTCATTGGATTCAAGCTTCCTTCAGAGAAGGATGGGAGACAGAATCAAGAGGCATTTAGCGTGCCTCATATATAAATGCCACCATTATAATTAATGACCTCATTGTTACCTAATGCATCTACTTATACTTACTTATACTTACTCCCTGCACTTTTTAAAAAAGCAAGCTACATTTAAGTCAGTGGGGCTTATTTTTTAGTAAAGACATATAGGATGGCACTGGCAGGTTTTAGACCTGAACAATCTGGTCCCAAATCAATATTCAGAGCAATACATAATGAGAGTAAAGGACTGAAATTCTGTGGCCAGCTATTTCTTTACCCAGCTGGTGCCTTCAGGTGTGAACTTTACCTGGTCTGCATTTTAAAGAGAGCAGATCAAATTGAATTTCCCCCTCTCCGTCTACTAGTGTGCCCTTACTGGAAATGGCTGCAGTTTAATGAGGAGATCCTTTGAGGCTGTATCTCCTTAAAAATCAAATTAAAAATAAAAGACAATTCTTAGCTCTAGTGGAGGGTGCAGAAAAGAGATTCTTAAAAATCGTGTTTTAAAAAACTCATTGAAAATGTTGCTGGGAAATCAAAGGTACCTTGTCTCTAAGAGCTATACTTAGAATCTAAGAAGGCAGAGTGCCAATTCAGAGTTTATATGATACGCATGCATTCTGTTTATGCTACCCTTTCTTGCAATGAATACTGCAAAAGATGAAGGAGGATAGAAATCTTATTAACGCCCCACAGACTAAAACAAGTCCATGGGTATTTTAGAAATGTGTTCTGCAGTCTTACACATCTGTCAGTTTCATCCATGGTACTGAATATACATATATATTTTTTGTATTTTTACAGAATACATTGCAGATCCCAGAAATGTACAGATTTCTCACCATTAACGGTGTCAGGTGCCCAACATTTGTAGGTCCAGGTGGCAAGATTCTCCTCCTAAGATCCTCTAGTGCTTAAACATATATATATATATTAATGAAAACAGAAGTGGACAGAAGTCCATTGCCAATTTTGGGGAACTGTTATATGGTGCTGGGGGAGTCTTGACCTCCATAACACTTGGTTTGCTGCTCCTGAGGAGTTCCAAGGCTGGAATATAGGAGAGGAACATAGGCTACAACAACTGTTTTGGAATGCTCGTTGCTGTCCCAGGCCTGCATTAAAATCATATATAGTCATGTCTACAAAGTTTATTATGCCAGATGCATTCCATAGGTAACAAAAGAGATGCAAGTCATCTCTTAGAAGTTGGAAATATTCTTGCAATATAAGAGATAGTAGGTTTCTTTCTCCAGGTGCAGACAGGCAACTGCTTTTGGTTCTAGTGTACTTGCATCTCAAAAAGTTTGAGATGCAAAAGCTGGCAAAGACCTTTCACTTCAGCAAGCTTTCCCCCCAGTGACTGCCTACATAAGTGACTGGCCACATGGCTGGCGACATGAGTAACTTTTAGTTGGATTTATGCATTACTGCTCTGACTGGGTCTTTACTACTACTTGTGTTTACCATCTCTCATAGTGGTATTTCTTTGTTCCTTTTTAGTATTTGCACACTTGTTCTTAGTTTAATATTGTATTTTAATGACGTAAGCTGCCTCTTTATACTCATTGATTTCAGCTTTAAATATTTTCTTTCAAGGATGTAAGCCATCTAGGGCCCTTTTTAAGGAGAAAGGCAGGGTAAAAATGTTTTAAATAAAATAAAATAAATAAATTTAAGGCAGGAAGTCAATTTACAGGAGCTGTCCATGGTTCTTAATTCTGAGAGCTTTCACTGTTTGGAAAAATAAAGTCAAAGAGACATGAAATTGAAACCAGCACATAATTATGAAGGGGATCAGTGGGAGATTGTCTATGATTCCAATAGTCTATGCTCCCATTCAATTCCGTATATACTAATACTTGGTAGTCTCTTGGAAAGCTCAACTCTACTGAGATTTTGATGTAGTCTAACTAACTGAGCAAAGTGAAGTCGCGGTTTGAGGATTCTTCAACCCCTCGGTACAGCTTATCTCCAGTACAAGATTGACAGACCAATCCTGCTCCCTTGTAATGATCACTGCAATTTGCACATTGCATTTAACTCATTTATCTGATCAGACCTTTTCCTTTTCTAAATGCTTACACATGCACAGACACACAAACACAGACACACACAAGCAAGACAGAGCAGAATAGTGGAACACAAAGATGCACACAGTTCAACAGCTGCTGGTGTTGTTACTTCAAGCAACAATTACCACATGTTTAACATGCTGCATATTCTGCAGAAATGTGCAAAAACGAATCATGAAAATGTTGAATTTTCCCCCACGCCTTCTACCAGTAACAACAAGAAATGTGGCAACTTACAGTGGCTAGGGCTGAGATTTTTTTTTTCCAAATGCATCTCTCTCACTTTTTTAACTACAAAAGAAGGAACCAAGTTGGGATTTACATCCATAGTGCTAACAGACACTTTGATGTTTTTGCTGCAACCAGGAGACACAGCGACTCCCCTGGAAATAATAATAATGAGACTGCAATAGTGAAGATAGATGGGCAAGTGGCAAAATCTGAGCTCTCTGCACAACTTGGGTAGCCAGAGGCAGGGAGCTGATTTATATCCTACCTCCTCACAATGTCCCTTTATATACTCCCACATAAATAAATGGAGAGCAGCCATCCGATCCCTTTTGGAAAACTTACACCACCGTTCTGGGCCTGGGGGATGACTACCCTGCTTGATGTAGAGAATCACTTCTCACCAAAGTGGGAAACTGGGCTGTGCCATTCCATTTCAGACTGCAGGCTGGGATTTGCATTCGAAAAAACACAGTAATAAAACAAGCAAACAAGAACAAATTCCTCCCAGTAGAAAACAGTGGGCCAAGAGAGAAGGAGGCTAGCTTAGTCTCCTGGGAAAGGTACTGGAAATTTATTGACCCATGATCTTCCACATCACCCACCTTCCTATCATCACCATGATGGGCATTTTGCTAGTCAATAATATATAACAGGGAATACTGAAGTGCTTGTTCTACTAGCAATGCTCGGCTTGGCAGTAGTTCAGCTCTGAAGTGTTTTATGATATACATTTTAGGCTATAAATAGTAAAGAAAGAAGTCACAGCAATACTTTGAGTGTATGTGTATGGGTGTATGTAATGCTTCCAAATAGCATCTTTTATTCACCACTAGCTTTAAGAGTAAAATGTTTCATGAGGATCAAGGTAAGTTTTATGAAGGGCCACACAAAATAGACTGCAAAGAAAATTTGGTCCCTTCAAACCCAAGATTTAATACACTTGAAATCTTAATTTCAACCAGCTGATTTGGGTTTTCAAACAGAATCAAAACTTTCAATCAAGGGGTCTATTCATTCATTCAGCTTTTGTTTAAGAAAGGTTTGCCAGAAAATGTGCAAAATATGGTTGACTGTGGCAATGGAAGAGGAACATTACCTTAAATTGTTTTCTCAGTGTAGCTAGCTCCCCACCTCTGAAAAGGTGGTTATAACGATTGCTTCATGCATTGATTTTTCTCTAATGCATCTTCAAGCAACTCAGACATATTTCATGACATATGCCTGATAGCTCAGAACAAAGGTGGGACAATACATTACCCATAAGTTGTTTGTGGTTCCCCTGCTAATCTTTGCAGCCCCTGGAATATCATAGAACCCTCAACTTTCATCGGTAGAATTTGTATCACTATTGTTGTCATTTTACCTCAAAACAAAGAGGATCATCACTCCTGAACAGTGATTCTCTTCAGTCAAGGCACGGTGTTCTGCTTTCATGCAGGGGTAAGGAACAAAAGGCTTTGGACTGAATCTGGCCTTCCTGAGACCACAATCTGGAGTAAAGATGGCCACAAAGTACTGGTTTGCAGGTTTGTGTTGGTTCATTTCTCAGCCAGACAGGTGTTTGGCACTTCCCAACTCCACCTGCTCTGGCGGGTGCCCACTCAGAAGATGCCTCTGGGGTTCTCAGCCCCTCCGCCTCTGGGTGGGCGCCTGCCAGAGGAGGTGACTCTAAGAAGCACCAAACACCAAACCAGTGGTTCATGTCCATCTCTAATCTGGAGGTTTCTTGGGTTTTATATGTGGTTTTTCATCATTCTATGACACTATGAAGTTTAATTGCGAACAGTAATAGCTTCCACCTAAAAAATTTGCTGTTTTAGCTCCCATGTTTTTGATATTGGCCCTGCTCACCACCTGAGTACTCTTCCTGAGAGTATATCTGAAACTGAATTTGACTTTCAGGTTGCAACAGGTTCTCCATGGTTGGTTTAGGACAATTTTCCCAACCTTGGGTCCCCCAGATGTTTTTGGACAAAAATTCCCAGAAGTCTTCACCACCAGTTTTGAAGGCCAGGGTTCCTGGGAGCTGCAGTTCAAGAACACCTGGGTTACCCAAGACTGGGAACCACTGCTTCATGGCAACATGCTCAATCAATCAATCAATCAACATTTATTTGCATTAGCCATATGCCATAGTAAAGTAAGTATAAAATCTACAAAGATACAGAATCAACGCATCTGAGTCAAAATAACAGATGAATACATATGCACCGGATAACTATACCTACCAAAATTGGTCAGATAAAACTATATAAGACTACTCCTTTAGAACCATAATTGACCTAATTTTAATTGCTACTACTAAAAATTTGGCTATCTGTGCCATTACTTGTTTGAGCAACATGCTCACTATCACCCCCTTTTTTTTTAAAGTGACCTTCCAATCTCTTCTAGGCTTGAAAAGCAATATATAAAAAAAGTCCAATTTTGACAAGGAGACAGCCGACAGCAGTTCCTATGTGGGACAACAATGGACCCTGGACCCATCAAATTGCCCAGTTCTTGTATAAACGGACATGACACCAGACAATTATTTCAAATTAGAAATAAAAATCCCCTAATGGATCATGCTGGAGCTTTACCTTATCTGGACTCCTGTTTCAACTGGCTAATAATTCTGACTACTTTCATCTTGAACAGGAAGAAAATATGAAAAAATTGCCTAGCCTTTTACTGAAAACAAACTGAGATAAAATCTTCAACTGTCTGCACTAGACAATTTCAGTAGGTCCAGATTTTTCCAGCAAGGAAAGCACCATGATAAACAGCCTGTGGCTGTTAAGAATGATAAGCCTGTCAGGAAAACAGGAAGCAGCAACTCTTATAAATAGTTGTTTCTTGTTGCTATGTGCCATCAAGTCAGTTCCAAGTTATGGTGACCCTATGAATGAGCGATCGCCAAAATCTCCTGTCCTCAATTGTGCTGCTCAGCTCCTGCAGACTCAAGCCTGTGGCTTCCTTTAAAGAGTCAGCACATCTCATACTTGTTTCTTTTCCCCTTTTTTCCTGCTGCCTTCAGCCTTTCCCAGCATTATTGTCTTTTCCAGAGACTCATGCTTTCTCATGATGTGCCCAACATTTTTGCCTCCAGAGATAGCTTAAGCTTGATCTGATCTAGGACCTACTTGTTCATCTTTCTGGAAGCCCAGGGTATCTGCAAAGGTCTCTTTCAGTACCACATTTCAAACAAATAACCCCCCCCCCCCCGGTTAGCTTTTTTAATTGTCTAGCTTCCACACCCATACATGGTGATCGGAAAGACAACAGTGTGTGGATGGTCTTGGTCCAGGTCTCCAGTGACACATCCTAACTCTTGATAATCCTTTCTAATTCCTTCCTTGCTGCCCTTCCAAGTCTCAGTTTTCTTCAGATTTCTTGGCTGCAGTCTCTCTTTGGATTGATGATTGAACCCGAGGTATACAAAATCTCTATTTCAATTTCTTTATTGTCAGTGTCAAAGCTGTGGGGCTCTTCCGTAGTCATGTAGTCAAACAATAGGAGACAGGAACTTAAAGCCAGAGTTTTAAGTACCCAAAGCCAAGAGCACAGATAGGTGAACCTTTGGTCTCTCACACCCAAATATATTTAATTTAAATTCTTTGTCCCACGTAGAAAGAATTTTACAAATTCTGGGAAATTCTTACGGTTAAGAATAAAACATAAATTACTTATGAATGCTACAAAACAAAATTCCCACTGAACTCTATAATTTCATAAATGAATTCAGTCGCCACTATAACATATAGTCCTGCCCATAACCTTTTGTATGATATTCTGGTTCTTTCTCTATGTCTTTCTCTTTTTCTCTGTGCATAGGGGGCGTTCATGCTCTCAGATGGGAAATATATTGGCATGGAAACATTTAATGACACATTCAGCAAGGGTAGGAAAAGATGGATCATGGTGCAACATTGAGAATCCATCCTGCAAAAAGTAGTTTCAGCATTTTCCATCTAGCCTCTCTTAGTTCTGAAAGCAGTGATTCAGACCTGACTTTCTGAATTATTTTACAGAGCTGACCCTGGGTGAGTTCCATCTGGTGCAGCCCTTTACATAGTGAAGTCATTGTAGTTCTGGAATTTCATTATGTGGTTTCCTCCTCCTCCATTTCTTCCTACTTTTACTGATGTGGGGGTGAGAGCAAAAGAAGAAGAAGGAGAAGGAGAAGAAAACCACTAATTTTTGAAAAGTTACAAGAGGATTCTCGGGGACCAGAAAAGAATCCAGAGAAACAATAGAAGCTTACAACTAAGAAAGTGCATCAGCCTGACTGTTTGTCAGTATAGTTCTTTTGAGTCTGGGGCTTACTATTGAATTATTCAGTATTGATTCAAAGAATGAAAAATAAAAAGGCTTTTGTCACTTTCAAGCCCCTGTGTATTTATGTTTGCTGCTTTCATCTCCTGTCCCAAGCCATAAACTGTAACTGTATAGCAGAAACTAAATATCCTAGCTTAAAAAAAAACAAAAACAGAAAGTGACTGCCTATTAAATTGGGTTCAGTGCCATTTAACACATCACCAATTATGTCTGCTATATATTTATCATGGGCTCTATAATACTGGCAAATAAGAAATGCAATAACATGCCTACACACTTTATTGCCGTGTGCAGTCGCCTAACAACTCTACTTCATTTCATCGTTGTGAATTGCACTGTTGTCTCCAATGAGAAGAACAGGGGCATTTCAGGCCCCGCAGTTTGGTTTGCACATCTGGTGCAAAGTTGTTAATGCATGCACAGGAGGCTCCAGACATTAACAACTGTTCTATATGGGATGGGATGGGATGCGTGGACATGCTGTCTAACTCCACAAGTGGGGGGAAGCAGTAGAGAGTGGCAAAAGGGTGTATAATTGCAAGATTAGATGGTTAACCATTGGAAATCCCATCGCTCCTGTCACAAATGTTTATCTTAATGCTTATCCACCAGCATAGGATGCTGTAGTCCCCAGGAATCACATGGTGTCGTAGAATTCACACGGAACTAGACCTACAAGATACACATGCCAAGTCTTTGTCATCTGGAGAGTTACGAATAGTGCCCACTGGACACTTGTCATGTACATGTTTTTTTTTTTAAGAGAGAAAATGGCTAGGACTGAAATTGTACCCCTCCAAAATTATTGTTTTTGGCCAGTGGGGTACATTTTATGGAGCACTGGGACAAAGAAAAAACAGTTTTTCAGTGAAACACTGCTTAGAAGCAGAGGTTACATACTCTGGTTGTCAGTAAGGTAAAGGTAAAGGTTCCCCTTGACAATTTGTCCAGTCGTGTCCGACTCTAGGCGGCGGTGCTCATCTCCGTTTCCAACCCATAGAGCTAGCGTTTGTCCGCAGACAATCCTCCATGGTCACGTGGCCAGTGTGACTAGACACGGAACCTTTTACCTTCCCACCGAGGTGGTACCTATTTATCTACTCGCATTTTTGCATTTTGCATGCTTTCAAACCGCTAGGTTGGCGGGAGCTGGGAGAAGCGACGGGGGCTTCTCGTGGATTCGATCTTACGACTGCAGGTCTTTTGACCTTGCAGCACAGAGGCTTCTGCGGTTTAACCCGCAGCGCCACCACGTCCCTTGGTTGTCAGTACATTGGCCTTATTTGAAGGGGGTAGCTGGAATTCTTAGTAAGTTCAGGAAATATGTAGCATGCAGTAATTGTCCCCCTCACCTCACTGTTAGCCCCCAATGCACTGGAATGAGGTCAGAATATATCCCAAAAATTACAGAATAGACCCCAAAAGTTTAAAAAAATCCAGGTGGACGTGGGCTAAACTTGGGGAGAAATGTGCTTTGTTCAGGCTTGCTTCTCCAGCTAGCCAGCCTGAAACAGTAGTTGATTTAAAAAAAAAAGGCAGGAAGGAAAAAAGCAGATCTGCACTGGAGGGAGGGAGGGAAACTAGAATCTGGTTGCCTATGGTACACAAACCATGCCTAAAGCAACAAAATATGGGTAACATGAATTCCAGATTAGCCTGGTGTGTGAAAATTATCATCTACCATGTGTTTGAATATTATTTGTACTCACAAATAAGAACTAGTGTTATTGGTCATAATAAGGGAAACCTCTTATTTTTTGAAATTGACTCTCTTTTTCCGCAAGAAGACTATTTTAGTGCGTGATTTTCTTTGGGTGTTAGAGCTCATGACATCACAGCTAGAGCGTGATGTAAAGAGCTATGCTCAGAAAAATGCATAGCCTCTCTGAAACTGATTGGGTTCTTTCAACCTTTCCAAAGGCTTGCTTTAAAGCAGCTTTGCCTTAAATTCCTTATTCTCATCTAGCTTCGGATGCAGCTTGCTGTTTAAGGGAATGGTTTTTTAAATGCATCAGTTCCAATTGGCTCAATAGCTGACATGATTTGTTTATAGGGATACAGGATTACAAGATGTTAAATGCCTCCTGCAAGGTGCAGCTGAATGCCCTTGGCAGCCAATTAAATGCATCATCCCTTTCTTAGGAGGTGATGCCTTTCAGAGTGCTGACAGAGGATTTAAATCAGACATTAGAAACTGAATGCAGGAATTTTTGTGCGAACTGCTTCCACATTTATTTCCATATATAAATGTGAAGCATGCAAAGCATCTGCCTCAAAGTCTCTAATAAAGGAGAGGTGTCCATCTTCCAAAACAGTGGCCAAAATCCTATTGCTTAGTGTAGTGAATCATACTAGAGTAGGTCCATCGAATCAATGGAGATTTGGTGAGTCAACTCCTCTGTAAGTTGGATTCAAATGGGCCTACTCTAACTGCAACTTACTATACTAAAGTAAGCCATACTTAGAGTAGGTCCATTTGAATCAATGAAACATATGGAGAAGTTGACCCACCAAATCCCCACTGATTCAATGGGCCAACTCTAGTATGATTTACTATGCTAAGCAACAGGGTTTTGACCAGTGTGTTAAACATTTCGTACCATCAAGAAGTTGTTTCTAATAATCAATCAAATGTCTTTTCTTTTGTCACTTGAATCCATTAGTTTAGATACTGAGCAAACAAGCACATTGGAAACAGAACAGCAGGTTTCTTGTGCAAACAATTGTATGAATGGAGCTAGAGATCCAAAAGAAAACAGCAGTAGTTTCTCCACAGCTAGTGACCACTTCACACTTCAAATAGGCAAGAAACCACCTATCCCTAGCTAAAAGAAATGACATAATTATGTACTTGTACAAAAGACCAATAATGAGGGAACAGTGAGACCAAAGGTACAAGGAAATTATCAGTCCAGGAAAAGGCCGAACACCACCTTCCTCCGAAGCAAGTTCTACATTCTTCCATCTGTTCTGTAGGGTGCTACAACTAGAAAAAGGCCCTAGAAAATGAAAATGGGAAAAAGAAATAAAAAGAAACACAGCAACAGAGGGAGGGCAGTAGCTGTTACAAATACTTCTAGAAGAAAATGGATATGTCCGTTGATTTTTACCTGCTCTTTTTTCCCCTTTTATATTTACTAACGCACTTGAATAATGGCTAAAATTAAAGGGAGACAGGACACTTTAATGATGCCATAATGCACAGTAGCTTGTGATTTAATGTTCCGGTGAATAGAAACCTACTGGTCTTTCTCTCTGTTTGCCTCTTGCTTCTAGTTTTGTTCTGAAGAAAGTGGCACACATATGGCTTGTAAGATCACATATCCTTCTGATCACCCTGCAGTAACAGGATGAAGTAAAGACCTGAGTGGCTGGCTGCCTTATCTCAAAATCTGATTTCTTTTGTCAGTTTAAACGTCTGATGGAAACATTTCCTTTACTAGTGAAAATCTGTTTGGGAATATTGTTTAGAAGAACAAATGTCTGGGTCTAGGTCACTGAGTCTGGGTCTGTGTGCATGTATTGGCATGCAATGCATTTGATGAGACATACTTGCATTAAAAGAATGTGGCTCTCATAAACAGATGGGGTGGCAAATCCTTCACCATCATACCGTGATAGACCTCTGACAGGAAGTTGATGGAATTAAGAAGATTTTGTGAAGACAAAGGTGTTACTCTAGAATCAGGATTTGCATAATGAGAGTTTTGAAATGAGGTACAGAGGTATTTTCTATTCATCCTGGTTGTACTTTCCTTGGTGTGTGTGTGTTTATTGGTTCAGCCTCAATTGCAGGAGAGCATGTGCATTTGTTGAAATAAATTAGTATATACAATGAGAAATAACCAGCACAAGCACTTGTAGTCCTAGATCCTGACTTTTTTCAACATGTTAAATCACAAGCTACTGTGGGTTATGGCATCATGAAAATGTTCTGTCTCTCTTTAATTTCTCCCATTATTCAAATGCATTGGTAAATACAAAGGGGAAGAAAAAAAGCAATATACCCAGCAAAACATATCCTTTTTCCTGAAGCATTATGTCTTGTTCACATAAACCGCCTTGGAGATATACCAAAGGCCAGAATATGATTTTTTTTAAAAAAAATAAAATAAAATAAAGCATTCATGACGCAGTCAAAAACCCTGCCTATCCCAATCCCAGAAATTCTGGATTCAAATCTCTGATTTTTTTTCCTATGGAGATTTTGTGTAGCTACCCCCTCTGTTTCTTTTGGCCAACCCTACTACATAGTTGTTCCTTCACTACATTAACCAAGCAATACATACAGGGCTACCCAGTGCGCTGTAGTGGGCAGCGAAATGGACGAATGCCTCAAGAAACATGGATTCAAAGCCCTACTCAGCCATGGAAACTCAAATGGGGGGCTGGAATTTGTATCAACTACTCCTTTAAAATATCACTTACCTTGAAAGCCCTCTTAGGGTTGCTATAAGTCCGTTCTCACTTGACGACACATAAAATACACACATATAGGTCTATTTTGTTGGATCAGAAGTGTCTTTAGGGAAGATGCCCAGACTACACAATGAAGCAGATATATTTTGGAGTAGCTGGCAATGGGTGATCTGAATCTTAACCTCTTTACTACAAATCTATGATCCAAGCACCCTTGGAATGCTGTATATGGTTCTGGTTACTGTATGGCAACAGTGATGCCAGAGCTGGAAAGGTGATTTAAAAAGGCAACCAAACAAATAAGGGACTGAGAAAATTCTCAATGAGGAAAGGTTACATTTGCGGCTCTTAGTCTTGGGGGGAAAGATAAGTAAAGGGGGACATGACAGAGATGTGAACAATTGGTCTTAGTGTGGGCAACCTGTATAGGGGGAGGTTTTCTTCCCCCTCTTCCTATAATACTAGCAAGTGTCATCATTCAGTCACCAAATTAAACAGATTGGGGAAGAGGAGAGCAGAGCGTCCCCTCAAACCATGGCAAAATTGCCCCCACATGACCTAGATGGCAAATGGATACTTACTGGGCCCTTTTTAAAATTGGGGAGTGTTGTTGGGGTGTTAGAAGGCTTGCCTTTGAGTAGACTCAAACTTGTACCTTCCTTTAGGGAGTCAAGCCATTTCATACTTATTCTTCCTCTTTTCCTGCTGCCTTCCACCTTTCCCAGCATCATTGTCTTTTCCAGAGAATCCTGCATTCTCATGAAGTGCCCAAAATACGACAGCCTCCATTTCAACGCTTTTACCTCCAGGGATAGTTCAGGTTTGATTTTATCTAGGACCCTCTTGTTTGTCTTTCTCTCTGCAATGCTCTCCTCCGGCACCACATTTCAAAAGAATTATTATTATTTTTTCCCGTCAGCTTTCTTCACTGTCCAGCTTTCACACCCATACATTTTAATCGGCAACATAAGAGTATAGATTGTCTTGGTCTCCAATAACACATCCTTACTAGAGATGGGCACAAGTTAAAAAATGAATCAGCAAATTCATTGAAAAATTGCTAATTTGTCGATTCATATTCATACGAATCAATGCCCCCATCACATATAAATAATGAATTTTTAGTAATTTTAGATTTGTTGATTTGTTTGGCTATAAAACATCCCCCAAGGCATCTAGAGACACCAAAAGTTCAGGGAAGCTTCCTTTGACTCTCATCTACAATCCCTCCAAGTTTGGTGAAGATTGGGTTTTCCCAAGTCAGCTGTTAAAGGGCACTCTCCTGGGGGGACCCACTTTTTGGGCATGTAACTTTGATGTCTGAAACCCAGTCTTCATCAAATGTGGACGGATTGTAAAAGAGAGTAAGTAGAAGCTACTCTGTGATTCTGGTGTCGATTCATCAGAAAAAAATTCATAAATTCATAATTTGTGATTTATCAACCTTGACAAATCACTAATCAAAATGTATCACCATTTTTCTGATTTGTGACCATCTCTAATCCTTACATTTGATTATCTGTTCAAGTTCCTTCATTGCTTCCTAGTCTCAGCCCTTCCCCAAACTTAACCAAATTCCTTCAATATTGTTATTTGTGATGTGGCCTGTCATTTCAGTTTCAATTCCCACTCACTGTTTCAGTCCCGTATTGCTGTGATTGTGCATGTTGCTAATTCAGTAGAAAGAATGAAGCAACAACTCAAGGAAAAATCATGGTACTCCAAACAGCAACTTCATGGCCAGAAAAGGTTGCATACTTCCAAATGCAAGAAATCTGTATTGTTTTGTCCTAATACAGGGCTTTTAGCCCATGAAAGACCAACTGCTTTTTGTTTTGCTATTATATTTATTTCTCATCTCTAACCCCTGTTTGCTCTGGTTTAGCTGGGGGTGGATCTGCTGTATAAAGACAGTGAGTGTCTGATATATCATCTGTGCTGCTCAGACTGTTTCTATTATGGTTCCTAAGGTTTTTGATGAGTTAAGTGGTTTGTAGTTATTTCATGTTGTGATTGACAATAGAGTGAAGTGTTCTGCCTAGCTCTTTATTAGTTTTACTCTTTCTTTTTTTGTCCTTGGATTCCATGGGAACGTAACAATCTGTCTCCATATCATTACCAATGAAAATAGAAGATTTCTATTTGCCAGGCAGAATGCATGCATTAAATTCCTGTTCAGACATTGAAAGCTACCTATTCACTAGGAAAAAAAGATGTACTGCTGATACTTAAGATTACCCCCAGAATTCTTATTTTACATTTAGGCCTTTCTCTTTCAGTTTTGTTACCTTTTCACTACATCCTTTTTTCAGCCCCCACTTCTGCCAGCCATCTATCAGTGTGGTCTCTGGGCTGATCTTCCTCCGTATCTATTCTAGCTCACTGCCCCGACACTAGTTCTAATCCTGCTGGGACTTCATCCATCACTATCAGACCTGAGGAAAAGTGAAAATAGCACGTCCTTCCCCTCCATGCTCCTGCGGACAATTCCTAAAAATCTCCTGCTGTACCATTCAGTCATCCATTCCTTCTGTCATCTATTCCACACACATGTTGTTGCCCCCCTTTGGTGCCACCTGAAGCTGCTTACTGTACTGCATGGCAGTGCCAATTCCATGTATATTTCACTTTCTTGGTGCTTAATGGCTTATTGCTCTACCCCAAAGATACCTCACAATGATAGGAACAGCTGTTCAAATTTCAGTACAATCTTGCCTAGGCCACCAAGACCAGAGAAATTCAAACTCTTAGCTAATCAGACAATCACAGTGCTCTAACCTCAGGATATGGAGTCATAATCATGGACCCTCTCATCCTCCTTTCTCAACACCACCACTCGTAATGTCACTACTCATAGTATTTTCTGTACTAACTACACAAAAACCAGTTCAGTGTCTGTATTAATCATAGGCAACAGTATCACGACAGTAACAGGAACATGTGATTTGGTAGCCAGTTTGATGGGAGAACGCAGGCAAAAGGAACATCTGGCAACAATCTCATCGAAGATAGTAAGAATGTTAACTTACCCGGCCAACTAGTATAGGTTCTGGTCCAGAAAACTCTTCCAACACAAACATTTGATTCCATACCCAGCCCCTCTTCGAACGGTTCAATATTCTTTGTTCTTCTCTTAGCTCACTGAGTCCTCTACTGGACCTGCTTGGTAATACTTGAGAATGATTCATTGGAGCCATGTACATAGATGGGAACGCAGTAATCCATAATATTACTAATGGAGCCCACGTATCCATAAGCATTTCTGTTAGTCGTTCGGGCATCATTCCACACGCTAGGCAAATCACAGCTGACAATGAAACGATTATTTTGCTTTCTTCCAGATTATTGTCATCAGATTCATCATGGAGCAAAGATGATTTACTTACAGTTCCATCACGTGTGTAGTAAATGTAAACAGAAATTGCTTTGATGATATAAAACACACCCCTTAGGGATTTATCATCCTCAAGGATGCCTGAAAAATTAAGACAATAATTCAAGTTAGCTATAAAATAATTAGAAAGTTACATCTATCACTTTTGAGTTTTAGATAATAATTTCAAGAGCTGTGATGCTGGAGAATAATAGTCTAAGATTATGAATTCAGATTACTGTTCTAATTTGTAGATAGCATAATTATTTACTTCTATGACCTGAGTCCAATCTCTAGTCCCAACTACAGTAGACCCACTGAATTGTGGTTGAGCGGTAAGTAACACTTATTTAAATCTTACGGATTCAATTGATATCCTCAGGTTAGGATTAGTGATTGGATTCAGGTTTAAGTATCTTTGTTTGAAGGATTGTGTCTTTGAAAGAAATTAAAAACAGCCCCGTAATTTGTCTGAACAAAAATGTTATATTTCATTGTTCCCTCTCATTGCGACTTCTACTTCTTCCAATTTTAGGGTATTATGAAAGAGCACCAAGATGAATCACATTGTCCACATAGTGGTGTCTCCCCTAGTTCTTTTGGATTGTTTGGGGTCATTCTGGTTTTGTTTGTTTGTTTGTTTGTTTCAGATTTGAGCAAACGTTCCCAGTATTTGCATGGAAGTGTATTTGTTTCCCCAGTATTGCCTCTTCATGTACCTCTGAAATTACTCCCTGACCTCTCATTTCCCTCCAATTGCTCCACCCCCAGGTTTTGCCTATCTTGTCCTCCTGCTCACTTCACTGTCTCCTCCCTTCCCTCCTCCCTTCCCAGGGCTCAAAAAGGTGGAGAGTGACCAACACAAAAACAGGAAATGGCATCCAATAATACACACCCACAAAGTGCATGGAACAGCACAGAACCACAGATCCTGCAATGGAGCAAATCTAAGCAAAGTAGAACAAAATACACTATAGGTAGCAGTGGTGTTGAAAGAAAGAAAGAAAGAAAGAAAGAAAGAAAGAAAGAAAGAAAGAAAGAAAGAAAGAAAGAAAGAAAGAAAGAAAGAAAGAAAGAAACCAACCAACCAACCAACCAACCAACCAACCAACCAACCAACCAACCAACCAACCAACCAACCAACCAACCAACCAAGGCCTTTTGTCATGTTTCAGCTTTGCATTGTTTGGACACTACGATGCACTACCAGTGTCATGGGTGCAAGGAGAGTTGACAAAATGCTCGGAGTGGATTGGCTCATAGATGGATGCCCATCCCAGAAATAAATGATAGTGGATGCTCACTTCAGCTACGATCCATGAACCTGATTACTAGATTTCAGTTTTATAAGTCAAGCCTGGGGGTGAACCAAAAATATGCACGGTGTAGAGAAATGGATAGGGTGATTCCCCCTCTCCTTAATAATACTAGAACCTGTGCTCATTCAATGAAACTGAATAGTGGGAGATTCAAGACTGGAGGGAAAATGCTTTTCATATTGTTCATGGTCAAACTAAGAAATTCACTAAGAAATTCATATTTACTTGAACTTGGGTTAAGAAAGCTCATGAAGGACAAGATTGTTGCCAATAGCTACTAATCCTGGTGGCTAGCTATATATTGCCTCTAGTATCCATGTCATTTTAGAAACCAGAATATGCTTTGATAGGGGTTGTTGTGATGAAGTCTGTGAATATCCCATTGGTATCTGGTTGACCACTGTGGTGATTTTGGTCTGATCCAACAGTGCTGTTCTCTTCTTACACCTGAAAGCTTACATTGTATTACACACTGTAAGGGGAAGTAATTAAATAACTCTGGCCTCTTCTGGTCTCCCTACCTAGTGTAAAAAGTTATATCCAAAGGGCAAAGGAAGAAACTTGTACTGAAAAATATTTTGTTGTGTGGTTTGAATGCAGTTAATGTGTCCAGCAATAAAGTCACTGCAATGTTATTTTGGTATGACAAGAGAAGGACAGAAGTAAAACAAACAAAAAAATAGACTATCAGAACCTAAATCCAATTCCTAGTCATAACAAGAGGAGGCACACTGAAACAATATGATTTACAAAGGTGTTGCTGTACCATTACTGGAGACTAGCAGTGGGATTTAGCCCCAGAATTGCTATTCTAACATTTTCAAAGCACTATGTTCATTTAGGTGCTTTAAACAAGAAAGAAATTCATATTTGACAGGAGATTTAGGCTAATTTTTCTCAACTCAGAAGTGTCCAATTAAGTTTCCATTGAGCGATCGCTAATGCATCAAGATTCATTAGCCAGAATTGAATCCAATCTGAGAATGCCTCTTTGGGAAAAGCTAGCAGCGCCAGGCACACAAGAGTGGCATCAAAGCACAAGATTGAGGAGAACCAATATTCATGATTTGAATGGCTTTCACTTTAAGCTTAACTCAATTCTCAGGTTATTTTAGGCAACTTGGCCTGTAAGATGGATACAAATAGATGCTTAAGACAACTTAGAGAATAACATAAAAAAAAGAGATTGAAATCCTATTGCACAACTTGTATTTGTGGAAATGTGATGATGTCATCAATGGGCACAATTTTCAATAATTCAAAAAATTACCAGCAGGGGGAGACTTTGTCCAAGACTTCCTCCTCCTGGACTGCAGTTCTCAAGGTTTCTACACCATGGAAAGGATTATGTCAAAGCTGAACAATTCATACCACCAGAAGACGGGATGTTAAAAGTATCTTTAAAATACCTCATTCTTGGCCATTTTCCACATTCATTCTGAAACTCCTTGCCAAGAGTTCCCCACACAGCAGTGAGATGTCTTGGCTTTTTTTTTTTTTTTTTTTTTTTTTTTGGCCTGTTCTTTTGCAGAAGAAACTGCCAAATTCTACAAAACTCAATTCCCTTTCTAATGAAACTTGTACAGGAAAAATGCTGCTTTGCGCTGGAGTGGTAATAATTATGGGCATATTATGTTCCTTACAGAGGAAAAAAAATAACCAGAAAACTTCTAAGAAATCCCATGAGATTTCTTGCAGGGGGGTTACACAAAGAAATTTCATGGCAAAGGATTTTCGTCCCCCTGTTTTTCTCACTGAGAGAATGAAGTCACAACATTCACATGCCTGTGCTGATTACCTTCTCTAAGTAACCTTGCTTGATGACCTTTATGAGGTTAGGTTGGTAATCAGAGTTAGTTCTGAGCATAAAGGACAGTGATAACGGCCATTTGGAATGTTGCTTTTTCTGGTTGGCTAAAGATTTTCTATTTTCTCCCTTTCCCATCCACAAAATTCCTGGAAAGGCAACTGCATGGACTCTCAAGATGCCCAGCTTTCTCTGATTAATAGTGTTGTAAAGCCAGGTGGTAATATTCCTTTATTACTAACACATTTTAAGAAGGTGGTTCATTATTTTATTTAAACACTTTGTCTCTATTTTGTCTGCAGTTTTAAGCAGCAATAAAAGTGCTGTTCAACATCAGTTTTGTACATTATCAAACTGTCATGTTCTAACTACCTGTAGTACTAACAAAAAGGAGTAAGATTCTTTGAAACCCACAGCATTTCTATCCAGGTTACCATGGATAGGATTATGCTGCAGTAGGAATTCAGTGTGATGTGTTCCTCTGGGTTTTGCTCATTAAGTGGTGTGTGTGTTCTGTCATCAAGTCAGAACCAAATTATAGCAACCCTAATAAGGCTTTCAAGGTAAGTGAGATATTTAAGGAGTGGTTTTGCCAGTTCCACTCCCCCAGTGAGCTTCCATGGCCAAGGGGTTCAAACACTGTTCTCCAGAGTCCTACTCCATCACCCTATCCACTACATCACACTGGGAAATCCATTAAGTGGTGAGTAGACATCCTTCAGTCTCGAGAGGCTATGGTAATGTGTTCTGAATAGAGGACTTGGAACAGTGTCTAGTGTGGCTGAAAAGGCCAATTCAAGAGTGACAATCCCTTCCACACTGAAGACAAATACAATCTGTCTCCTGTCCAGCTCCCTGATTTTGCTGGTTCCGGGACTGCCTCTTTGCCTTGGGCTGCTGAACAAGTGTCTCTTCAAGTGGTAGTTCTAGTGAAATCAGCTGTGCTTATGCCCACATGATATGCCTACAGTAGAAGCACAAGAATGCAATTTGACAAAATATACTTGTCTAAATATCATTGATCAGGGGCGGGGGCTGAGACAATGCACATGAACAAATGTAATGGACTTAAGTGCATTGATCCTTAAAGCGTAAACACAGACATTGCTTATAGAGTGAAGTATACTGGTGAATGATGGCACTCAAAAAGCTCCTTACTAACTTCATATGGGCTCTTTTGCAAATTCAGTTATGCCACTTTGCAAAGGAAGGACTGCCACAAACCTTTTTTAAAGCTTAATAAAGTTTTTTTAAAAGAGAGAGAGAGAGAGAGAGATCTGAACAGTCTTTTAAAAGCAAGCCATAAAGTCTTCAAAATCAATATTTTTAAGGATTTTTCAAACCACGGAATGCCTGTTTCACCCAACAAGCTACTTCATCATCACGCTGATGCATTGATTTATACCACAGCATCCAGTGGAGACTATACTCTAAGCCTCTGGAGAGTTTCCCGTGATCAGAATATGCTGTGGGCCCTGTTACGAATGACCACTCTTTTATGGACAATCCACTTTTAATTTCATTTCACATTCATTGCTGCCTTGTTGGTCATTGTGATTACAAGCCATAGATAAATCCTTTGACCCCAACAATTCATTAAGGTGGGTTTGGTCGATTCATAGATGTCTGTTGTTACATTTCAAATGTTGCAACATTGATTTTATTGAAATAAATTACATTACCGCGGGTAAACAATTAAAAATGTGTTTGATAGCTCTGTTTGAACAAAGCTAGGGCAGAAGCAAGATTCTGAGTGTCCGGGCAGTCAATTATCCTTTGGGTCAAATTTGATGTGATACAAAGAGCAGGAAAGAAATTAAAAGAGCCAAAGAATATCTACCATTACAAAAATTTTATTCTTTGCTTAGTTTTTCTTTGGTCCCTTCTTTTCATCCCTTCTTCTGCTTTCCCTTCGTTAAAGTGGTATCTCGAGTCAATGTTACCATCCTCCTCTAAATATGCAGTCCTTTTTTAGTTAAGTTCACAATGCCACCCTTTTCACTTCAGAAGCTAAGCAGGCTCAGGCTTGGTTAGTGCTTGGGTGAGAGACCAACAGAGAATGTCTGGGATAGGACTAAGAAAGACTCCTGTCTGAAACTCCAAAGAATCAGAACCAGAACTGACTCTACTGGGCTCAATGGACCAACAGACTGCCTCAATATAAAGCAGCTTCCTATGTCCCTTTCTATTTATTGATTATCCTATGCATATCTATTCAAACGTAAGTCCTTTTACGTTCAATAATATTTGCTACCAGGGTAAGGAGCTTATGACCACACACACACGATCCCACAGCAGTGGTGGTGCTAGCTAGGGCCGACTAAATTTGCAGTCCAGCAACACAGAGTAACATGACTTGATGATACACGTTAGTTACTGCAGCCTAAGCCACTGGATTTTATATACAGCAGGCCCCCTGAATCTGCAGGGGTCTTACTGTATATAAGTTCCACGCACTTCTGCGATGCTGAAAAACACGGATTGTAGTGAACACTATTTTAATAGTGAGTGTTATACATAGCATGGTCTCTGCCTCCCTCTCATGGCCAATTCTGGTAATGGCAATGTGGAAATATATTCCTCTAGCAAATGGTATACATAGCATGGTCTCTGGCTCCCTCTAGTGGCCAGTTCTGGTAGCTTCACCTTTAGAAATATATATTTCTAGGATTTTTCTTTTAATATTGTTAATATTTTCAAACCATGGATAAGTGAATCAGCAGATGCTGACCTCATGGATGGGGGGAGGGGGGTCCTACTATATGCTAATATAGTGCTTGCAGGCAAAACACCAGGTGGGCAAAGTATATGTTGTGTAAAACAGAGAGAGAAAGTATTTACATGCAAGGCAACAACGTACTTGAAAGTCAAGGCTCAATTGAGATTAGTATCTTTTAAAAGATTTAACTCGAGCTTGTATTCTGCTGGATAGCTCAGTGGTTTAAATCTCCAGCTGCAGAGCCAGAGGCTGGGAGTTTGATTCCCCACGGTGCCTCCCTGACAAGGGCTGAACATGATACCCATAAAGTCCTTTCCAGCTCTGCAGTTTTAAGATGATGATGACAATGAATGTTGTGTATATTGATCAGCTAATGTGTGTTTGTGTAAGCATAATGTTCTGTATTTTCCACAGTATCCAACTTTTACTTTTTCAACAGTTTTTTTTTTAACATGATTTTGTGTTGATTTCTAACAGGTTTGCTGAGGCATGTACAATCTTTTTTAAAAGCATAACAGAAAAATATAAAAGGCCTTACAAGATTTTAAACCATTTAAAATCAGAACTATTACTACAGCTCTCAGAATCCTCTAAACAGCAGTAGTTATAACTGGGGAAAAAAAAAAGCTTTCCGAAGCTCCGGTTAAATTTTTACTAGAATAAAACCAACAGCAATCGTGCCTAGGGTCCTAAAAGAAATGAAACATACTTTTTCGAAAATTGCAATATAATTTTCTATAACAATTCAGAAAACAGAAGGATATTTTCCATTTCTCTTTTTCATTTCAATTTGTTGTGGTTATGTGCGGTCAAGTTGCATTTAACTTGTGACAACCCTAAAAGAGTTTTCAAGGTACAGTATGTGGGATTTTTATGGAATGGTTTTCCTTTCCTACCCTCATTCTCCATGAATTTCCATGGCCAAGTGGGAATTTGAACCCAAGTCTCATTCCAGCACATAACTATACATAACTAATCTTGCCTATTAGTCATAAAATTTATCTGCACGACACAA